>CM067172.1:3733215-3851557 GCA_034093135.1 Erigeron breviscapus | reverse complement strand
GGTAATAAGAGTTCATCTTATTTTTAATTTTAATTTTTTTTTTTTGACAAGTGAATTTTACCTCAGACGCGTATGATGTGTGCTAATCGCACAACGAAAGGGTCCCGCACTAAGCGGATCTTAAATAGCCTTTCTCACCATAGTAACATCCCAAACTTTTCTTTAAGATTTGACTAACGCCGTTAAGTCAACTTTGTGTGTGTCGAAAAGTCTAGTGTGAATATATGTATATACGTAGTTAATGTGTGTTATGTGTGAGGCTTGGAAGCCTAAATATTAATGTAGTATAAATGTGTGAAAATGAAGGTTTATGTCTATGTAGTGACATCTAATGAAGGACTAATGTTGTATATGGTCAATAATGCAGTTTGTGACCAATAATGAAGGGTTTAGAAGTCCAGGGACTGATTTTGACATAGGTTGAAATCTAAAAACGGGATTAAGACTTTGATGGGTGTAATTAGGGTTGATTAAGCAGCCATTAGCAAATAATAAAGCAATTAATCCTTTCTTGAATCCTAAAGCAGTTAATCAAGCCTTTGATCAAACGATTTGGTGTTGTAAATTGATCGATCATCGAGTCAAGCAGGTAATCATTGATGTATTGATTGTATTTTCAGATCTAGAGGTTGTTTAATTATGAATCAAATCTGATTAAAAGGGATTATGCAAGTAGTTAGGGTTTATGTGGTGTTTTGGCTAATTAACATTCAAAATGGTGTTAAACGAGTCTATAGTCGATCTTGATGATCAAAATATGTTTAATTGTGTCGAAAACATGTTTTGGAAGAAGCTTGGACGAGTCGTTTATTGGGGAAATCGAAGATTTTGGTCTGTTTATGAAAAACTGTCGAACAGGGATGAAACGAAGATAATCCTCGTTTCTATCTTCGTTTTCACTAAGTTCGTAAGAAGGAGTATTATTAAGTTCGTTGTTTAAATTCGTTTGAAGTCAAATTCGTTGGCTAATTCGTAAGCTAGAAAGCAAAACGAAAATGAAGTTTAAATTCGTTTAACGGCCTATCTTCGTAAAGTGTGAATTAAGTTCGTAAGAATCCATCTTCGTAAAGTAGAACGAACGAAGTTTAAGTTCGTACGAAGATTAACTTCGTTAGCTAAGTTCGTACGAAGATTAACTTCGTTAGCTAAGTTCGTACGAAGGCTATCTTCGTAAGGTGAAATTCTGAAATTTTACGTAGTCAGTCTTAAGGTCGTTCGAGAGTCCGTTTAAGATTCCAAATGACTTATACTTTATATGTTAATGAACGATAGGTGTCGGAGGTTACTGATAAGCACTATTAGCTGTTTGTTTGCACGCGTACGCTACTACCAGGTAAGATACACTACTTTGACATGCTGAGGGATCAACTAAAAGCTGGTTTCAAATCATATACACTTCCATTCGGTACCTTATTATTGCATGTGGGCATATGGGTTACTTGGGAGGTATTATGGGTTATGCAGTTGACCATGAGACCTGAGATGCAGTCCCTATTGTAGTGTAATGTAGTATTGCTTAATGTAGTATGTAGCTATGCAGTTGATGTAGTTTAATGAAGTATCTTTATATGCATGATGTATAGAAATGAAGTTGATGTGTGATATGCATGCTTGACTTGTACACCTAGTTCACTAGACTTGCTAGGTTGCTATGTCACTTGCACGTTTAAGGATCCAAACGTAATGAAGTTAAAGTGGGTGAATGTCTAGGAATGTGTGTTACCTAGACTATATGTGTGTGAATGTTTGGGAATGCAGGGACCCAATCTATATGTGTGTGAAATTGAGCTCATAAAACAGATGCAGTGAAAAGTGTTAAGCTTAACCCGTACTAGCCTTAGCCGGGCGAGTGCGTAGATGCAGTTGTTGCTTGGGTGGCTCCTCGCAACATGGTCTCTATAACGCAGGGCGAGTAATACGAGAGGTTTGACCAACCTCCACATACGGATTACTCAAGGATTGGCTTGCCATTCCTTAACGACGTAAGATGAGTAGTCTTTTGGCTAATCATCCAGTCGGGTGTGATGCAGGGCACACTTATATGCAGTTAACGAAGATACGTGTGACAATGTGTGAACTAATGCAGGATAGGCACATTTAGGATGATTATCCTAATTGAAACAAAGTTGAAATGCAGTATATGTGTGAACGTGTGATGTGTGTTGTGCCTAATAAAACTTGTCTAATAATGAAGATTGTTTTAATTGGACAAATGCTTCTAAAATTAAGTGTTATCTTACTTAGCTATTCTTATAGCTAACACTTGCTTCTTAATGTGGTTGTTCCCTCAGGTTTAGCTTGATGGAAACTAGATGGAGGACGTGTGAGCTTGGGTAGATGCAATGCAGGAGCCTTAGCTACCCTTAGACGATGCTTTCTTTAGACATTCGTTACATTTCGTATTTAATGTCGAATTTATGTAGTGATGTGTGAACGGTTGTTTTATGTTGGGCAACCGTTGGGTTTTCATTTGAACTATTGTTTGATATGACAAGTAACACCAAATAAATGCAGAAACCGAAATGTTTCTATCGGTTTTGACTTTTACAGTCTTTACTTCCGCAATTTAACACCGTTAGGTGAAAAGTTTTTGAAAACCCATATTTTAAACGACGGGTGTTACATACCACCTCCTTAATTGGAAAATACCGTCGAGGAGAACCTACCAAGGTTCGAACTCGAGACCTTGGAGTAAACTCCTCCGGGGCCCCGCATAGCAGGTTTAGTGAAACACCCCTGGCCACTGGGGTTTTATTTAACTCGATCACTTTTTGTTTAATTTTGATAAAAACTACTGTAATTTTTAGTTACCTTAGATATAATTGCAATATATCTTCTAAGAAATCTTTAAAGATAACATTTTATATAATATAAAAGTAACCATTTATTTATTAAATTATAAACTATATAACATTTAAAAAATATGTATATATACAACAACAACAACAACAACGGTACTCAATCCCGGCGAGTGCCGGGGTTTGAGGGAGGTGTGACGTAGACAGCCTTACCCTTACCCTTACCTTTGTATATATACAAACAAATATGTATTTTTATTTTCCAGTTAAACTTTACGTAAGCATTTATAATGACATCACAAGTCAACGTGACACTTAATAAAGGGCTGACGTTAAAAACTAACGATATTACCTTTATTGAGAAGTTTTTAGAAATGAAATTCTTTTAATAGATGGAAAATAAATAGGTTTACCATTTTATGAATTTTTCTTTACTAAATAAATAAATAAAAAACACATCATCATACATCACCAGAGTTATATTTATTCATATCCTTCATTTATAGATCTTTGATTTTAGTGTTTTGATCATTTTGTTCATTGCTAAAAGTGTTTGTATTCTTTTGGACCTTTTACAATAAAGTTTAATTTTTTATTATTAAAAAAAACTATATTGATAAATAAAAAAAAAGGAATATAGAGCTGATTTCATTTGATGTTTTCTTAAATATGTTTTTATTTACTTCAATTTTTTATTTTCGATTAATGTATTATTTGATATTGAAAAATTAGAATTAGAATTTTTTACCACTGAATATGTTTAAGCATATGTATATGATAATTGTGACCAAAATGTGCTTTTCTTTATATGTTCACTTTTTTATATCTATACTATCTAATAAAACAAACTATCCCTTTTTTTCCTTAAACTTTCTGTCTTTGAAAAACCAAAAATATTCTTCTCCTTTATTTACTAATTTAAACATCTCCATCTAATATACCTATAATACCCTTAATGAAATAATTTACAGTATAGATCCCCATTGCCGCCCCCACCACCGTCACCCCCACCACCTCCGCCATCACTACCCCACCGCCGCCGCATTGCGCGGACATAAGTCTAATTATTGAATAACACATATAACAATTTTAAGCTACTATTTCAGAAGTTATATTTGATTTATTCGAAAACTTTTCTTTTATATTTGTGATTATTATTATACTAGATATACTAGAAATAATAACATGTTAATAAAAGTAAAAATGGGAAACAAAAGTGTTGTCGAAGTCTTATCCATAATTTTAGTATTAAAATATAATAAAACGAGATACGTCACCCGGGCGTTGCCCCGGGAGACATTATATTTATTGTGTTCCGTACTATGTAAAATTTATAACATGCTTTCAGAAACATTATATAGTTCAAAAACTGAGTTGATATTAATTTTTTAATAAGTAAGCAATTATAAATTAAAGAATTTTGACAGTATAATTTTATAACAGATTGATAAATTATATAAATTCTAAAAGATAATAGGTATGAAAGTAGAATATTTAAAATAAAAACACAAAATAATATTACAAACATAATTAAAGCTAATTTCCAAAATCATTGAAAATAGAAAGTGAAACGAAAATAATCCATAATAATAAAACATCAAGAAATAAAATTGAAAACAAATAAGTATTGCAAACTAATTTTCGGAGATGGTTAGGTGTATATATTCAAAACGTACACACTACTGCTATGTGTATATATATTATGTAATAGTTCACGTGTAATAAGATGAGATAATCTTAACAAACTTAAAAAATAATAATATGCAATTAAAATAAGTGATCTTTGTAAACAAATTGGAAGCAATTTAAAAGATCAAAACATAATATGTCAAGCCCAAAATTAAAAAAATGAAACGGGCCAAAATGAAGTTGGTCCGTTAAGAAAATAAAAACGGGCCTAAAGAAATAAAAGTGACCCGTTACTATTCTTTGCACGCACTTTCGTACATTTGTTATGTAAAGCCCAAAATCAAAAAAATGAAACGGGCCCAAAAGAAAATGAAGTTGGTCCGTTAAGAAAATGAAAACGGGCCCAAAGAAATAAAAGTGGCCCGTTACTATTCTTTGCACACATTTGTTTTTAATATATATATATATATATATTAATTGTAAAAATACTTTCAATGATATAAAGCTAATTTTTAAAAAATAATAATCCAAAGAAAATTTTTGCTTGAATATCTTGTATCACAAATTCAAAGTAAGATACAAATCAAAAATAAACTATTAGAAAGAAGGAAAATAATTTTTTTATAAATGCTTTTAGAAAAATCATAAAAGATTACCTTTTATTTATTGGATTAAAAGTGCAATTTTTAACAACTTAGAAGAACTAAAACTGTAATTTACACTTACCAACAATGTCAAAGACTTTCTTGCCCTCATGTGGGCAACTTAAAAGAACAAAAGTGTGACAACTCGTAATTAATTAACATCGGGTTAGTCCTAATCTCAATTAGACAGTCATTTGACGTGGAACTTATTAGACTTTTGGACTTTTGACTTAGTCAAATTAGACGTATCTTGATGACGTAGACTATTAGCTATCTAGACGAATGCCGAGTCTTTAAAAATAACTTTAAATTAATATTTAAAGGTTATGTCTTGTACAAGATAATTAGACTGTCTAGACTTAATATTATAAAGTTCCCTTTGACGAAACTTTATTTGCTTGTTTTGACTAAAAATGAGACGAGGGAAGATACCTTTATTTTACATTTTAAACTTTTGGTCAAACGGTATTTAATCGTAAGCATTTTTCCAAATTAAGGGTATTGGAAGTATCCCAAAAAGGGCCACATGGGCCAAAATATTTGTTGTGGCTGTGAATTAAACAACAAACAAACAACCAACCCTTCCCTCCTTTTCTTTTCTTTCTTTGCCTGTCGACACACACACATTTCACCTTACACTCTAAATCATTTCTGGCAAGGAGAAATCAAAGGGGAATCAAAGCAAATTAATCATCTTTCTATAATAATTTAGGGTTTTGAGCATCATTATCATCACCATCTTCATCTTTACCTCAAGAACATCAATTTTTGGTAAGTAAACATCTTTCTCAAACTTTTGATTCGATTTAAATTCATTTAAAGGTTGGTTTTAGTTTTGTAAACGGAATTAGAGGCTTTAAATTGTTATGTAAATTAGGGTTTATGGAAATTTAATTAGGTTTTGGCTTAGAATTTGGTTTTGATATCAAAATGATTGAAATGACGAAATGGTTGGCGAAATGGTATGTTTCCAGGCCTATTGCACTTGTTGAAACTTGTTTTAATGAAAGGAATTTAGTCGAAAAACGATTTGGGCTTCTCTGCATAATTGCACCTGCTGGTGCTGGCTGCAGAATGAGGCCACTGCGGCGCAGTGGCATGGGCTTAGTCCCACTGCGGCGCAGTGGCTAGGGCTGGTTGTGCATTTTTAGCTCACTGCGGCGCAGTGAGCTTGGCGATGGCTCACTGCGGCGCAGTGTCTTTTCTCGGCCCTTTTGTTCATTTAGCCCACTGCGGCGCAGTGAGCATAGTTCTGGCTCACTGCGGCGCAGTGGTAACTGACTGGAACTTTGACTTTATATTCAAATTTAGTAATAAAAGACGAACTTGAGTCAAATAATATTAAACGTCGAATCACATTCTCGGTAACGGCATTCTAGGATTGATAGCTAAGTAGTGGTACGTAGGATACTTGTCGTCGTGAGATTTGATCCTCACCATTGGTACTCTTATCTTAGGTTTTGGATAGACGTGGAGACTAGACTGCTCATATTCTCGGACTGCTCATACTTTAGCTCATAGACTGCTAAGGTGAGTTTATGGCGCCCTTTTTCCTTTACTTTGGGCCTGAAAGCATGTACTGTATACACAAATACTTTGTAAATGATTTGTCTTTGTCTACGCCATGAGATATGGTAAATGAAATCATTTGTCTTATATTTGCCATGAGACGGCTGTCTAATAATGTGTATACATGTCTTATGAAAATTGATCTATATGTCTTGACTTGCCATGTTGTCGGCTGACTAAACTGTTTCTTGTGTTTTGACAAATTAAAATGATCCCCCTCATGTTGTATATTTAGGTTAGACTTCGGTCTGAACCGTCTTGTCATATGATTTAGGTTAGACTTCGGTCTGAACCGTCTTGGCTATATATATTTAGGTTAGACTTCGGTCTGAACCGTCTTGTCATATTATTTAGGTTAGACTTCGGTCTGAACCGTCTTGTCATATGATTTAGGTTAGACTTCGGTCTGAACCGTCTTGGCTATATATATTTAGGTTAGACTTCGGTCTGAACCGTCTTGTCATATTATTTAGGTTAGACTTCGGTCTGAACCGTCTTGTCATATATTTAGGTTAGACTTCGGTCTGAACCGTCATGCATTAAATAACTACAACAAACGACGATTGATCTTTTAGTCAAACACACTGTAAACTCACCAACTATTTCGATAGTTGATCCTCTCAAATTTCATGCTTTTCAGGTGACCATCAGTAAGTCTTGGAATCGTCTTTGGCATTATAGGGCCAATCTTTTAACTTTGGACGTACAATTAGCATCAGACATTGAGGACTCTCATGCTTTTGGCTTTAATTGTATTTGACTGTCCAATTTATATAACTTGTATTCTGTGGGCCAGTTCCAAATGAGGATGGCTTGTATCCGTATTTTTGGGTCCACACTTGGAACGATTGTACTTGTTTTGACTTGTATTGGTATAAATGGATGTAATTTCTATTAACCTTCTGATTAGTATGCAATTCTTTGTTAACCCTGTATTTCCGCTACAACGGGGTGTGACAAAAATTGGTATCAGAGACACAGGTTATAGTTAATACCGAGTTTTTCCGCTGGAAAAACTCAATCTATAGCCATTTCGTTTCAAAAGGGAATCTAAGTCTATATAGGTTTAGGATACTTATTTCAGGAGTTATATTATTTGTCTATAATTAGACCTAACTTGATCAACTACGTCCCGATTATGTAAAATAATATAAGGCTCGAAATAAATATCTTAGATTTTGTATATACGTTATAGTTTGAGCTATATTCACAACATACTGTAGATGTGGTGGGAAGGCTGCGGGTGACCCTATATATAAACATTGAAGGTATGTTAGGAATAGAAACTCAAATCGTATGTGTGCATAAGGTTTATATACGTGATAGTTTGAATTATATTAACAGCATATTTAAAATGTGGTGGGAAGGCTGCGGGTGACCCTATATATAAGCATTTTAAATATGATTGGTAATAGAAACCCAAACCAAATGTGTGTAATCTAGACGAAGATTTCTTTAAAAACTCATTTGCGTACTGTATCCTCCATTTGAGACGTACTGCCTTATCCATTTGACTTATATGGATTCTTTGACTATCTTTTCAGACTAGTCATGTCGGATGGAGTTAGCTCAAATGCTGTTGTACCTTGTACACCTCCAGTTCCTGTCATAACAAACTCCATTCCTTATGTTCCTGACTCTTATGAAGAGGAACCAATGGAGGAATCGGGCAATGAATCACGCCCTATCAACCTTGTTTCATCTTCCAGTGAATCTGGAGGCGAACATGTGTCTATCCATGTTCAATCATCTGTGACACCGGTATCTCCATATCAGAGGAGTACTACCGAGGGAGCTCATTGTCTTATGCTCCTAGAGACCCCTATGCTCCTGGTCCTTCTGCACCAGTTCAGGTCAACGGGGGACTTGGACTTTCTTTCCTTCAGGGAGATCCGTATGCTGCGGGTCCCTCCAGAGCGCCTGTCTACAACCCAAGTGCTGTTATGCCAGTTGCATCTGCAGCTGATAGGTCGGAATATTATCGCCGACAATTGTCAAGGATGAACAATTCCCTCATCTGTACAAGGGAGAAGTTAGAGAATCAAGCTCAGGCATTGTCTGGAGCTTATCATCAGGCGGAGGAGGCATTGACTGTTGCTAGAGAAGGGAAGGAAACTATTGGGAGGTTGATCTGGATACTGTCGGTTGTGGTGGTTTTGGTGGTAGCTTTGCTAGTCGTTGTTATTTGCAAGATGTAATTTTGTAATAAGTCTTTCTGTATTGTAAGCCTAGAACTTATAACAACTCGTACTTCTGTACTTTGAGTTGTAATCTTTTGGTGGATGTATTTCCCACGTGTCTATAAATCGTATTGCTCCGACTATGTAGTCTAACGTTGTGGATGAAGTTTCCCACATGTTTTGGACTGTACATACCAGACTATGTAAAATTTTAAACATCAATGAAATACGATTGTCTTTTGGCTTACTTACTTGTTCAGACTATGTCAACTGCTTATTCTTAGCTCTGGAAATATGACTTTTCATATTTTTCCTGTCTTGTCTAGTACATGAATTCATACAAGTCAGCAATTTGTGACTTGCATTGTACTGTCATCTATCTTGCAAAGATACTTTCTATTTAACCTATCAAGGAAATCTCTAAATGACATATTTGTTCATATCTTAGACTTATGGCTCCTAAGACGAAAAGCAAAGTTCAGAAAAAGGCTCCAAGTCAAGAAAACTGCACCAAAGAGAGTTACTCGATCAACTCCTTTGAATAATGAAGCTGAACAGGAAGAACCTGTGATTCAGCAAGGACCGGAAGCTGCTCCTGTCCAGGTGAACACTGGTCCTGGACCTACCCCAAATACTGACGGGGATAATAATATGGCAGCATTTGTGACGCAGCAACTGTTGGCCGCCATGCCTACTTTAGTTGCTCAGATCACGGCAAGCATGAATGCAAATAATAATCATCATACCGATAATAGTAACAATGTTGAACCTACTGCTGAGCAAGTTGTTCCTCGAGCTCAACTTCGAGTGGGTGACTACAAGACCTTCACCTATTGTAAACCAAAAGAATTTCATGGTACCGAGGGTCCGGTAGGTCTAATCAACTGGCTAGAAAGCATAGAGGCGGTGCTTCATATTAGTCGTTGTGCCGAAGAGCACAAAGTGGAATATGCTTCCACACAACTTCAAAAGCACGCTCTATCATGGTGGAACGAACAGGTTAGGACCCGAGGTCGAGACCAAGCTAATCGGATACCTTGGTTTGATTTTAAAAGTATGTTGATGGAAAAATACTGTCCTAGGGAGGAAGTACAGAAGATGGAAGGCGAATTTTGGAATCATAACATTTACATCTCTTGAAAAAACAATAGTTTTATCATCTAAGCAAAGAAGTTTATACCCTTTTTTTCCACTTGAGTATCCTAACATAACACATTTTAAAGATCTAGAAGAAAATTTATCATGATTATTTAAAATTTTAGCATAACACAAACAACCAAAAGCTCTAAGATGGGAGAGATTAGGAACATATCCAAATATTAACTCAAAAGGTGACTTACCATTTAGCACAGAAGAAGGCAATCTGTTAATCAAATAAGCAGCAGTCAAAATACATTCAGTCCACAAATTGAGGGGAATACCCCCTTGAAACAACAAAGACCTAGCTACATTTAAAAGATGCCTGTGTTTTCTCTCTACAATTCCATTCTGCTGTGGTGTGTAAGCAGTAGAAGTCTGATGTATAATTCCATTTGTTTCAACAAAAGTAACAAAAGATTTGTTCACAAATTCAGTACCATTATCAGTTCTTAAAGTTTTAATACTTTTTCCAAATTGATTTTTAAGTAAATTGGAAAAAACTTGCACATTTTCAAACACTTCACTCTTGGATTTCAACAAGTAAACCCAAACAGCCCTAGTATAGTCATCAACAATAGTTAAAAAAAATCTGAAACCACCTCTGCTAGTAACTTTATAAGGACCCCAAACATCAAGATGAATAAGTTCTCCTAATTCAGTACTTTTATGATCACTTAATGGAAAAGGTTCTCTAGATTGTTTAGCTTTATGACAAACATCACAAACATTGAGTTTAGAATCTTTATATTGTAAAGAAGAATGCAATTTTTCAAGCACAATATCTGCAGGATGACCTAATCTAGAATGCCAGACAAGTTTAGACACATTGCAAGTTGATATCATATTATTACCTGAATCATTTTCATCTATATAATAAAGACCATCAGTTTGTCTACCAGTCCCTAGAATCTTCATTGTTCTCAAGTCCTGATGTAACACATAGCAAGCATGAACATCAAAAGCAATAAGCATTTTACTATCTTTTGCAACCTTATATACAGATAACAAACTGACACAGTATTCAGGAACTACAAACACATCATAAAGAGTTAAATAATGATTTAATTTCAGATTTCCAATTTTCTGAATATAAGCAACAGTCCCATTAGGATGTCCAACTTTAATTTTTAAACCAGAAACATCAATAACATCAACTAATTTATCAGCAGTAAAAGTAATATGATGATTTGCTCCTGAATCTGTAATCCAACCTTTCCTTTTAACATGAGTAACTATTCTACTTTGAGAACAAAAAAATCTTTTAAAATTGGAATTGAAGATTTTACTTTTATTAAAAAACACACCTGACATATTAGCATGTACACCTTTTTCTTGCTCAGAGTTATCCTTGATCAGACTCATGAGTTTATTAAGTTGATCAGTAGTCAAAGAAACAGAAGAAGAATCATTATTAGAACTAGAAGAAGAGATACTATTATTGGAAACCTTTTTATAACCATTATTATTAAACTTTCTTTTTCCAAAATCAGCAGGATATCCAATCAACTTAAAACACTTCTCTACAGTATGTCCATTAAATCCACAGTGTTCACATACCACATTAGACTGATTCTTAAGATTAGAACTAGGTTTGAAAAATCTTTGAGTATTATTAACAGACCTAGAACTATTATCTTTATTAACCATTTTAGAGACAAATGCAGAAGACTGAGATTTTTGAGACACACCAGTTGAAACAATACCCCTATGACTCTCTTCTCTTGATATAATAGCATAAGCACTTTTCACATCAGGCAATGGTTCTCTAGTTAGAATATTACTTCTGATTGGCATATATATATCATCAAGACCCATTAAAAACTGCATTAACTTCAAAAGTTGATTATGTTTAGAAAAATCAGCAGCAGCATGACAAGTACATCTAGGAAGTTGAACTAAAGCATCAAATTGTTTCCATAATGCATTCAGCTTATGATAATAATCAGCAATAGGCATACCATTCTGACACATTGAATTAATTTTATGATGAAGATTAAATGTGACAGAACCATCTACTTTATCATAAGTTTCTTTGAGTTCTTTCCAAATTAAAGATGCCTTTCTAGAGAAAATCTGACCAAGATATAATTCTTCAGCAATAGAATTTAGAATCCATGAAATTACAACAGCATTGCATCTATCCCACTGTCTACCTAAGACATCATCAGTATTTGATCTTCTACAAGTTCCATCAATAAACCCAGTCTTATTTTTACCTTCAAGAGCAAATAACATAGCACAACTCCATACTTTATAATTCTCAGTTCCTTTTAGTTTGATAGACACAATTGATAATGTACTAGAATCATTAGGATGTAAATGTAAAGGACTACCAAGATCAAGTTTACTTATTAAAGTCACATTATTATCATTCATATCAGAATCAGTTTCATATTCATAACCATGATTTATATTATCATCATCCATTTAGAATAAACAGAATTCAAATAACACACACACAAATAGCAGACAAAAAACTAGATCTAATCTCAATTAGATCAAAAAGAACACACAGATAATTTCAATTATCCATAAAAAAACAGATTAATTCTCAAATTAACCCTAAATACGAGAGCAATAAAAAATAACAGATTATTCCGTAGTTCTCAGGATTCCTTGCCACTCAAGTGGTAGGTCAAGAGCAAAAGAATAATCTGGATCTAAAAACAAAGTAAGAAAGAGCGTGAGAGGTGTTACAGAGCCCTTTCGAAGATAAGCAGCGGAAGAAACCCTAATGTTTAATCGATTCACTTAGTCGATTAAACCCTTCAAACCAATCGAACACGAACCAGAAGTTCAGACTCACTATTATAACCCAGGATCTTCAACCAGAAACCCTTAGATCGAAAAAGCCCCAAATTAGAAAACCCTAACTTCAAGATAAATGGATTCTAGATTCTGGTTGCTCGATGCATGTATGCTTCAGAAAAGGTTATTTTGATAAGATCCAAATGAAGAAAGCGGGTGTGCTAACTTTAGGCGACGGGTCAACATGCAATGTCGAAGGTATCGGCACTGTAAAAATCAAAATGTTTAATGGAGCCATTTATACTCTAGTTGGGGTGGCATATGTCCCCAAGATGTGTAAGAATCTAGTTTCATTAAGCCTGTTGGATTCTCAAGGATACGGGTATTCAGCCCGAGGTGGAGTTTTGAAAATCACACGTGGCTACAAGGTCCTGATGAAGGGAGAGAAGTGTGATGGTTTGTATCGTCTGGTGGGGAGTACAATATGTACTCGAATCTCGAAGGTTTGGAAAGTGTGCACACGAGAAACGGATCAGAAACATTTAATGAGATGTTTGGCTGATGTAGACGATGGTGAGAAGGAAAATCCTACTAAGGGAGAGGTGATTCGAGACCCCTCTCCGACATTGACTATGTAAGTCGACTGGAGCAGCTGCACACATTTATTGGCCAGTTTCTTTTTCGAATCAGGTGGAGTCAGGACCAAGGTGATTCGAGGTGTGCAGCGGTGATAATTAAGGCCAATGGTGGAAGTACTAGATTATAGTATTTCAGATTGAAAGACGTGAAATGTTCGTCAAGGTGGAGATTTGTTGGACGGTGGGAAATACCCACCAATATTGACTCACATTCCTTGCTTCTAGAAAAGCTTATGCATGCATGGAAAATGAATTCTAAAAGTGGCAGCTATCTTTGGTCAAAAAGTTGCAGCCACATGTGTTCCATGCTTACAACATGTTGTGTGTTTGTGGTTGGTAGCAAAGTTCAAATTGTATACTCATAATATGTAGTATATATATGTGCATGGGGTGGTACGAGAGAATCATCACAAAGCAAATTGAGAGTTCAAAGTAAACTAAAGTGTATTTTCTTTGTGAGGCATTAAGAGTTTTATTCTTGTAAGGTTAGAGAAAAAGGGTGTACAAGATACTTAGATTTTATCTTAAAATCTAAGGGGTTTGGGTTTAGATAAACTCATAGTGATATATTTTCTTGTACGGTGTTTATTTCTCGGTTTGAAGAATAAAGGAGACTCTTGGGGTGGACGTAGGCAAAGGATTGTGCCGAACCACGTAAATCATTGTGTCTAATTGTTACTTTATTTTGTGTCATATTATTTAGGTTAGACTTCGGTCTGAACCGTCTTGTCATATTATTTAGGTTAGACTTCGGTCTGAACCGTCTTGTCATATTATTTAGGTTAGACTTCGGTCTGAACCGTCTTGTCATATTATTTAGGTTAGACTTCGGTCTGAACCGTCTTGTCATATTATTTAGGTTAGACTTCGGTCTGAACCGTCTTGTCATATTATTTAGGTTAGACTTCGGTCTGAACCGTCTTGTCATATTATTTAGGTTAGACTTCGGTCTGAACCGTCTTGGCTATATATATTTAGGTTAGACTTCGGTCTGAACCGTCTTGTCATATTATTTAGGTTAGACTTCGGTCTGAACCGTCTTGTCATATTATTTAGGTTAGACTTCGGTCTGAACCGTCTTGTCATATTATTTAGGTTAGACTTCGGTCTGAACCGTCTTGGCTATATATATTTAGGTTAGACTTCGGTCTGAACCGTCTTGGCTATATATATTTAGGTTAGACTTCGGTCTGAACCGTCTTGTCATATTATTTAGGTTAGACTTCGGTCTGAACCGTCTTGGCTATATATATTTAGGTTAGACTTCGGTCTGAACCGTCTTGTCATATTATTTAGGTTAGACTTCGGTCTGAACCGTCTTGTCATATTATTTAGGTTAGACTTCGGTCTGAACCGTCTTGTCATATTATTTAGGTTAGACTTCGGTCTGAACCGTCTTGTCATATTATTTAGGTTAGACTTCGGTCTGAACCGTCTTGGCTATATATATTTAGGTTAGACTTCGGTCTGAACCGTCTTGTCATATTATTTAGGTTAGACTTCGGTCTGAACCGTCTTGTCATATTATTTAGGTTAGACTTCGGTCTGAACCGTCTTGGCTATATATATTTAGGTTAGACTTCGGTCTGAACCGTCTTGTCATATTATTTAGGTTAGACTTCGGTCTGAACCGTCTTGTCATATTATTTAGGTTAGACTTCGGTCTGAACCGTCTTGTCATATTATTTAGGTTAGACTTCGGTCTGAACCGTCTTGTCATATTATTTAGGTTAGACTTCGGTCTGAACCGTCTTGTCATATTATTTAGGTTAGACTTCGGTCTGAACCGTCTTGGCTATATATATTTAGGTTAGACTTCGGTCTGAACCGTCTTGTCATATTATTTAGGTTAGACTTCGGTCTGAACCGTCTTGGCTATATATATTTAGGTTAGACTTCGGTCTGAACCGTCTTGGCTATATATATTTAGGTTAGACTTCGGTCTGAACCGTCTTGTCATATTATTTAGGTTAGACTTCGGTCTGAACCGTCTTGTCATATATTAGAAAACCCTAACTTGAAGAAAACCCGATCTAAATCAAAACCTAACTTATTATAATTTGTGATTAAGAAAATAATATCAGATCCAGAAACCTGTCTCTGATACCATGTTAAAATTATCTAAACAACTTGAATGATTCTCAAATCAACAAACCCTAATCTAATCTCAATTAGATTTATACCAGAAACACAACCACACTCGCTAATCGACTGTGATTCAATCAACTTCAATGTTGATTGTTCTATTACAACGAATAATCTCTAAAAAACCTAATTATTATTACAATAATTTCTGCCGAATAATAGAGAGGAAAATATATCAAATAAACTGAATATATGTGTTGTGTGTGAATTAGGGTTCCATAACCCGTATTTATACATAACCAACTATCTTCAATGAGCATCCTTAGTCCCTGAACTTTGCCATCGACTTCACATTAAGTCCTAGACTTCATCTTTGGTTGTAGTAACACTTTTAGTCCTTCACTTCTTTATTTCTTTCATCTTCAATCCTGCACATTCTAATCACACACTAAGAACACATAAAACAAGTATTTGAGATTAAGATTATACTTTTAACTTTACGGTACATGAAACGTGAGTCTTCGGTTTGAAGGTGAACCTTAGTTCTTCGGGTTGAATTTCGCCATAATCTTTATCATCCATAACATACACCATTGCTGATATAGATATAATAAATCGCAGAAGGATTTTTTTTGTATTTAATTTTGAACCTAATACGTACGTATACAAGAAACTATATATAGCCGAATATATAGATATAATAATCTCCTTGTATTTGACCAGTTATATAGATTCGACTTTGGGATTGTGTGGAAATCATATACGTACATTATGGCTGCCACCCGTATTTATAGAGGGGAAATAACAACCAATCCTAGTTTATATCAAAAACTGTTTCACCCGCTATTTTATCCTAATTAAGTTTTTTAAATTAACAAATAAATAAGATAGTAAATAATAAATTAAAAAAAGGTAAATGGGAGGAAACCCTCTGGTCCCATGTACCATCTTGGTACTCATAGTGCACACCGCATAAAAAGCATGCCCGGTAAGTCACCATCCTCACATATGAATCACAAGATATAGTTTTGAACCTGTGACCTCTAGTCTTCATCTGTGGGCTCATATATGGTCACATGATGACGATACTACTGGGGTTGCACCTCATTGGTAAATAAAATAAATAATATACATAGATATACGAATCCGTTATGATTTTCGATCTGCAGGTGATCAGTTACGAACTAACAGGCGGGTACAAACCGCGCAGTTCCTCCCTTACGCAAATAGGAAACTCATGTAAATCACAAAAAGACCCTTTGGCTGAGGGCGGCGCCCGTTCGGTATAAAACCTCGACCATCGATCACCCCATTCATTGATCACCCCACTAATGATCCCAATTAACCGGGCCAAGATCTTTCACCATCAACAAAACTAAACTAATAAAAGACTATTGAGCATTCTAGATCGATTATAGACACAACAAGAGGCGACAATGGAATAAGCTTCAACTAGGAAGTTATTTGCTAGAGTTCGATTGTATGAAAATCAAGGGTTAAGCAGATTCAAACTTGAATGAAAATCAAGGGTTAAGCAGATTCAAACTTGATATTATAATTTTGACCTTTGATTTTAATGTAAGGGTTAAATTTGGTTCAATTTTATCTAATTGAAAGCAATTTTAAGAAATTTTTACTTTTGAGAAATTATCACAAATCGTCCATGTGGTTTGCTCGATTCGCATTTTCATCCCTGTGCTTTTTTTTTATCATTAGATGTCCCTGTACTTTTCATTTTCATTGCCAACCGTCCCTAACACTAACAACCGTTAGTTTTGCTCCGTTAAACCCCTCATGTGCAATGCACATGAGGGTATAATCGTCAAGTTCGTAACCACATGGACTATTTGTAATAAAAATATTGGATTAAAAAAAAATCTTTGGATTCCTTCTCCCACACAACTCCGACCACCACTTCTGACCGGCCGGCCACCACCTGCCACCGCCGAAAAAGTTCGCCGGAAACCGAGAACCACCACCCCACTATGGTTACCGAAACCGAAGAGAAAAACATAATAATCGAGCATGGTAAGATCTATAACGACCTGTGTTGAAGCTTGAACGTCTCTTCTTCTTTCTAAACCATCGTGAGGTGATGGTAGTCCGGTGGTGCGTGGCTGCGAGAGAAGAGAAATAGAAGAAAAAAAAGAAAAGATTAGGGTTTTTAGAGAGAGGGACGAAATGGGTTTGTTTGGAAGATTGATACTTACGTTTCATACTTTCCTCGGATGTTATGGAGTCGTGTAGTGGTGGCTGGAAAACGAAACAACAACAACAACAGCGGCGACGGTTCTGTGGTTGTGATTAAAGATGAAACCCTAATTGTTGTTGGGGATGATGTCCGGAGTTTTTTATGGTGAAAAAGAGCGGCGGCATGAGGCTGTGAGGGTGGCCGGAAGTTTGGCTGGTGGTGGGAGTAAGAGAGGGAGGAAGATGATGAGTTTTTGTCTTTTATTACAAATAGTCCCTCAAAGTTGTTTTATCACAAATAGTCCCTATGGTTACAAACTGGACGAAAATGCCCTCATGTGCATTGCACATGAGGGGTTTAACAGATGAAAACTAACGGTTGTTAGTGGCAGGGACGACTAGCAATGAAAATGAAAAGTACAGGGACACCTAATGATAAAAAAAAAACACAGGGATGAAAATGCGAATCAAGCAAACCACATGGACGATTTGTGACAATTTCTCTTATTTTTATATACATTATTTTTTTAATCTATTTGGTAATTAAAACAGGTAGGTACTCATGATTTGGGGATCCCCATTTATGAGACAAAATTTCGTTTTTAGAGCCCAAAAATGGAGAGTATGGACCAGGTACGTGTACTTTATATTAATTGCATGTTATTATGATGTTTCGAATACTAATTAATAATTGATATACGAGTAAATAAATACACAAAAAATTCGCACACGTACTATACATTTTTTTATGGATTGACCACAATTCTGCATTACTAGCTTATAGAGTTAAGCCAATGGGGTTGGTGCCCATTGGTAAGGTCTTTAACCTTGGGAGGATCCACCTGGTTCGAGTCCCACTTCTCATATTTGTGGGGGTGGATTAATAGGGATTTTTCGAGAGTCCTGAGTTTCATCCCAGACATGCGTGTAATTTAGGAGTAGGAGTAGATTAGAATGTCGTTCAAAAAAAAACTAGCTTATAGAGTCAATTATACAATTTGTACACTGTGGTACATCCATAAAAAATGATTATACTAATATCAATTCCCTATATTACATACATCAAATTATATATATATGTTCGACGCACAACATCTAGTTAGATTGATCTTGTATACCATATACATTACTGTAGTGAAATTTTACATGTATAACCTTATTCAATTCCAGAGTTCTCTTAATTATGATTACGTACAAAAGATTCAAATATATATATAAAAGATCAAAAACAATCATTAATGAATCAAAAGAAGTTTAGCTAATATATTACCAAACAATTAAATAAGATCACAATAAATAATTGATTCTAAACCAATTACTAGCTATATATATAACCTACAACATGTTAAAACATCTGATGAAAAAAGATGAATGTTTACTCTTGTTTTCACAACAACCATTTTTCTTTTGTCCCTCGAGTAATGGTAATGGTATAAAACCTTCAACATTATTGTCTAGCCTCCTTGCACTAAATTTTTTCCGAAAATCTACCAGCTTCTTTGATATGATTTCTTTCGTCTTCTTTAATTCCAATTCACATTTTTCAGCTAATTTCACTTTCATCTTAACCTTAAGCTTCTATTTGTTTATATGTTTCCTCCACATTTCTTTAGAACGAAATAAATTCGACAAGCCGTCGATGGAAATATCTAGGGGCACAAACAATCTTCCAATCAAAAAATTTTCCTTGGCGATCTCGCAAGGAAGAGGCATTACTTGTTGAGCCTTTCTCGTGATTACGATTTCACATGTTTCACATGGTTCGATAATACCTTGGTTTGGTCTTACACAATAGAGTTTTGGATGTGTGGTTTTCACCTTGAATGCCATATCCCAAAGATTTGATTTGTTGGTTAACTTTACGGTACATGACACTTGAGTCTTTGGTTTGAAGGTAAACTTTAGTTTTTTGGGTTGAATTTTGCCATAAGCTTCATCATCATCATCAAACATTGCTTGATGAGATTTACATATAATTTGCAGAAAGATTTTGTTGTATTTTGAATAAACAAGAAACTATATATATATAGCCGAATATATATTCGAAGAAATTTAGGATTGTGTGGATATCATATACGTACATTATGGCTGCTACCCTTGTTTATTTATAGAGAGGAAATAACCAATCCTAGTTTATGTCAACTACTGTTTCACCCGATATAATATCCCAATTAAAGTTTTTTAAATAAATAAATTAATAAAATACTAATACGTACTAAATAAAAAATATAAACAAATCTATACGAATTTAAATAGTCGGGAAATTGAAACAAATTAGATGAACTTTTGAAATGGGTGAAATACTTTCAGATCAAATCTATTTGGTGGTCTAGAGAATTTTAAAACGAAAGATGTGTGTGTATGAGAGGAAATTCGAACCAGATTAGTGACCAAATAACAGGGAATGTTCCATTTGTTTCCAGGGATTGGAAACTACCTTGAGGAAGTTTTTAGAGTCTCAAAATTCAAAGATATACAAGAGACGGTGTTTAGGATTGATTTTGTAGAACAAATTTTGCGTTCTGTGTTTTGAAAAAAAACATGTCTCAACCTTAGACAAACACAGGTAATCACTTATTTTTGCTAAACACTTTTTTTCATTAATTGCGTTATGCCAAACACCCTCTAAAAACAATCAAAAGAAATTTAAGCAGCCAATTACATACCAAACAATTTAGCAAATGACAACAATGATTGATTTTAAAGCAACTACATGTTAAAACACCTGGTGAAAAAAGATGATGAACATTTTCTCTTCTTTTCACAACAATTCATCTTCTGTCCCTCGAGTAATGGTATAGACTCATCATCCACCTCGTCTAATTTTGCACCGATTTCTGGAATATTAACCTCTGTAGCAGGACTAGCATCAACCAAGACCACCTTAAGTTTCTTTTTGTTTATATGTTTTATCCAATCTTCAGACTTAAAAATAGTATTCGAGATATCGTCTAATTTGATGGAAGTCGTAGTATCGGGACAAACAATCTTTCGATCAAAAGCTTTTCCTTGGCGATCTCGCAAGGAAGAGGCATTACATCTTCAGCCTTTCTCGTGATTACAATTTCACATGTTTCACAAGGTTTGATAATGCCTATGTTTGGTTTTACATAATAGAGTTTTGGATGTGTGGTTTTCACCTTGAATGCCATATGATAATGAGCTGATTTGTTGATAAGATTTACGATACACGACACTCGATCAGTCTTTGGTCTCATGAACGTGAACCTTAGTTCCTCGGGTTGAATAATTTTGCCATAATCATCAATAACGACAACCTTAAGTTTCTTTCCGCTTATATGTTTTCTCCAATCTTCGGATCTAAATGTAGATGAGATGTTGTCGTTGATAAAAGTATCTTCGGGGACTAACAATCTTTCGATCAAAAACTTTTGCTTCGCGATCTCGCAAGGAAGAGGCATTACATGTTGAGCCTGTCTCGTGATTACGATTTCACATGTTTCACACGGTTTGATAAGGCCTACTTTTGGTCTTACACAATAGAGTTTCGGATGTGTGGCTTTCACCTTGAATGCCATTTGAAAACGGTTTGATTTGTTGATACACTTTACGGTACACGAAATTTTAGTATTTGGTAGGAAGGTGAACCTTAGTTCTTCGGGTTCAATTTCGCCAAAATCTTCATCATCCACAGCATAGATTACTGACATGATAATAAAGATAACTGCAGAAAGATTTTGTTGTATTTTGAACCTCCCTACATATACAAGAAAATTAACGATATATAGGTGATTTAAGTTCGAGATAAGGAAGAAAGTGAGATACTGAGATAGTACTAGAGTTGGTAAAAACTATAAGTCTCATATGATTGACCAAATCTTGGTTTAAAAATTAAAATATATAGTAATTTGTTAGTATAGATACTAATTTCTAGCTAAAGAATAGGCAGACTTGATCAAACCTCCTCAACATCCATGCATTTAATTTTTCCATATTATCCGGCTGGCTTAACCAACGAACCTATTTACCAATCCTTTTGGTCCGATACTTATCACAAAACATTATGTTAACGTATAGCCGTGACTTAATAACGTAATAACCCAAGTATGTATCTCAATTCTCAAGTATGTACTGTTGGAACCAAGTTAGTGTGACCGTCACTGATCGTTTATCATTTCTGATATTATAATTGATGATAATGAAATCCCTATGTCTAAGTAAATATATGATGGGCGTATTTACTCTTAGAGACGTAGTATAGGGTTTCCCATTAGGTGATTATAACTAAGAGGACTAATGGTACACACATTAAACACCAAAGGGGTTGAATGTGTAATTACTTTCATTATAAATAGAGAGTAATTAACCCTAAGTTTAGGTTAATCTACACACATAATTCACCCTTAAATTCGTGTGTTTTCTCCTCTCCAATTCGTGCATCAAGCCACAGCCGAATTACTCATCCCATTATTAATCAATCACCTTGTTTTGGGAACCCGAAATCAATAGCAATTATGCTTTATGCTCTTACAGGTTCCACAGGATCATCTGGTGAGTATTTTCCCTTGAATCAAACCATGTTTATTCCAAGATGTGGTATCAGAGCCACGTTACGAACGTCCTATCATGTTTTGGTTCGATTTCGAGGGTTTTTTTCGCGAAATTAAAATCTGCAGAAACGAACTTCGTGCTGACGTCACACGAACTTTGTGCTGACGTCATCGCGAACTTATGCCTTATACATGCTGACGTCATCATGATTCTGCACCTCTTCGCGCTTACGTCATCACGAAGTCTGTTCAACTTCGCGCTTACGTCATCACACAAATTCAGCTATCTTCGCACGCGAACTCGTGCTTACGTCATCACGAGCTTATGACAACTTCGCGCTGACATCATCACGAACTTCACACATCCTCGTGCTGACGTCATCACGACTTAAGGATGTCTTCGTGCTTACATCATCACGAACTTACTGTCATCTTCGTGCTTACTTACTCACGAGTTATAACTTAAGTTCGTGTTATGCTAAAGATGATTTTAGCTGATGAATGAACTCGTGCTTACTATTTTACCTTATAATTTTGTGGCTAAATTTGTCTCTTATTTTTTCGAAAAAATTTTTCCTCGCCAGGGTCTGCTGCCCCTTGGACCCCGCTTCCAGGGGCGCTGCCCCCGGACCCCTGTAATGTGTGGGGGCTTCGCACTAATGTACATGGTTTTATCATTTGTGCCCAAAGGTCAAATGTGATTCTCATGGTGCTTTCGTTCTTTTCCTTTTACATAATGAACACTAAGTATATTGATTCTGCCCAAAGGTGATTTAATATATTTTGTGTGCTAAAAGGAACATTTTCATGCATAAATATACACGATTCTTAATTTTGTGCCCAAAGGTCAAAAGATAAGCGTTGTGTTGCATGACCCTAATGCTCATGTGTACTTAGATATTAGTTACTTCTGCCCAAAGGTGATGTAAATTCTAAGTAGAGCCTTATGTTAACTTATTGTTTTGGTGTTTACAATAGGTTTACTTATCACTAGCTTCATTAGTATAATGGTCTTAGTCTCATTACTTTTAGGAACATTACTTTAGCCTCTTACGTATTTTAGGCATTACGTTAGTTCCATTACTTTTAGAGACATTACTTAATAAGCCTTAGATATCTAATTATGTTACTAAAAGGAACATTATTATTAGCCCTTATGTATTTTGGCATTACTTTAGTTCCATTATGTTTAGAGACATTACTTAGTCTGCCTTAGATATCTAATTATGTCATTATGAGGAATATTATTATTAGGCCTACTTATTTTAGGCATTACTATTATAATCTTCTATTGCTTGTATCATAAATTAATATCCTCTTTATTTCCACTGTAGTACCTAACTTAGGCATTGAGCCACTTATTGATGCAAACTTTGCTTTATAAAAGGATTAATTACCTCTAACTCTGAAGATGCTAGACCTTGACTATATCATTTGCCATAATGAACCCACTGCTTTACTGCTAACTCTTCCGCAGCTCAGAAAGCGAATTTTAAGAAAGTGGGATAGGGCGAATCACTTGTCACTAATGATGGTCAGGAACTACATCAATCATAGTATCTGAGGGTATGTATAAAGCGTATGCAAGTAGCTTAAGTACAAAGGAAATAGCAGTATTTGTGAACACATAATGTAGATGACTGACATGACTCATAAGCTTAAGAGTCCTAAATTGGAAAGTCTTTGACAGTTTTCTTGTGCATTTTAATGACCTCATTGCCTGCTCATTTCGACTCCTTCAAAATTAACTAATAGCGCTATGAAGGATTAATGGTCGATGAGTGAACTAATCGCAATGTGTGCGCAAGAAAATGGTCGCCTTAAGTTGGGCCAACCTAAAGTTGTTCACTTTACTATCACTGCTAATTCCATTAAGAGGAAAGATATAACATTAATAAGACTGCAAATGAAGTTCAAAAGGATAATCATGGTGCTGTTGCCTCTAGCTTTAAGTCCTTGACGAGCAATCCTAACTGCAAATTCTGATTATGCCCAGATTGCCCTAAAATCAAGGAGTAACTAGCTAAAAAAGGTAGCTTATTTCCTGTAATATTTGATTCTTTTATGTTTGATGTACCTATTAATACATGTGTGAGTGATTCTAGTTCTATGGTCCATGTGACCAAATCAATACTAGGATTACAAACAATCTAGAAGCTATCAAATGACCAAATAAAGCTTAGAGTTGGAAGGGTTGATCTCTTATATGTCGAAACCATGGAGACTTATGATTTACATATAAACATTCGAAAGTGTATTAGACTAGTAGATACCTTATGTGTACCGGCAATTTCTCGGAACCTTGTATCTATTTTTCTAGTCTAAAACCTTGAAGGTTATGTAATAATTCATGGTTGCGACGAGATTGCCATTACTCATAATAATGAATTCCTTGGTCCTAGTTTCTTGAATGGATTGTTTAAGTTAGAACTAGATCATAACTTCTCGCGGTCTTTGTTGTCTCATAATATTGATGACATAACTAAAACAAAGACAAAAATCATCTAAATAATTAGAGAATTCTTCCATGTTGTGGCATAAACATCTTAGCCACATCTCACGAGTTCGCATGATACGACTCATAATGGATGGAATATTACATTCTCTTGACCTTAGTGATTTTGAAACATGTATTTAATGCCTCAAAGGTGAAATGGCTAAAGGGAATAAGAAAGGAGCCACTAGAAGTTCCAACTTGTTGGAAATAATTCACTCTGACATTAAGTGGCCCCTATCCCGCATCCATCACAAGACATACATCATTTATTACATTCATTAACGATTATTCGCGTTATATGCACCTATATCTGATCTGAACCCTTAGAGACTTTTATTAATCTTAAAACTTTGGTTTTAAACCAACTTGATCGTAATCTATAAAAGTTGTGAGGTCAGATAAAGAAGGTAAGTATTATGGTAGACATACTGATATTGGTCAAGCTCCTGGTTCTTTCCATAACTTTTGAAAGGAACATGGCATAATAAACCAATACACCATGCAGGTTCTCCTCAACGATATGATGTTGCTAAAAGGAGAAATAGAACCTTAATGGACATGGTGAAAAGTATGTTTGCCAACACTAACTTACCTATTTTCTTTTGGACTGAGGCTTTAAAATAGCCGTTCATATACTCAATAAAAGTTCCATAAGAATCTGTCCCTAAGACTCTTGGACAGGTAGGAAACTGAGTCTAAAATATATGAACGTATGAGGCTATTCTGCCGAAACATATGTCTATAACCCTAACTTAAAGAAACTATATCCCAAAATTCTTACATGTTTCTTTATCGGTTATCAGTTTTACTGTCTTTCCTACACTACTAGCATTATAGACACGCATCATGCCACGTTTCTTGAAGAACTAAGAGATCAGTGGGAGCACGACAAATCATAACTCAGATTTGCATTAAGTACAAGAAGCGGGGGGAACCACTCGTCGGTTATTATTACTCCTCCGATAACTCCTCTTGTACCCAACGCTGCTCCTAACATCACTGATCCACCTTCTGTATCAGAATCCTAACCCTCCTAATCAGGATACTACTAATGATAAAGCATCTTATTAATAATGCTAAAGCAAAGCATCTTACTACTAATGCTAAAACATCTTCCTTACTGAACCTGAAAATCAACTCAGGAGATCATCTAGGTCACGCATGGACATAACTTTGATGATTTCATAACTTATTTGACTGAAGTTGAGGACATTGGAAAGCTTACTGATCCTATCTCTTATTAAGAAGCCATTAATAGCGATCGGGCCACTTAGTAGTGGAATGAAGCCATAATTTGAGAGCTTAATTCCATATAGCATAATGACGTTTGGGACTTGGTTGAAATTCTTGAAGAATCCAAACCTGTAGGTTGCAAATGGATCTTCAAAACCAAATTAGACCCGAATGGAAACGTTAAACGCTATAAGGCCAAACTAGTTGCGAAGGGCTTTACTCAAAAGGAATGAATCGATTATCAAGAGACTTTATCTCTTGTCTCTCTTAAAGATTCCTTAAGGATCGTCATGACATTCGTATCTCATTATGATTTAGAGTTACATCAGATGGATGTCAAGATCACTTTCCTGAATGGAAACTTACAATAAGAAGGATACATGTGAACATGAAATTCCAGAAGGTAAAAAGCACATGGTCTGCAAGTTGAATAAGTCCATATACGGGTTGAAGCAAGCATCATTAAAATGGTACCTTAAGTTTAATGAAGTCATAAAAGGACAAGACTTCCTAAAGAATCAAGTGGATTAATGCACCTATCTCAAGATCAGTGGGAGGAAATTTACAATCCTTGTTTTGCACGTGGATGATATTATACTTGCAAGTAACAACTTGGATATGTTGCGTAAGTCGAAGCGTTTATTTTCGCATAATGTCGACATAAAAGATCTCGGTGATGCCTCTTATGTAAAAGGTATCGAAATACATCGGGATAAGCGTAATGATGTTCAGAGTCTTTCTCAAAAAGGCTTATATTGAACACATCTTAGAACGCCATAACATGCAGCACTACACACCCACTATAGATCTAGTAGTAAAAGGAGACGTATGTAATTGTTTCCGAAGTCCAAACATTGAGATTAAAAGGGAGCAAATGAGGATGATACCTTACTCATAAGTAGTTAAGAGCATTATGTACGCTCAGGTCTGTATTCGTCCAGATATCGCTTATATTGCCGGTATGCTTGGGAGTTACTTATCTAATCCCGAATTAGCACACTGGAAAGCGGTTAAAAAGGTTCTACGATATCTGCTGAGGACCAAAGACTACACATTAACTTATAGAAGAGGTGACAACTTAGAAGTAGTAGGATGTTCTGATTCCGATAAGAAATCTACTTCTGAATATACTTTTATGATTAGCTGGCAAACCTATCTTTTGACGGAGTCATAAGTAGAAAATGACTGCAACGTCTACCATGATGTCTGAACGTTCATAATTTCATATCATGGGATGTTGTTAAAGAACCTGGTCAGTGGACTCAAAGTCGTCAACTTTATTACTAGACCATTGAAGCTTTACTGTGATAACTCAGCTACCGTAACTTTTTTGAACAGTAACAGTTCAACTGGCGCTGAGATGTATCTCGATACAAAGTGTCTGTTTGTATGCGAACGGATTGAGGAAAATGTTCTTTGTATTGAGTGCATAAGTACACATAATATGCTAGTGGATCCAACGACCGAAGGTCTTCCTCCTAAAATCTTCGTAGGACACGTGTCGAAGATGAGGGTTACTTAAAGACTTATTATGATAGCATGTTGTACTTATTGGTCATTATTATTACTTTAATAAAAATTTTCCTCCTTATTCAAGTTTTGTTTGTCTATTAGTTACACTTAGAGCTCATAATAGTGTACAGACATTATATAACAAAATTTGTCTTAGTCAATTGATCATTGCTTATTAGTTTTAAATTTGAGTCATAGTTTGACTAGTGGGGTCCTGAGTTGATGTTCTTCTCTACGACTGTACTTATTGGCTATGATTTCGGTTTAAAACAAAATGAGTATTATTCCGGACTTAATGAATACTCATAGATAAATGATCGCTCGGTCAAGTGGGAGAATGTTGGAACCACGTTAGTGTGACCGTCACTGATCGTTTATCATTCCTGATATGATAATTGATGATAATGAAATCCCTATGTCTAAGTAAATATATGATGGACGTATTTACTCTTAGAGACGTAGTATAGGGTTTCCCATTAGGTGATTGTAACTAAAGAGACTAATGGTACACACATTAAACACCAAAGGGGTTGAATGTGTAATTACTTTCATTATAAATAGAGAGTAATTAACCCTAAGTTTAGGTTAATCTACACACAAAATTCACCCTTAAATTCGTGTGTTTTCTCCTCTCCAATTCGTGCATCAAGCCACAGCCGAATTACTCATCCCATTATTAATCAATCACCTTGTTTTGGGAACCCGAAATCAATAGCAATTATGCTTTATGCTCTTACAGGTTTCACAGGATCATCTGGTGAGTATTTTCCCTTGAATCAAACCATGTTTATTCCAACATGTACATCTCACAAAATGTTATCATTTTGTTGAGATATTTTGATAGAACATCTTACCATAAGAAAACCAAATTTTATGTTACGCGCCGAGTAAGAGAAGACAAATAAACAAGGGAGTATCTTCGACAATACAACATTCATTCAGACTTTTGAGACAATAGTACGTTGAAACAATCACTTCAACTAGGCCACAATTTTCTCATCATAATCAAGTTTCTAGAAAAACATAACTGAATCACAATTATCAAAATATTGTCTTCACAATCATCAGAGTTTTCTTCATTACTTGAGTTTCTCAACCACTGGGTTAAATCCCAATGGCCAGGGGTGTTTCACTAAACCTGCTATGCGGGGCCCCGGGGGAGTTTACTCCAAGGTCTCGAGTTCGAACCTTGATAGGTTCTCCTCGACGGTATTTTCCAATTAAGGAGGTGGTATGGTGAGAAAGGCTATTTAAGATCCGCTTAGTGCGGGACCCTTTCGTTGTGCGATTAGCACACATCATACGCGTCTGAGGTAAAATTCACTTGTCAAAAAAAACTTGAGTTTCTCAAATAGCTTAGGCGCGACCTGCAGGTACATCAGCTTTGTATTTAGAAAAAGGCGGAAAAATTTACATGTAGGTTGACTCGAGACATCAGGTTGGGATAATAAGCTTACGCATTTGTCAACACATTGCCAATAGTCAAAATATTGTCCTGTACTCCTGTGCAATGCTTGTGCCCAGTTTCATCTGCCTCCACCCTTTTCACACATCCCTGTGGAAAACAATTGATCTTAAGTAAGAAACGTGACAGCGCAACACCTTTCATACAAAATTTGCCTTTTGTTTTATGGGAGCACATGCTTGAGTGACATAAAAACTAAATTTATTTGTTTTAAATGGAACAAGTTGCATGACACCCATCACAGATGGCAAAATGGACGGATTGGGTGACTACTCAAAAGTCAGGTTCTACTCCCTAAATTTACATTTTTAACATGATTAGTCACTCAAATATTTTGACAAATTATGTTTATTTTTGCATCGATGGTTAGCTAGCATTCTCAGTCTTGACTTTGGCAAGAATCGAACCTGCGTCCGTCAAGACAACAGGCCCTCAATGGCGTGATGGTGGCCAACCCACCTAAGTGAGTTGGTTATATAATGATTTGAATAAATGATTTAGAATGTTTAACGCATTGCTACACATTAGGAGAATTTAGACTTGTTTGACCCATTTCCTTGTTAGATAAACATTTCAGGTAACATCTGTTGCATGACTAGAAATTCCAATGAGAATGGGTATGGATACTTACGGGAATAGAAATAGGTAACAGCTACGGTATCATTTCCAACAATATTACTTGGATTAATGGTTGGGTTAGAATAAAAATTATACACAACTGTGGGTAATTTTATGTTCCAAATATATTATTCACATAAGATAAGACCAGGGGATTGTTAGTCGTCAACCACTCATAAATTTCTTCATTAAAAGTCTACAAAAATAAGTTGAAAAAAGTTATTAAAAAGAATTCACGTTGCTAACTTTACAGGAGTTCTTGTTAGCTTATACATTAACCATTTTTTAGTTCTTTAAAATTGAATGATCATTTTTTTGAAAGTTTGGTTCATACACTAGCAGTTTAGCCAAAGTTCCTTACATTCAAATGCCATTAGCCATTTCCATTATTATTGTTTGGTTTAATGGTGGTTTTGGATTACAAATTGTGTAAACATTGGTGGGTTAGTGTATGTTACAAGTATACTGTTAGCATACTGAAAGATTAGTGGATTGTTAGTCATGTACTTAGTTCAAAGTGAAAAATAAAAACAGTTGCAGAAATACTATTAATAAAGTAAAATCAAAGATAAGCTAACTAGATGCTTAAGTTTCTACTTTATTAATCGCAAAACATGTTTAAAACCAAACCAATCATTCATTCAGCTCTCCATCATACTGAAGGGAAAATTTATAAAATTTTCTTTGGCAAGGAAAGTAAGGAGATTGTAGGCAACAAAATAACGATGATAGATTGAAGCAGATCAGCGGCAACAAAGATAATATCGGACTGAAGCAGGTCCATGAAGGTGGTGACAAAGGATGATCGGAATTCGGAAGTTGAAAAAAGTGCTTGATCGCTTAATGGGAAGAAGGGAATTAGAGCATTTTATTTTAATGTGAAGAAGCACAACACGAGATTACCCCATATTTTATTCTTTTCTGGTAATGTGAGATTTGTGAAAGAATCATGGGAATGAAAAAGAAAGAGCCCAGGGCCAAGAGAATTTGTATAGGCTTACATACCAGGAAGGGATTATATAACCCAACTTCCTTAGTCCGTGTGTTTCTATGGGTTTGGTTGTCACTTTATTATACCCAATCTAATAACCTATAATACAAACACATTCAATAGATTGATAAAAGGTGTAGATTGGAGGGAACACCCCGGTTGGTACCGCCATGCGCACGCCGCACAACTCATGTTCTAGTAAGACCCCTCCACCAAATACCCCACAAATGAGCGAAATTTATCCTAAAATATCCTCAAACATGCTTGCAGGTGGATTTGAACCTGCTCCCCATCATTGGTAAAGGGTAAACATGGTGGGGTCCGGCTTTGTAGGGGGCAGCTGGTCACTTGAGCTAACTCAAGTGGTTTAGACATTCAATAGAAACCTATCCCATTCCTCCATTCTCAACCCTTTAACCAAACACACCAATTTAACTTACTAGAAAAAAAAATTAAAAACTGAATTGACCCATTCATAAGTAAATTGGTTGGAATTTCCACCTCTAACGCCCGTTAACACTAAAACAGATCTATGGTAAATTAGGGCTTCTTAACATCTCAAACTAGCTTAGAATCGTTGTTAATTCATTTCTTATTACCTCTAAGATCACAAATTCGACCAAGTGCTTACAGCTTACTTAAGGCTGAAATCCTTGTCAATCACAAAAGCTTGTGGTACTGACCTTATCACATTCTGAGGTAAAAAATCTTTTCAATAAAGCTTAAGCGGCTTAACTTGAAATATTGTAGATACCCAACCAGTAAGACACATACATGTGCTTACAGACTACACAATTAAAAACATTAAAATTATGGTTCATAGTATTTCAAAATGAGAAAGAAAAAACCTGGTACTCGAGCCACGCCCTAACACACTTGGGCTTGCATGAATCTTCAAAGTACTTCTTCTGGTCAACTGGTTCTTCATCTGCCCTGGATATAGAAGAACAACATAAAGGTATTAGAACTTTTAAGCAATACATACATTATACATCATTCAAATACAAAACCGGCTTGCACATAAGGTTCCAAAAAGTGAGAAGAGAAGTAGTGAACTGTGATTTGTGTAGTGTATCAAAATGAGTCCTAAACTACTACAACCACCATTGTAATTTACGGGCCTAATGAGGAACTCTACACTATCTTAGAGCTAGAACACTCTGGCATCTCTAGAATGTTCCTAAATTATGTGTCATGTGATGGTTTATGTATCGACTACATTTCATACGGCCCACAGAAAGGCTCTAGCCACTAGGTCATAGGTTGAAAACTTCTCAAAGGCAAGTAGAGAAACTATATCTTGTGATCCATGTGTGAAGATGGTGATTTACCACGCATGAGTTCTATGTGGTATGCGCTCTGGGTACCAAAATTGTACATGGGACAAGAGGATTCCCACCTATTTCCCTTTTTTCACAATCTAATACTATACTAAAAGAGGATTCTGAAGAAGTATTTGGAGCCACCATGGCCCCTCTTGAGACAAAATTCCCACCCACCCCTCCTTTTATTTTTTTCATCTTTTTCTTTTCTAATTTACTTTAATTTAATACAACATGAAAATAAAATAAAAATTAAAACCTTTCTGGATGGCCAACACTCCTTTATTTCTTTTACTTCTACATTTATGTTTACATAAAAATTAAAAATAAATTAAAACCTCAATCAAAAATCTTCCACAACAACTTCTAACAATTCAACCTAATCCTATCTTGAAAATTTTTGCAGAACATTCACACACCGATTATTCTTTCCCCCCATTCAATTTTGTATACAATTGATTATGTATACAATAAACTCTCATCCAATTGATGTAAAATGTATCTATTGAAAATTGTTTTTTATTCATTACTATATAAACTATAACTAATTGATACAGTATCTATAATACGTATCATTTCAAACGAAACCTAATTTCCTTAAAAGGAACCCTGAAAAATATTTTTTGAATCTAACTAGTTCATATCAATATATAAATAAAAGTTGTGGAAGTGTGAATAGATAATTGGATACAAAAATGTTCAACCCAAGAAAAAGATAACCTAAACATCTTTCAATATACTAAACCAAAAAAAAAAGAAAACAAGAATAATTACTCGGAAATTGATCAAGATAACAAAAATTTTGTATCTTTACAACGACTAAAAAATATATGTTAGCTTGAAGATTTCCCTCAAAAAGGCATCATTTTTAACATGGAAATCCCAATAATAGAAATGTTTTAATTCACACATTAAAACACACACACGAAGGGGGTTTGGGATTGCTTATTTTTCTACTTATATGCTTATTGCTTGTTTAATTAAGCAGATAAGCAAAAACAAACGCTCTTAAAAAAACTGCTTCTCTGCTTATTTTATAAGGATTTCAGTATCTAATAATAAGTTGAACAAACTAATAACTCAACAGTTGATTATATAAATAAATATGAAAAATGACAACTAATTAATTTATAAAGAGAGAGTGAAGAAGGACTTACATAATATAAAGGGCAACTGCCTTTCAATCGAGCTAAGCAAGCATTGAAAGATAATGAGAGAAAGGCAGGCAGGTTTGACGAATTTAGATCGGAAGAAAGAACCAGCTACAGAAATAAATGATGGGTGAAACAAAATGGAAGACTGTATCCGTCAAAATCGCTTTTTGACTTTACTTTGTACTTGACTAATTTAATTTTCGATGGTAACGCTAAATTTTTAAACACGTTTATTGATTTATGAGCATAATACCCGCGCGTTGCGGCAGAATTTTGTTTTAGGAGTGACAATTTGTTATAAGGGTAGATATGGTAATTTAGTGTTGTAGTGTGTGGATGGCCATTTTAGAAACCATAAATATGCTGAAAGGGGCTTTTTAGGAAAAAATATATATGCTTAATTTCTTAAGACATACCATAAATAAAAACCCAAAATGTTTTATAAAAGGAGTAAAGATATACTTATCAAATTAGTTTGTATTTTAACCAAAGAAACAGTTTTTTACTAGATTTTAGGATCGTGTTTAATACACGGGCTTACGACGTTATCAATATTAGATGTTAATATTTGAACATTAAAAAATCATAATAGGTCACTATCATTTTATTTGTTTTATTGTTACACATGGTATATTACATTCTTATTTTACACTATTAGAAATAATATCTTATCTTTAGATGAAAGATATCTTAAATATTTCAATTAGAATATGACAATGTTATATGTTTTTTCTATAATGAATTATATTTTTACATGCTTTATTTTTCTTATATGCGTCATGACAATTACTAAAAAACACTTCAATAAAAAATAATAGTACAATTACTCTTAAAATCTTAATATATTTACATTAAATTTTATTTATTTTTAATTAATTAATTTTATGTTTATATGATAGAACATACTATTGGATATATTAGTTATTATTCAATTGGATATATATATTAGTTATTATTTTATTGGATAATATTAGTTATATTTTATTGGATATATATTAGCTATTATTATTATTTATTATATTAAAATTATTGGATAAAAATTATAAATTTGTGATGAAAAACAAAAAAGTGACATTCAATTTTATTTTTCCATTATATATGACTAAATTTATGTGTGCTTATAGTAATATTTTTAGAAATGCATATAGTGTGTTATAAGGTTGTAATTAGAAATTTTGATAAAATGGAGTATGGTGAGGTTTGAAAAAAGTCATACAGATTCAATTGAAAACTAATTAAAAACTTATGAAAAGTTTTTATCTCTCCATTAAGTTTAAACATAATATATATTTTATGTTGTTTTGAAAAATAAATTTCAAACACAAGGTATCCACCAATTTGATGATACTATAAGTTACAAATTACATACAACATTTACAGAATATTAAAACTACACCAATTTGAGCAACTAATGCTTCCATTCTTCTTCCTATTTCTAAACCAAACAAAAGATAAAGACTTAATATTTTGCACAGTTTTCTCGATCTTGACAATGGAACTCGTGAATTTTATCTCATTCATTGCTTTCTAAATACACTAACAAGTCACCATGATAATATCATTAAGGGTCTTTCTTTCCTTCTTTTCTATTTCCACATTCTCATGTTTCTCAACCAAATCCTTGATGGAGAAGATGAACCACATTTTTTATATATGTAAATTGTGCAATTTTTTCTAAGCTTTTGCATAGACATTTTTGCTGTTACAAATGAGTACACAGATTTGGCATCCTTGAAGTTTCTTAGTATAGATAGCGGAGGCTCATTGTTCCTGTACCCAAATACTGATGATTCAACACTTCCTCAGGACATGTAAGTAACAAATATTGGATATAAGGTTTGAACTAGACTACGGACCATGAATCAAAAACTTGTTTGTTGCTACATAAGTGCACCTTATCTCTATCTAAATTTTTTTTTTTTTTTTTAACAATGGCAAACTACCTTACTTTTTTCTTTTTTAACTATTACATAGTTAAATTTGTTGCAATTGCTATAAAACTGATTATTTTACTACAAATTAAGTAAGCAGGCAATCACAACCAAAATAGGTTATCATGAAAATTGAAAAGCAGATTGGTGTAATGAATTTAATAATCAGTGTCTTATTGTTGGTTTAAAGAAACGATACATAGGTGGTTTGTTTTACAATTTTACTTGTTGATAGTCATAAAGAGATAACAGATAACTTTAAAAATAAAAAGTCTTATAATTTGAAAGGCCCAAAAGTAGACCGGAGCCCATTGGCCTGTGTATCGATATCGAGGGTTGTTTTATTTAAAGTTGAAACACCTTTCGTACGTTCGTTCCGTCATCAAATCAAAACCTCCGCCACTTGAGATCAAATAGTTCAAATATGATGTCAGTATCAGAAGAAGAAAAAGAATATGATATACCACCACTGGATATAGTTATTGAAATATTAAAAAGGCTTCCCCCGAAATCATTGGTTAGATTCATGTCCGTTTCGAAACAATGGAAATCCATCATCCGATCCTCCCGATTCATCTCCGATCACAGCAACATTCAGCAGCAGCAGACTTCTGATCTCTTTTTTGTAGATTTACTTTATAGACGCAAAAATTACGCAATTATCAAAAACAAACAAACAAACAAAATATTCGGTAATCAACAACTCCTTACTCTTCCGGAGTCAGATGATAATTTCCGGGACTTGGACTTCTCCTGGGCATTGATAGGTTATTCGCAAGGGTTGTTTGGAGTTCACAATAAAAGGATAGATTAGTAATTTGGAATCCATCAATTAGAAAATCCCGTATTATACCCCTCCCTCCTGACTACACTCGATCTTATACTTTTGGTTTGTAATGCTATCGAGCCTACGATTTTCTGTATTACTGAAATTACCCGACCACGGCTACAGATTTATACATTAACCACCGGGGCTTGGAGAACCGTTTCTTATACTCCTTGTGAATCACTTCGCATCACATGGAAGAGGGAAGTGACAGATATTTTTATTTATTGGATTGCTTATTATGAGACTACTCCAAAGGTTAAACTGATTTTGTCATTTGATATAACAGTTTACAGAATTATGCCTCCCCCCTACTTTAGTAGAATCCCGAAACACTGCCTTGCAATTATCTAAGCTTAGGGAGTCTCTTGTTGTGGTTGAATATGATGTAAGGAAACAAGAAATCGGAGTATGGATGATGGAGCCGGGTGGTTTTGAAAACTCATTCACTAAGAAATTCACTGTCCTTAGTGGCTTAGTGGGCCAGTTGGTTTTGATGTTGACCTAGTATTTCGTTCTTTTTGTTCCTTTTATAAAGGGTATTCCTGTTTATGCATGCTCTTCAGTTGAATAAAAATAAAAACTTTCATCGCAACTTGTTCTTGTTTCACTTTGTTAATTACGTTTTGCAATTTCTCTTGGCTCTAAATACCATCAGTAGGTTCATACATGGAAACACTATTGTTGCTTTAGAAGAGGCAAGCAAAGCTATGAAACCTTAACATAGTTTTCTAATGAAACGTGTGTGAAACACTTTGTGTTCTTTAATTCTGTCCTACATGAAAACTTATATTGAGATGATGTTTAGTATAGATAGATCGACAATCTTTTATTTGAAATTTGTGATTATATACTTTATGGTCTTTGCTAATTGATCAACTTCTTCTCTTTACATGCATGTGGTCTTATATTTATATTTCCGACTACAAATTACACTATAACCGGCCACTAGTCATGGGTCATTGTTAGCTTCAAAGTATGAATATTGAAGTGCTTTAAAGTGTTATGATGAATGTAAGTAATGTAATGGGTATTATACAGATTTCCAGTGTAACATTTATTTTTTAACATTAAAATTCATAATGAGATGATATTTGGTAGAAGCAAACTGGATTATTTTGGCATGTTTATATCTCCCAATAATTATGAAAGAGGGCATGAAATTCATTTTTGAAAAAGGCTAAACCCTTGGATGAAAAAGAATATTAAATTGTGACCTTAGGATCAATTGGCATACATCATTTTCCTTAAATAGACTATTGTTAATGTTAATAATAGTTGTTAAATATTGGAAGATAAAAAAAATTACGAACTGACAATATCAAATCTCTTAGCCTTTCATATTCATTAAATTCAACTTCTTTCCATATTAGTTCAATATCCATTAAATTTATTGAAATAATAATAATAGCAATTTTCGTTCCTTGCATCATAATAATATTCGTTTCCTATAAAATATATATTATAAAAATTATGATATAATTGGCAGATACAAAATTACATCCTTAACAAATTATAATAGTAATATTCCATCTCAGAAATGATTTCAACATTATCCATTAGACGATTTACCAGCGGATCATCCGATCTCTACTATATTTCACATAATTTCAACACTATTCATCGGATGAAGGCTTTCACTTTTAATCAAATGAAATTTTTCTTTAAGCAACATCGTTATTAAAAGTCAGAATTTGGCATTGTTATAAACAATTCAAGGCATGTATATTGTTATTAAAGATTTTTTTTTTTGCTATTTATAATTTTAAGCAAATTTTTTGTTGTTCTTAGTGTAACATCCGTGAATTTTGACCCGTTGACTTTTGTGTAATTTGACTAACAAACTTGTTGAATGAAATAATTGGGCCCATTTGTGATTATATGACTTTATGGTCTTTGCTAATTGATCAACTTCTTCTCTTTACATGCATGTGGTCTTATATTTATATTTCCGACTACAAATTACACTATAACCGGCCACTAGTCATGGGTCATTGTTAGCTTCAAAGTATGAATATTGAAGTGCTTTAAAGTGTTATGATGAATGTAAGTAATGTAATGGGTATTATACAGATTTCCAGTGTAACATTTATTTTTTAACATTAAAATTCATAATGAGATGATATTTGGTAGAAGCAAACTGGATTATTTTGGCATGTTTATATCTCCCAATAATTATGAAAGAGGGCATGAAATTCATTTTTGAAAAAGGCTAAACCCTTGGATGAAAAAGAATATTAAATTGTGACCTTATGCCAAAATCTAACTGTTTACGCCAACTTCTACGCCAAAAATGACATTTCTAGAGGGCCGTAGGTTACGCCCATACTGACCGTACCTTACGCCCCGTCAAAACTTGCCCAGCGTAGCTTACGCCTGTTGTAAAAATGCCACCGTAGCTTACGCCCATACTGACCGTACCTTACGCCCCGTCAAAACTTGTCCAGCGTAGCTTACGCCCCTTTCCTCCGTAGCTTACGCCTATCCCTATCTTCAATTTTGACCTTACGCCAAAATCTAACTGTTTACGCCAACTTCTACGCCAAAAATGACATTTCTAGAGGGCCGTAGGTTACGCCCATACTGACCGTACCTTACGCCCCGTCAAAACTTGCCAGCGTAGCTTACGCCTATCCCTATCTTCAATTTTGACCTTACGCCAAAATCTAACTGTTTACGCCAACTTCTACGCCAAAAATGACATTTCTAGAGGGCCGTAGGTTACGCCCATACTGACCGTACCTTACGCCCCGTCAAAACTTGCCAGCGTAGCTTACGCCTATCCCTATCTTCAATTTTGACCTTACGCCAAAATCTAACTGTTTACGCCAACTTCTACGCCAAAAATGACATTTCTAGAGGGCCGTAGGTTACGCCCATACTGACCGTACCTTACGCCCCGTCAAAACTTGCCAGCGTAGCTTACGCCTATCCCTATCTTCAATTTTGACCTTACGCCAAAATCTAACTGTTTACGCCAACTTCTACGCCAAAAATGACATTTCTAGAGGGCCGTAGGTTACGCCCATACTGACCGTACCTTACGCCCCGTCAAAACTTGCCAGCGTAGCTTACGCCTATCCCTATCTTCAATTTTGACCTTACGCCAAAATCTAACTGTTTACGCCAACTTCTACGCCAAAAATGACATTTCTAGAGGGCCGTAGGTTACGCCCATACTGACCGTACCTTACGCCCCGTCAAAACTTGCCAGCGTAGCTTACGCCTATCCCTATCTTCAATTTTGACCTTACGCCAAAATCTAACTGTTTACGCCAACTTCTACGCCAAAAATGACATTTCTAGAGGGCCGTAGGTTACGCCCATACTGACCGTACCTTACGCCCCGTCAAAACTTGACCAGCGTAGCTTACGCCCCTTTCCTCCGTAGCTTACGCCTATCCCTATCTTCAATTTTGACCTTACGCCAAAATCTAACTGTTTACGCCAACTTCTACGCCAAAAATGACATTTCTAGAGGGCCGTAGGTTACGCCCATACTGACCGTACCTTACGCCCATATTGACCGTAAGTTACGCCCCGTCAAAACTTGCCAGCGTAGCTTACGCCCCTTTCCTCCGTAGGTTACGCCAGTCGTAGCTTACGCCTATCCCTATCTTCAATTTTGACCTTACGCCAAAATCTAACTGTTTACGCCAACTTCTACGCCAAAAATGACATTTCTAGAGGGCCGTAGGTTACGCCCATACTGACCGTACCTTACGCCCCGTCAAAACTTGTCCAGCGTAGCTTACGCCCCTTTCCTCCGTAGCTTACGCCCAGTCAAAACTTGTCCATCATCATTGTTGCCTCATAATCTTCATTTAATCATAACTGGAAGTTTCTAGTTCAAGCTTTGGCCATTTTGACCTAAATTGGGTTCTAGCTCAAGGAGAAGTTTGTGTAAGTCTAATTCAACTCTCTTACTTCCATTTATGCTTGTTTTTATGTTTCTAGTCGTTTTGATGTGATTCCAAGACTTGTAAATGGTAAAAATGGAAATTAGGGTTAGGGCTAGGGTTTGAATGATTTGTGAGTGATTATGATGTTTTGGTCGAATTTGTGGGTTGGGTTATGTGTATTTATGGTTAATGATGTTTGATTATACTTCAAAATGGGTTAAAAGTCTTTACAAATCGTTTTGGTATGGTTTGGGTCGAAATTGGGGGTTTGGGTTCTTATTTTTCTGCACTTGTTGCTGCTGGTGGTGTTGCTGCCCAGTATGGGGCGTAACCTACGCCCCTTAGGGCCGTAGGTTACGCCAGGTCTATTTTACTTGGGCGTAGGTTACGCCAGTGAGGGTCGTAGCTTACGCCTATCCCTATCTTCAATTTTGACCTTACGCCAAAATCTAACTGTTTACGCCAACTTCTACGCCAAAAATGACATTTCTAGAGGGCCGTAGGTTACGCCCATACTGACCGTACCTTACGCCCCGTCAAAACTTGTCCAGCGTAGCTTACGCCCCTTTCCTCCGTAGCTTACGCCTGTTGTAAAAATGCCACCGTACCTTACGCCCATATTGACCGTAAGTTACGGCCTTTGTAATTCTGAACTTTCCTTGTTTGACCTAGTTTGACTTTCTGGACCATTTTAAGCGCCGAGTCTTAATCTAATTCACTTCTTATCTTATATAACATTGATTAAGAGTCTTAGAAACCATTTAACGTCGAGAAACACTTTGGAACCCTAATTAGGGTTTTGCCGTGTTTTCATTAGTTGCGTATATGTGTTTATGTATGTTGACGCGTATGTATATGATCGATATTTAGGTGTTGGACGTCAAGTGAACATTGTACGACGATAACTTAACTTTATATCGATCTTAGCTTTCATAACCAATCGAGGTGAGTTTCGTACCTCCCTACTCGCTTGAGATTCGGGCTGAAAAGTGTAAAACTGGTGTGTTTACTTACTTTGTTGATTGATTTATTGATTGGTTGACTTGATTATTGGATTGATGTGACAGTTCGTTTCGTTTGATTGATTTGGGTTATGTCTCCGTTAATTATTACATATATATATATATATATATATTAGGATAGACGTACATACATGGAAGTCGGTTATGCCTTCATTGGGTTTTAGATGTGGTGGGAAGGCTGCGGGTGACCCTATATATAAGCATCTAGGACTTGAAGAAAGTAGAATCCTCTGAAGTATATGTACGTATAGTTGGTTTAAATTGTGAATAGTGGTTTATGATTGATGAATGTTGATAGTAGGCTTATGGTTGATGAATGTTGATAGTAGGCTTATGTTGGATGAATATTGATTGTTGGCACAGGTTCATCGTATATTGATTGATGGCACAGGTGCATCGTATATTGATTGTTGGTTTATGATTTATGCATTTACATTTGATTGTAAGCATTGCATACATCGTTGATGAGCCCTCGGCAGGGGATTGCCGACATCCTGGTGCATAGATGTATGCACCCATTTTGGATGTAGAACGTGACCCCGAGTATATAGACATATATATCTCGATGATTTTGAGATACAGCCTTGTTCATTGTGATGACAGAAGGGTATCGTTGCATAGGTGACGGAGTTCACGCATAGGATAGGCATGTTGGCTTATTCATGCATTGGCACTTACTTTGATTCATATATCATTTGTGCATTCTCATCACACATTTACTAGTCTTGAATAATCATGTTGTTGGACGATATTGTGTTGCTTAGAGGCTCGCTGTAAGTCATGCCTAGCCTCTATTCGTATATTGTGATTATTATCGTGGGTTCTTTACGAACCATTACTACGAACTCACCAACCTTGTGTTGACTATGATTAGTACACTTTTCAGGTAATCAGGTTCTCCCAGGGCGTGGAGTTTAGTTGCTTCGCTTGCGGTTTAACCCGAACTATGGACCTCATGGATCAAGGATTCATTGGCCTGCCTTTTGCATTATACTTAGGATCGTTTGCCATCTTTGGATGTTATTATGTTAACTTTGATGGCTATTTGCTCCTGTTGTATTTTGTTACTTGCTTCGTTATGTTTTGGATTCACCGAATCTATAATTGCATTTAGTTTGTTCTATTGTAATTCCACCTGGTGCTATGTGTTTTCCGTGATATTCCGAGCCTCGGCTTGGGGTGTTACAGAATGGTGGCCCATGCGTGGTCGTAGAGAATTAGGTGGTTTGACCTAGACTACGGCTTAAGTTAAAACTCTTCATATAGCATGCATGGTTAGGAATTCGTGTGCAATGTGAATTATGTGAATCCCCGTGTGAGTTCGTAGTTAAGACCTATTGTATGATAGCTTGAATTCAATGTGATGAATGTGAATTGTAGTTAATATGGGTTGTTGTTGTAAATTGTTGGAATTAATGTGATGATTTAGGGCAAAATGATGGGATGCCATTAACTTAGTATAATATTGTGGCAACCCTAAAAGAACCCGATCAACTCTTTTATGGTTACCCGATATTATAGCAAGTTCATGACATCGTGGATTGCGCACGTGTGGCTTAAAGTATAATAAGGAACCGATATGCTTAATGGAAGTTGATTAGGTGGAAGGTTAGCCGTTGGTACACCTTGTATACATACCCGGTCAATAACTAGAGAGCATATCGAATTCGGATTATACTTTGAATCATTTGTGTTAGTTGTCTAATTGCATGATATTATGAGCATGATTACTTGATGTTATGATATGTAAAAATCCCTTATGATGCTAACACTTTTGCCTTAGCATAATGTTATGAAATGAGTATGTGGTATCGGTATGAGAGCATTGACTACTTGTGTGGCTAACATGTGAGCATTTGAGACTAACTCTCGGGTCAACGTGTCACTTGTTTTATAGAAATGGCGAGACCCAGGAGAACCGGAACGAACTATAGGGCTGAAGAGGAAGAACCGCAACCGGAAGTTCAACCGGAAGTGCAAGGAGGTAGGGGCCGTGGTAGAGGCCGTGGTAGGGGCCGTGGTAGGGGTCGTGGTGGAGCTCCTGAGCCAAACTTGGCCGAGGTAATCGCTCAAACGGTCGCCGCATCATGCCAACCATCATTGCTCAAGTCACGGCAAGTCTTGGGCAAAATAATGTGGCTCAAAACAATGAAGCCCCAGAAAACGTAGATAATGAAGATGCTCAACCCTATGATGTAGAAAATGAAGAAGAGGGACCAGTGGGTGTTAATGTCGGAATGCCCATGAATAATCAATATGGGGGATACCGTCAAGGGTGCATATTTAAAGATTTTAAAAGTTGTGGGGCACCGGAGTTCGATGGGAAAGGGGGTCCCACGGAATGTATAAGATGGTTTGAGGCGATTGAAGCGGTGATTGAAAGGAGTCATTGCATCTATGATGACCGGATTTCCTATGCATCCGGCATGTTTAGGCATGACGCCCTGAGTTGGTGGAACCAGGAGATAACGTTGGGGCGGACTCAAAATTTGGAGTGGATTGACTTCAAAAACAAAGTAAAAGCAAAGTTTTGTCCTCCCTATGAACTACAAAACTTGACTATCGAGTTTGCTAATCTCAACATGGAGGGAGCCGACTACAAGGGCTATGTGAGACGATTTCAAGAGTTGTCCACCCTCATTCCTCACTTGGTGGGTACCGAGTCACAGGCCATCCAGAAGTTTGTATTGGGCTTAAATCCTCAAGTCCGATCTTATGTAAACTCCAACATGCCTACTTCTTTGGCTAATGCGGTCAACCAAGCCGGGAGCGTGACGGAAGATTTATTGAGATGTGGTGTTTTGAGTAAATCCTCATCAAGCAAGAGGAAAGAAGTGGGAGAGTCGAGCGGAGTAAGGAAAGTGGGGAGGTTTGACCCCAAGAATGCAAATAGGGGTAGAATAATGGCGGCGGTGGAGCCAACTAGGAAAGCTTTCCCGGGACCTCATCCTTTCTGTGGGAGATGCAACCAACATCACCCCGCCAATGCCCAATGCAAGGCGTGCTTTAATTGTAACCGAGTCGGGCACCTCTCCAGAGATTGTAGAGCTCCAAGAGCGGGCCCAACGAATGTGGCTCCTATTCGGGCCGTTCCTCCTCAAGGTAACCAAAGAAGAGGCGAGTGTTTTGAATGTGGTAGCCGTGACCACTACCGAAATAATTGTCCTCGATGGGTGGGACAACAAGTTCAAGTAGCCGTTCATCCCAATCAACTACAAATGGTCGGGCCTAATCAAAACCGGGGACAACAAGTTCAAGTAGCCGTTCATCCCAATCAACTACAAATGGTCGGGCCTAATCAAAACCGGGGACAACAAGGCCACCAAGTGCAACCACGCGGCCGAGCCTTTGCGGCCAATGTAAATGAAGCTCGCAATGACCCCAACGTAGTAGCAGGTACTTTTCTCCTTAATGGTCTCTATGCAACCGTCCTATTTGATTCCGGGGCCGATTATAGCCTCGTGTCTTCTAACTTTGTTCCTTTGATTGATGTGCATCCATGTGCTCTAAACTATGTGCTTGACATTGAAATGGTAAATGGGTCACTAACTAGAATTAGTCAAATACTTCGGGAATGTGTCTTGACTTTAGAAGATGTCGACTTCTTCATTGACCTTATGCCTCTTGACATTGGTAGTTTTGATATTATAGTGGGTATGGATTGGTTGACGGCGGTGAATGCAACCATTGATTGTGGTGAGAGAGTTGTTAAGATACCTTTGACTAACGGTAAAATTCTTAGGGTTCAAGGTGAAACCTCCGATTCCTCGACTTCTAAAGTCTTTAGTGCTACCATCTCAAAGGTAGAATTGAAGACCGTCCCTATCGTTTGTGATTTTCCCGATGTTTTTCCGGATGACTTACCGGGGTTACCTCCGACTCGTGAACTAGACTTTCGTATTAATCTTATCCCCGAAGCCGCGCCCGTAGCAAAAGCTCCTTATAGACTAGCTCTAACCGAAATGCAAGAGCTACAAACTTAACTCAAGGAACTCCAAGAGAAGGGTTTCATTCGCCCTAGTCAATCTCCTTGGGGTGCTCCTGTTCTATTCGTCAAAAAGAAAGATGGATCTTTTAGAATGTGTATTGATTACCGGGAATTAAACAAGCTCACTGTGAAGAACCGATATCCTCTCCCTAGAATCGATGACCTATTTGATCAACTTCAAGGTGCTAAGCACTTTTCAAAAATCGATCTTCGCTCGGGTTATCATCAACTCCGGGTACATGAAGATGACATCCCCAAACGGCTTTTCGCACAAGGTATGGTCATTTTGAATTCACCGTAATGCCTTTTGGGTTGACTAATGCACCGGCGGTGTTCATGGACTTGATGAACCGGGTGTGTCAACCATACTTGGACAAGTCTGTCATTGTATTCATTGATGACATACTTGTATACTCGAAGACGAAGGAGGAGCATGTTGAGCACTTGCGTGAAGTGCTTGAATTACTAAGGAAGGAGAAATTGTACGCAAAATTTTCCAAGTGTGAGTTTTGGTTGGAAGAGGTCCACTTCCTTGGTCACGTAGTGAGCAAGGATGGTATTCATGTGGACCCAAGCAAGATTGAAGCGGTCAAGAATTGGAGAAGACCCGAAACGCCATCCGAAATCCGCCAATTCCTCGGACTGGCGGGTTACTATAGAAGATTTATTGAAAATTTCTCCCGTATTGCACAACCACTCACTCTATTGACTCAAAAAGAGAGAAATTTTGAATGGAGCGAAAGACAAGAGAACGCCTTCCAAACACTTAAGGATATGTTATGTGATGCTCCTATTTTGACACTACCGGATGGGATCGAAGATTTTGTTGTTTATTGTGATGCTTCGGGGCAAGGGTTGGGTTGTGTTCTTATGCAAAGGGGTAAAGTCATTGCTTATGCCTCTCGTCAATTGAAGGTGCATGAAAAGAACTACCCGACACATGATTTGGAATTGGGAGCGGTTGTGTTTGCTTTGAAGTGTTGGAGGCATTATCTCTATGGCACCAAATGTGTAATTTATACCGATCACAAGAGTCTCCAACACATCTTTAACCAAAGTGAATTGAATATGAGGCAAAGGCGTTGGTTAGAACTATTTAGTGATTATGACTGTGACATCCGTTATCACCCGGGCAAGGCAAATGTAGTAGCCGATGCCTTGAGCCGAAAGAGAGAGTGAAGCCAAGACGGGCTAGAGCTATGAGCCTCACGGTAGGGCCAAATATTCGTGATCGGATCATTGAAGCCCAAGTTCAAGCCACCCTACCAGAAAACTTTGGAGACGAAAGCCTAGACGGTATGGAACAACTATTTGATCGAAAGAATGATAATGGACTATACATGGTTGAAAGACTTTGGATTCCTATCTTCGGTAACTTAAGAGCGCTTATTATGAATGAAGCTCATCAATCGCCTTATTCGGTCCATCCCGGGTCGGATAAGATGTACTTTGATTTGAAAGACTTGTATTGGTGGCCGGGCATGAAGCGTGATGTGGCTAAGTATGTGAGTGAGTGTCTTACTTGCTTACAAGTCAAGGCCGATCACAAGAAGCCACCCGGGTTGTTGGTACAACCGGTGATGCCCGATTGGAAGTGGGAGCATATTTCAATGGACTTCATTACTAAACTACCGAAGACAAGAAGCGGCCGTGACACGATTTGGGTGATAGTAGATCGGTTAACGAAATCGGCTCACTTTTTAGCCATTCGTGAAACCGATAAATTTGACACTTTGGCTCGTTTGTACATCAAGGAAGTAATATCTAAGCATGGAGTGCCGATTTCTATCATTTCTGATAGAGATACCCGTTTCAAATCGAATTTTTGGAAAGCCTTTCAAAAAGCCATGGGTACTCGACTTGACATGAGCACGGCGTTTCACCCTCAAACGGATGGGCAAACCGAGAGAACCATTCAAACACTTGAAGACATGTTGAGGGCGTGTGCAGTTGATTTCGGTGGAAGTTGGGAAGACCATTTGCCGCTAGTTGAGTTTTCATATAACAATAGCTATTAGGCTACTATTCAGATGGCACCCTTTAAAGCATTGTATGGTAGGGTATGTCGTTCTCCTCTAGCTTGGGCGGAAATTGGGGAGAGTCAACTCATCGGGCCAGAAATTGTGATTGAAATGACTAAGGTAATATCTCAAATTAAGGAGAAGTTGCAGTTGGCCCGTGAACGTCAAAAGAAGTATGCCGATGTGAGGCGAAGACCGTTGGAGTTTGAAGTTGGTGATTATGTACTTTTGAAGGTATCGCCTTGGAAGGGTGTTGTACGTTTTGTGAAGCGGGGAAAACTTGCACCAAGGTATATTGGTCCTTTCAAGATTCTTGAACGGGTTGGGAAGGTTGCTTATCGGTTAGAATTGCCTCAAGAGCTTAGCGGTGTGCATGATGTGTTTCATATTTGTAACTTGCGCAAGTGTTTGGCGGATCCTACACATCATGTGCCTATGGACGAAATTAGGGTTGATTCGAATTTGAACTTTGTTGAAGAGCCGGTAGAGATCTTGGACCGCCAAGAAAAGAAACTCAAGAGTAAACGCTACACGATTGTGAAGGTTAGATGGAATGCTAGACGTGGAGCCGAGTTCACTTGGGAGAGAGAAGACCATATGAAGTCTAAGTACCCGCATTTATTTAATAATTAGGGTTTTGTTGAATTTCGGGACGAAATTCTTTCAACGGGGGAATAATGTAACATCCGTGAATTTTGACCCGTTGACTTTTGTGTAATTTGACTAACAAACTTGTTGAATGAAATAATTGGGCCCATTTGTGATTATATGACTATGTGGTACGTTGGTCGGGTTGTTGTATGTGTAGTCGGTATTTAAATGGGTAATTAATTGTATTGTGACTTGAGAGGGGAAACGGGTCGGCCCGTGGGTAGTCCATGACCCACCAGCCCCCCCAAGACCCATTTCTCCCCCTTATCTCTTTTCCCCCTCTCATTTTCTATCTATCTATCTTTCCTCTCTGTCTCTCTAAGTAAAAAGGCAAGGAACCATCTCAATTCATTTCTTCACCCTCATTGCATCAAATTAGTGTTTTGGAGCTACCATAGTGCAAGAATCATCATCATTGTTGCCTCATAATCTTCATTTAATCATAACTGGAAGTTTCTAGTTCAAGCTTTGGCCATTTTGACCTAAATTGGGTTCTAGCTCAAGGAGAAGTTTGTGTAAGTCTAATTCAACTCTCTTACTTCCATTTATGCTTGTTTTTATGTTTCTAGTCGTTTTGATGTGATTCCAAGACTTGTAAATGGTAAAAATGGAAATTAGGGTTAGGGCTAGGGTTTGAATGATTTGTGAGTGATTATGATGTTTTGGTCGAATTTGTGGGTTGGGTTATGTGTATTTATGGTTAATGATGTTTGATTATACTTCAAAATGGGTTAAAAGTCTTTACAAATTGTTTTGGTATGGTTTGGGTCGAAATTGGGGGTTTGGGTTCTTATTTTTCTGCACTTGTTGCTGCTGGTGGTGTTGCTGCCCAGTATGGGGCGTAACCTACGCCCCTTAGGGCCGTAGGTTACGCCAGGTCTATTTTACTTGGGCGTAGGTTACGCCAGTGAGGGCCGTAGCTTACGCCTATCCCTATCTTCAATTTTGACCTTACGCCAAAATCTAACTGTTTACGCCAACTTCTACGCCAAAAATGACATTTCTAGAGGGCCGTAGGTTACGCCCATACTGACCGTACCTTACGCCCCGTCAAAACTTGTCCAGCGTAGCTTACGCCCCTTTCCTCCGTAGCTTACGCCTGTTGTAAAAATGCCACCGTACCTTACGCCCATATTGACCGTAAGTTACGGCCTTTGTAATTCTGAACTTTCCTTGTTTGACCTAGTTTGACTTTCTGGACCATTTTAAGCGCCGAGTCTTAATCTAATTCACTTCTTATCTTATATAACATTGATTAAGAGTCTTAGAAACCATTTAACGTCGAGAAACACTTTGGAACCCTAATTAGGGTTTTGCCGTGTTTTCATTAGTTGCGTATATGTGTTTATGTATGTTGACGCGTATGTATATGATCGATATTTAGGTGTTGGACGTCAAGTGAACATTGTACGACGATAACTTAACTTTATATCGATCTTAGCTTTCATAACCAATCGAGGTGAGTTTCGTACCTCCCTACTCGCTTGAGATTCGGGCTGAAAAGTGTAAAACTGGTGTGTTTACTTACTTTGTTGATTGATTTATTGATTGGTTGACTTGATTATTGGATTGATGTGACAGTTCGTTTCGTTTGATTGATTTGGGTTATGTCTCCGTTAATTATTACATATATATATATATATATTAGGATAGACGTACATACATGGAAGTCGGTTATGCCTTCATTGGGTTTTAGATGTGGTGGGAAGGCTGCGGGTGACCCTATATATAAGCATCTAGGACTTGAATAAAGTAGAATCCTCTGAAGTATATGTACGTATAGTTGGTTTAAATTGTGAATAGTGGTTTATGATTGATGAATGTTGATAGTAGGCTTATGGTTGATGAATGTTGATAGTAGGCTTATGGTTGATGAATGTTGATAGTAGGCTTATGTTGGATGAATATTGATTGTTGGCACAGGTTCATCGTATATTGATTGATGGCACAGGTGCATCGTATATTGATTGTTGGTTTATGATTTATGCATTTACATTTGATTGTAAGCATTGCATACATCGTTGATGAGCCCTCGGCAGGGGATTGCCGACATCCTGGTGCATAGATGTATGCACCCATTTTGGATGTAGAACGTGACCCCGAGTATATAGACATATATATCTCGATGATTTTGAGATACAGCCTTGTTCATTGTGATGACAGAAGGGTATCGTTGCATAGGTGACGGAGTTCACGCATAGGATAGGCATGTTGGCTTATTCATGCATTGGCACTTACTTTGATTCATATATCATTTGTGCATTCTCATCACACATTTACTAGTCTTGAATAATCATGTTGTTGGACGATATTGTGTTGCTTAGAGGCTCGCTGTAAGTCATGCCTAGCCTCTATTCGTATATTGTGATTATTATCGTGGGTTCTTTACGAACCATTACTACGAACTCACCAACCTTGTGTTGACTATGATTAGTACACTTTTCAGGTAATCAGGTTCTCCCAGGGCGTGGAGTTTAGTTGCTTCGCTTGCGGTTTAACCCGAACTATGGACCTCATGGATCAAGGATTCATTGGCCTGCCTTTTGCATTATACTTAGGATCGTTTGCCATCTTTGGATGTTATTATGTTAACTTTGATGGCTATTTGCTCCTGTTGTATTTTGTTACTTGCTTCGTTATGTTTTGGATTCACCGAATCTATAATTGCATTTAGTTTGTTCTATTGTAATTCCACCTGGTGCTATGTGTTTTCCGTGATATTCCGAGCCTCGGCTTGGGGTGTTACATACGGGGTTTTTTTCCCGCAATGTTTCGATTGTAAAACAGATTTGAACCATCATTTCTTAAATTTTTTTAATATTTATATATATAATGTGTGTGTATTCAAGTGGAGAGCATGTTATTTAGGTAAATAGTCTTGTGCTTTTTAAAGTGATTAATATTTTTTGTGTTTTAAAGTGTATTGATAGTTTTTTAAGCATTTTAGAATATTTTTTTAGAACACAAAGTTATCAATGTTTTGTGATAAATTCTTTATGTTCAAGCCATTTTAGTTCATAAATAGAAAGTATCCTGTACAATGCAGCCGGCCAGCGACGCTGACAAGTGGTGGTGATGGACAGGTGGTGGTGGTGATGGAGATTGGTGGTGACGGTGATGACAAGTAGTGTTGATTAATAATGTAAAAAAAATATTTGTAGTTATTTTAGGAGTTAAGGAAAATGTTGTATATATAGGTATTTCAGTAGATATGAAAGATATTTCAAGTGGAGATGTTTAAAATAATGAATAAAAAAAAGAGTAGTTTGGGGTAATCAATTACTTAGTTGGAAAAAAATGAACAAATGTTTTATAATTATTTTGATAAAGACATTTGTATCATTAGTGATTTTATCTTTGATTCAAAATCCAATAGTCCTTGGGAAAAAGTAACTTGCAAATTAACTTATTTTAATCTGATAATAATTAACTCGACATTATTAGTACTAAAAATATGTCTGGACAGTATGTGGTGGTGGATAACACGTAAAAAAAATTTAAATTTTGGGTAAATTAAATTCAAGAATAAAATTTGTAAACTATAATTAGTGCATGAAACAAGTGGTGTGATCGGTGACGGCTTCGCCGGCCGTTGACTTAGGATTGATTAACATACTAAGATATAAAAATTGTGATATTTGTCAAACTTTAAAAATGAAATAATTAGGCAGAACAAAAATATAAAAATGTTAAAAAATTTAAGTATGTAAGTTCATTTCATAATGTATTATATAACATCCTATGTTATTATGTAGAAAGTTTAATACATAATTTAGGAAAAGTTCGCTTCCATTATTTTACTTTTAGTTAAGATAATGTTAATTTATTTTGATAGTAAAATTTTTATATAGCTTTCATAGTTATAGTAATTTTTTAAAGGTTAACCAACTTAATCAAATTAACTACACATGCGATTAAGACAACGTATGCCAGACCTGTTGATATTCGCGAGTGTTTTTTTACTAAAAGTATAAATTTATGTAACTAAACAAATATAAAACATACATTTAGTTTTGTTACAGATTGAAAATTAAAAACGTTATTACTAAAATTGTGATTTTGTATAGAACATTTATAGTATCACATAATAAATATTTCTATATGCATTTTGTTTTATACTGTAATATGTTCAGATATTTTAATAAATAAGACTAAGAGGGTGTTTGGTATTGCGTTTACAAAATAAATTTTGCGTTTTCAAAATTGATAAATTGTTTTCAAAAAAGCATATAGAACATTTATAGTATCACATAATAAATATTTCTATATGCATTTTGTTTTATACCGTAATATGTTAAGATATTTTAATAAATAAGACTAAGAGGGTGTTTGATATTGCGTTTACAAAATAAAATTTGCGTTTTCAAAATTGATAAATCGTTTTCAAAAAGCATGTGTGTACATGCTTCTCCAAAACTACGTTTTCATAGTAGATAATCACTTTTTCATACAAACACATTTTTAAATTATTTACTTTTACAAACGTAATAATCAAATAATCACTTTCAAACGTAATCATAAACTCTTTTTGATTATTTGTATATAGTGGGATTTATAATTTTTAAAATAATGATAACATCACTTTTTCAACATTTTTTTTATCTAAATTTGTCAATATTTGATATTATAATAGCTAACATGTCTTAATTACATATATTAACCCGCGTATTACGCGGGTTAATAATCTAGTTCATAATATGGTAAAGTGATGATGCTCTCCTTTATGATCCCAGTTAATCGTTCAAGTTATTATGTTTAGTATTTAAGTTTGTTTCTCTAACTCGATAAGGGAGTATAATGTAATCCCTAGTCATGGCTCTTTATTAGGCTTTGAGCTTGATCCTCCAATTTGGTCTTCGGTAGTAGTAGGAATGGAGTGTTAATTAACATGGTGATGAGGCTTTAAGACCTGAAACAGATAACTTCTAATGACGCTTCTGCCATCATAAACTATGTAGTAAGAAAAAAATGTAAAAAATCAAGTTATATAAACAAAAGAAATAGAAATAGGGAACTTGTCACAAACATAAAAACTTTGGGTGTTCTGGTAATCCCCCTTCGTTAGGAATGATTGTATTCTATAAAATTAAGCGGTCTTGTTTCTTAACCTCATCGAAGTTTGAATGTGGATATTTGTGTGGTGTTGTTTGTATTGAATATGTTTATTGAATGTGGAATTTTGGAAAATTTTGGTTCCAACAGTGATGGGGAAGAACATGGAACGCAGCGAACAGAGCCCGGTTAGTTACAATGCAACATGTCTCTATACTATTAAGACATGGTAGCCTTTAATTTGAGGAATAGAGATTGGCTGGGCATCAAGGAATTGGTCGCTTAACTTTTTAAAGTTTAGAAACCGGTTTCTATATAACAAACCGGCAGTGGTGAAGCTTGAAAATTTTGAGTGGGGGGTCGGGATCTAAATTTTTTTTTCCCTAACGCAAAATGGGGGGTCGAAACCGAGTATATCGAAATTTTTCTACACGAAAACAATATACCCCTACATCGCAAAAAAAAATTCGGGGGGTCGGGCCCCGCCCCTTAAAAGCTGCGCCCTAGTAACCGGTCGCTATTCCATGATGAACTGCCCTCTATACTCGGGTATATATGTATATAGAAAGCAGATTTATAAGTTTAGAGACCAGATTATTAGAGAATATCCGGTCTTGATAAACGCTTGATTTACATGATCTTAATGTGTGCAAATGACATGTTTTGTGCATGTTAATAGAAGATTAGGGTGCGTTTATGTTTGTTTAGTGTTTCAGGCCTTAGGTGATGAATTGGAACTAATCGGGTCAAGAAGGAAGTCAAACGAGTCAACTGAAGTCAACAGAAGTCAAATCTGGAAAACTGACTTTCTGGACCACAGTTTGAGACGCCAATACCAACCGTCTGGGACGGTGGGCCAAATTCTGCTACCGTCTGGAACGTTCAACTGGCATAAAGGTTTTCTGTATAAAACTGGACTACCGTGTGAGACGGTAGAACCCACCGTCTGAGACGGTGGGCCATTTGAAGGCACCGTATGAGATGTTGTTCCAGTGTAAAGGATTTCTGAAGACATTTTAATGACCGTCTGAGACGGTACTCTCCACCGTCCCAGACGGTGGTTAACTTAAACATATTTTGAATTTTTGGGGTTTTAATTATTCTTGGGGTTATATTTTCACATACGAACTTAGACTTCTGGTTTCTCATCTCTGGAGCAGCAACCTACATTTCCCAAGCCCTAGTATCATCATCAAATCATAATATCATGGAGATGACAATCCAAATTGAAGATTCATTGATGAAGATGATAGGCTAAATCCCCTTTAGATCATTCTCATGTGAACAATTATGTAAGACAATTGTATTCAACCTTTCTTATATTCAAGTTGGATTAGATGTTTAATTCTTAATTGTGTTTTGCATCTAATGTTGTTTGGTTTGAATGAATGATTACTTGTTTATAACCTTGAATGAATTCCATCTATCTTTTGATTTCAATTTATTGTTAATCATTAATTATTGGAAGAATCTCTTATGAAAGTGTAATCTTGTTAATGAATAGATAATTTAGTTGTGTCAATTCCTCAGTTTTCATTATCGTGAATCATCACAACCTAATCAATTCGTTCTTAACGTCCATTCATTCCAAGCTTTATAACGAATCATGTCTATGTGATTTCCAATGAATATAAGTTAGGTTATACTTTTGAAAGCATAATTGGGATCATGAGAATGGTCTACCCTTTTTATTATTGAATTATTTTGTTAAGTTTCAATCAGTTTTAGTTGTAATCAAATCAATCCAAAAATCAATTTTAAGTTTATGTCTAGTTTAATCAACTTTGTAAATTGTTCAACACTTTCCCATGATTCCCTGAGGATACGATACTCGACTTACCCTTGCTAAATAGTGGTATTTAGTTTATATTTTTGATCGGTCCAACGACAACGATCAGGTCTCTATTTGAAGAAGTAACTGAATTTCATATTAATCGAGAAAAATGAAAAATGAAAGTGAAGTTACAACTGAATCTGTTTACAATGATATATAGACAACTAATAACCGACTTAGCAATAATATTTAAGTTAAACCTTTAACTATCTAATATTTACACAAATAATCCTTGTGATATATTCTTCATTCCCCCTCAAGTTGGAGGCGTAGAGAGACCCAACTTGGCACTTAGGATAGAATGTTGTGCCTGAGAAAGAGATTTAGTCATGAGATCTGCTAGTTGCAAACTTGAAGGAATGTGAGCTATTTTCAAGAACCATTCTTCTATTTTATCTCTTGTAAAATGAGCATCTATCTCCAAATGTTTAGTTCTTTCATGGAAGCAAGGGTTTGCAGCAATAAGTTGTGCATATTTATTGTCACAAAACAGAGTAATTGGCAGCCTTATTGGAATATGTAAGTCATTAAACAGGAAACTTAGCCACATAATCTCACAAGTTGTAGCTGCCATACTTCGATATTCTGCCTCTGTGGAAGACCTGGACACTGTTGGTTGCTTCTTGGTTTTCCAAGAAATAAGGGAATGACCCATGAAGATACAATAACCAGTTAATGACCTTCTGGTAAATGCACATGAAGCCCAGTCTGCATCTGAGAATCCTGTTAACTGTAAGTCTGATTGAACAGGGTAGAATCGACCTTCATTGACTGTGCCTTTCAAATACCTCAACAAATGCCTTGCAGCCTGCATGTGCTCATGAGTCGGAGCAGAAACGAACTGGCTAAGATGTTGAACAGGGTATGAAATATATGGCCTTGTCATTCTCAAATAAAGTAATCTTCCTACCAGTCGTCTATAAGATTCAGCAGAAGGTAAAACTTGACCTTTGTCAAGACGAAGTTTCAAATGGGAAGGAAAAGGGGTGGGTGCAGGCTTGGCAGCTGTCAAACCTGCATCCTGAAGAAGATCAACAATGTATTTTCTCTGATTGAGATATGTCCCTGTAGTTGTCCTGCATAATTCAATCCCCAAGAAATATTTTGCAATCCCTAAATCTTTGATTGTGAACTTATCATCTAGAGCAGCCTTGACAGAAATTATGTCCTCCTTACATGTACCAGTTAAGAGTACATCATCCACATAAACCAAAGCTATTAAAATCTGCCCATTAGTTGTTTTGACAAACAAAGAATAATCATGTTTTGATTGAACAAAACCTAAAGTGAGAAGAAACTTGGTGAATTCTTGATTCCATTGCATCGATGCCTGTTTAAGTCCATATAAGGATCTTTTAAGCTTACAAACTTGTCCTTCATTGGCCTTAAAATACCCTTCAGGAGGTTTCATATAGATATCTTCTTCAATGTAGCCATGTAGAAATGCATTATTAATATCCAACTGATGAAGTGGCCACTCTTTGGCAGTGGCAAGGGCAATAATGATCCTAACAGTAGCTAGCTTAGCTACAGGGGAGAAAGTGTGCTTGTAATCCAAACCTTATTGTTGTACAAAGCCCCTTACCACTAGTCTGGCCTTATATCTTTCAACCTTCCCATTAGCTTTGCATTTAACCTTGTACACCCATTTGGAAGTAATAGCTTTGTGTCCCTCAGGTAATGAGGTCAAATCCCATGTATTATTCTTTTCTAAAGCATTGAGTTCAGCAGTCATTGCTGACACCCATTTAGGATTCTTTGAGGCTTCAGAATAAGTACATGGCTCAGGAATGGCCATGACATTAGCCAAAAAGATCAAATGATCATTAGAAATAGCCTGAACAACATTAGTTGTAAACAAAGGGTATGTGGATTTGGATTTAGATTTTGTTGGGTTGGTAACAAAATCTTTCAACCAGTTGGGTTTAGAAGTGTTTCTGGAGGATCTTCTAAGATTAATATCAGAATTAGTATTAGAAGTACCAGATTCAGTAGAAGTAGCAGAATTATAAGGAACCGAGTTTTCAGTTTGTGAGATAGAAGGGTTAACATGAATGTCATAATTAGAAGAGGAAAGTGGTTCATTAGGAACATTGGGTTGATCAGATTCAAGAATAGGATCAGAAAGAGTTGTTTCAAGAGAAGGAAACTCATTAAAAATGGGTGAGTTTGGTAATGAAGAAGCAGATTTAAAAGGGAAAACAGTTTCTTTGAAAATCACATCTCTACTGAGAAAAACCTCATGAGTGTCAAGATTATACAACTTGTAACCTTTGTTGTTGGAAGGATATCCTATGAAAACACATTTCCATGCTTTATTATCAAATTTACTTCTAAAAATTTTGGGCACATTTGCATAACAAAGACAACCTATCACTCTGAGATTTTCATAAGTAGGAGATTTACCATGTAAAGCTTCATATGGAGACTTCAATGAAAGGGACTGAGTGGGCATTTTATTGATGAGGTAAGTGGCTGGAAGTATACAATCACCCCAGAATTTGATGGGAAGATTAGCATGACATCTTATGGCTCTAGCAGTGTCTAAGAGATGTCTATGTTTTCTTTCAACCACCCCATTTTGCTGTGGGGTGTAAGGCATAGACCTTTGATGAACAATCCCTTTGGATTGTAAAAAAGAGAAGCAAGATTTATTGACAAGTTCAGTGCCATTATCAGATCTTATAAATTTCACCTTGGCACCAAAATGAGTATCAACATAAGAAAGAAATGAAGATACAATGGACAGAATCTGGTCCTTTGTATGAACCAGATATGTCCAGGTAGCTTTAGTTTTGTCATCCACAATGGTGAAAAAATAGTGAGCCCCATTCAAAGAAGGAGCTTTGTATGGACCCCAAAGATCCATATGCAAGAGATCAAAAGCATTATCAGAGAGAGAATTGCTAGAATGAAAAGAGAGTCTATTATTTTTGGATATCATACAAGTATCACAATGAAATTTAGAAGCATCAAAATGTTTGCAAACATCAAGATGTGCAAGTTTAGACAAAGAAGAATGCCCAAGTCTGGCATGTATCATGTCAAGACCAACAACACTTTTAGGCATGACAAAATTACTCATTGATGATTTACACAAACAAGCAATAGGAATAGAGGTCTTATGAGCTTCATAGAAAGCAGCAACAGATGCATCAAAAGCTTCTCTACTTGGTGTAGGATTGCAGATGTACAATTTGTTGGACCCTTTTCCAAGTGCAACCACTTGATTAGTAGAAGGGTCTTGAAAAACAAAGTCATCTGGATAAAATTGGGCAACTAATCTATTAGTTTGCACCAAAGAACCAACAGACAGGAGGTTTACTTGAAATTCAGGAATATAAAACACATTGAGAAGAGTGACATGAGGGGTCAATGTGACAGAACCAATAAGGGAAACATGTTTATAAGATCCATCTGGCAATTTAACAAGTATGGGCTTTGGTAAGGTTTTGATTGAGTGGAGAAGATCAAGATTAGGAGACATATGGTCAGTGGCCCCTGAGTCACTAATCCAATCATTCATAATATCCAAATCAGGATGGCATAATAGAGCATATGCAACAGGATTTAGAAAAGATGCATGGCAGAAACTGTAAAAAGAGGAAAAACCTGCATGCTCAGAAGTACTAGCATTATTTGCAGAAGTAGCACCATGATCTATCATTGGACTCTTGCCATTGTTAAGCATTTTAACAACTTCTTGACAAACAGCAGCCACCAATTGTTGTTGATCCATAATTGGTGTTGTTGACCCATTATCTTCAAGTGCAACCACTTGATTAGTAGAAGGGTCCTGAAAAACAAAGTCATCTGGATAAAATTGGGCAACTAATCTATTAGTTTGCACCAAAGAACCAACAGACAGGAGGTTTACTTGAAATTCAGGAATATAAAACACATTGAGAAGAGTGACATGAGGGGTCAATGTGACAGAACCAATAAGGGAAACATGTTTATAAGATCCATCTGGCAATTTAACAAGTATGGGCTTTGGTAAGGTTTTGATTGAGTGGAGAAGATCAAGATTAGGAGACATATGGTCAGTGGCCCCTGAGTCACTAATCCAATCATTCATAATATCCAAATCAGGATGGCATAATAGAGCATATGCAACAGGATTTAGAAAAGATGCATGGCAGAAACTGTAAAAAGAGGAAAAACCTGCATGCTCAGAAGTACTAGCATTATTTGCAGAAGTAGCACCATGATCTATCATTGGACTCTTGCCATTGTTAAGCATTTTAACAACTTCTTGACAAACAGCAGCCACCAATTGTTGTTGATCCATAATTGGTGTTGTTGACCCATTATTCCCATAATTGGTGTCAAATGGAGAATTAGCAACAGTATCTTCAGACTGATATCCCACTTGATTAGCCATTCTAGTATTCTTCTTAACTTTCTTTCCTTTATACCAATCTGGATAGCCTAACCTCTCAAAACATTGTTCATAAAGATGCCCATCCTGCTTACAATAAGTGCAGAATCTTTTTGTGTCTCCCCTAGGATCAAACTTAGTCATCTTACTATCCCTTTTTGGACCATATGAGTGCTTAGCAGGATTATTGGCAAAGAAAGCAGTTTGATCAATAGGATGATTAGTGATTTGCCTTTGTTTTTCCACTTGTTGAACAATGTAGTAGGCTTTGTTAACACTGGGCAAAGTATCCATGGATAAAATCTGAATCCTAACAGTCTCATAATCATCATTCAGTTTCATCAGAAACTGCATCAATTTAGACTTATTCTCCATTTCAAGTATTTTCTTAACTAGATCACAAGTGCACTCAGCCATCTTTCCACAAGTACAAGTAGGTACACTATTCAAATTACTCAATTCATCCCAACACCTTTTGAGTTTGTTAAAATAAGAAGCAATTGTGAGATTACCTTGAGAAATCTTGCTTAATTCTCTTTCTATCTGAAAAATTAGAGGTCCATTGCTTTGACCATACCTTTCTGTTATCTCCTTCCAGAGTTCAGCAGCGGATTGAGTGTACATAAATGCTTCAGATAGCTCAGGAGCCATGGAATTCAATATCCAGTAGATCACCATAAAATCACAACGAATCCATCTTTGTATATCAACAGAAGCAGTATCTGTTGGTTTAACACAAGTGCCATCAATGAATCCCAATTTCAGCTTCGCTCCTAATGCCATTTTGATATTTCTACTCCATGCCAGAAAATTTCCGCCATTAAAAGGCGTATTAGTCAACACCATGCCAGGATGATCCGAGTTAGTCAAACTCAATGGATCATTGATGGAATTTGAAGAATTAGCAGTATTCAGAGGAGGATTTGAAGAATCAGGAATCGCCATTAAAACTAATTCAAGATTTGGAACCCTAATTTGAAATTCAAGATTTGGAACCCTAATTTGAAATTCAAGATTTAGAAACCCTAATTCGATCAATTTAATAGAAAATTGAACAAAAATTTGATCGGAGAAACAATCCGAATCAAATGAAGTATAAATTCCGGTTAATCGGAACACTGATTGAAAGAAATCAAGAAATTAGGGTTTTGAGATCGGTTTGCTCTGATACCATGAAGAAGTAACTGAATTTCATATTAATCGAGAAAAATGAAAAATGAAAGTGAAGTTACAACTGAATCTGTTTACAATGATATATATACAACTAATAACCGACTTAGCAATAATATTTAAGTTAAACCTTTAACTATCTAATATTTACACAAATAATCCTTGTGATATATTCTTCACTATTTGTTTTCTGTTCTATCATTTTTGTAGTAGTACATACATCTCCGGCTTAAACAATTCCGACATCCAAACGAATTATGAATCAAATTTATAGGCATTTGACATTACCTATTTCAAAGACCAATAAGTCAATAACCAAAAACCACAACTGCCTAGAAGCTAAAGTAGCAAGTGAGTATTATGTTGGATCAGAGCAAGTGAGATGATGTTTTAAGTATATAAGTAACTGAATTTCATATTAATCGAGAAAAATGAAAAATGAAAGTAAAGTTACAACTGAATCTGTTTACAATGATATATATACAACTAATAACCGACTTAGCAATAATATTTAAGTTAAACCTTTAACTATCTAATATTTACACAAATAATCCTTGTGATATATTCTTCACTATTTGTTTTCTGTTCTATCATTTTTGTAGTAGTACATACATCTCCGGCTTAAACAATTCCGACATCCAAACGAATTATGAATCAAATTTATAGGCATTTGACATTACCTATTTCAAAGACCAATAAGTCAATAACCAAAAACCACAACTGCCTAGAAGCTAAAGTAGCAAGTGAGTATTATGTTGGATCAGAGCAAGTGAGATGATGTTTTAAGTATATAAGTAACTGAATTGATTGAACATGTTATTAATTTTTTTTCCTTTTTTTGAGCAATTTACAAGCAACTTAGAACTTTTGGGTTAACCTTTGATCCATAATGAGTTCTTCAATATTTTGGATATCTGATATATTATCTTCATGTTAATGTACAATTTACTTTTTAACTGTATAACTTAAAATTTCCAGTTCAAAGGCATTATCGTGTTGAAAAAGAAATTAACCATAATCTTGTTAAAATAAGTGGATAGGTGTCGTGTCGACAAGTTTCTATTCTCGCAAATCTTTAAATAACTTAACTATATCTGAGAAGTAAAAAATGGGAAGAACAATGTTTGTGGACACATTCACAGCCTTTACCTCGTCTAGTCGATCTATGCATTGCTTCTCGCAACTTCTTTTGCACTTCCATCAATGCAGAAGGCATTACTTTTGAGTAGGCGTGTAAACGAGTCGAGCCGAGCCCGAGCTTGACAGTCCTCGAGCTCGAGATCATTTAAGGAGCTCAGGCTCGAGCTCGTTCAAGCCTTAGTATTCAAACTCGAGCTCGGCTCGTTTATTAAACGAGTCAAACGTTAAGCTCGAATTTGACTCGAGCTCGTTTACTAAACGAGTCAAACTAAGCTCGAATTTGACTCGAGCTCGTTTACTCGGCTCGAAACAAGCTCGATTTTACGACTCGAGCTCGATTTACTAAACGAGTCAAAGTTAAGCTCGAATTTGACTCGAGCTCGTTTACTAAACGAGTCAAACGTAAGCTCGAATTTGACTCGAGCTCGTTTACTCGGCTCGAAACGAAGCTCATTTTACGACTCGAGCTCGATAATAAACGAGTCAACAGATAAGCTCGAATTTGACTCGAGCTCGTTTAAGCTCGGCTCGAAACAAGCTTTTTACGAATCGAGCTCGATTATAAACGAGTCAAACGTAAGCTCGAATTTGACTCGAGCTCGTTTACTCGGCTCGAAACGTAAGCTCGATTTGACTCGAGCTCGATTACTAAACGAGTCAACACGTAAGCTCGAATTTGACTCGAGCTCGTTTACTCGGCTCGAAACGAAGCTCATTTGACTCGAGCTCGATTATAAACGAGTCAACACGTAAGCTCGAATTTGACTCGAGCTCGTTTACTCGGCTCGAAACGAAGCTCATTTGACTCGAGCTCGATTACTAAACGAGTCAAACGTAAGCTCGAATTTGACTCGAGCTCGTTTACTCGAGCTAAACGTTAAGCTCGATTTGACTCGAGCTCGATTACTAAACGAGTCAACACGTAAGCTCGAATTTGACTCGAGCTCGTTTACTCGGCTCGAAACGAAGCTCATTTGACTCGAGCTCGATTATAAACGAGTCAACACGTAAGCTCGAATTTGACTCGAGCTCGTTTACTCGGCTCGAAACGAAGCTCGATTTTACGACTCGAGCTCGATTTACTAAACGAGTCAAAGTTAAGCTCGAATTTGACTCGAGCTCGTTTACTAAACGAGTCAAACGTAAGCTCGAATTTGACTCGAGCTCGTTTACTCGGCTCGAAACGAAGCTCGATTTTACGACTCGAGCTCGATTTACTAAACGAGTCAAAGTTAAGCTCGAATTTGACTCGAGCTCGTTTACTAAACGAGTCAAACGTAAGCTCGAATTTGACTCGAGCTCGTTTACTCGGCTAAACAAGCTCGATTTTACGACTCGAGCTCGATTTACTAAACGAGTCAAAGTTAAGCTCGAATTTGACTCGAGCTCGTTTACTAAACGAGTCAAACGTAAGCTCGAATTTGACTCGAGCTCGTTTACTCGAGCTAAACAGTTAATCGAAGTTCGAGCTCGAGCTCGATTACTAAACGAGTCAATACTAAGCTCGAATTCGACTCGAGCTCGTTTAGGCTCGGTTCGATTAGTATATGAAAGATCGATTAATACAATAATATATATATATTATATATATATATATATATATATATATATATATATTATATATGTATGTGTATTATTATATATGAAGCTCTTTTAGGCTCGCGAGCTTAATCGAGTTATGAATTCGAAGTTCGAGCTCGAGCTCGTTTAGTAAACGAGTCAACAGTTAAGCTCGAATTCGACTCGAGCTCGTTTAAGCTCGGCTCGAAAACAAGCTTTTTATGAATCGAGTTCTAATATTTCGCGAGCAGGCTTGACTCGTTTACACTTGAGTTATGTTATTGATAGAGTAATAATTTTTAAAGAATCTTTACAAGTAAAATAAAATAAATAAAAGTTGTATAGCCCAAAACTAACGGGAGAGCCCATTGGCCTGTATCGAGAGGGTTGTGTTATTTAAACACGTACAACCTTTCGTTCAATTCCATTATCATCAAAACCCAGTTCGAAAACCCCCTTCTAAATCAAATAATCAATCAAATTAATATGATGTCAGAAGAAGAAGAAAAATACGATATACCATTGGATATATCGATTATAATATTAAACAAGCTCCCGATAAAATCATTGATTAAATTCACGTCAGTTTTAAAAGAATGGAAATCCGTCATCCAATCCTCCCAATTCATCTCCGATTACAACAACATCATTCAGCAGCAGACTTCTTCTAATCACTTTTTTATAGGTTATAATGATCGTTGAACAAACTATGCAATCATTAAAAACAAACAAACAAACAAAATATCTGGTGATTTTATTGTTTTTAACCAACTCCTTACTCTTCCAGAGTCTGATGATAATTTCCGGTGTGAATTGATAGGTTACTCGCAAGGGTCGTTTTCTTTTTACGATGGAAAGGATAGATTACTTATCTATAATCCATCAATTAGAAAATCCGTTTTTATACCTGTCCCTTGTGACTACGCTCGAGCTTGTGATTTTTGTTTCACGGTGATTTGTAATGCTATCGAGCCTACGGTTTTCTATACTACTACCGTGCTTAAGGTTTACACTACTACTGAAGAACAGGTACAGATTTATTCATTATCCACCGGGGCTTGGAGAACTGTTTCTTATACTCAGGAAGTGACAGATAAGTTTATTTACTGGATGGCTTATGATTGGAATGGTTCAAAAAAGTATGATTGGAATGGTTCAAAAAGTATGTGATTATGTCATTTGATATCACTAGTGAATAATTAACTGAATTATGCCTCCCACCTGCTTTAGCATCATCACGAAACACTTCTTTGGAGTTATCTAAGCTTAAGGAGTCCCTTGTTGTGCTTGAAACCAATGCAAGGCAAACACAAATGAATGTATGGATGATAGAGTCGGGTGGTGTTGAAAACTCATTCACAAAGTAATTCACTGTCAACTTACTATTGTTGCCACCAAACCGAGAAAGATATTGGGGTATCCTGACAAAAGTGCTTGGATTCACAAAAGATGGCCAACCTATATTACAAGTGAGGGAGGGTCCTCATATATGGAAAGTTTTTTTTATGCACCTGACTCGAAAAGCTTCTTATATGTTGGGAAATATTGTGCGAAGCTTGCAGGCTCGTACACGGAAACACTATTGTTGCTTGACTACTGATATTTTTCTTATATGTTGTTTATGACATGCACTTATTGGGTGATGGCAAAGTCTCGAACTTACATTTAGCTGAGGCAAGCAAGGTATGAAACTTTTACCGTGGCAGCAACAGCGAGGTCAACTCTTCAACATACTTTCTAATGAAACGCGTGTGAAACATTAACCAAAAGTCATTGGGGCTCATTGTTGGTTTCAAAGTATGAGTATTGAAGTGCTTAACAGTTTTATGTGAAAGACTTGTTAAATCTCTTAATAAGATGATATTTGGTAGAAGGAAACTGGATTTTATTGTCATGTTTATATTTAGAACATGGTAAATTGATGATGCACTTCTTTATGGTCCCAGTTAATCGTTCAAGTTATTATGTTTAGTAATTAATTTTGTTTCTCTAGTCATGGCTCTTCTACCTTGTTAGCTTTAAATTATAGATTAGTGCTTGTTTGTAACTATGTAAATAGATTTGTCCTTGTGGTTAATCTTGATTATAAGGAAGGTTGTTAGAATAATTAACCAAGGACTATCTTGTAATTAGGGAGGGGGTTTAATGCAAATGTCAAGCCTATATAAACCCCCTCACCTCCCATTTGTAATTAACCTTTTGAATACAATTTACTTTCTCTCTTTCTCTCTCTAACTCTCTCTCTCACACACATATCACTATTCACGATTTAGCAAGTGTTTACATTTGGTATCAGAGCAAAATCACAACTTGTGTTAGATCCATTGCTTGATTTTGTTCAATTTTTGGCTAAATTGTGTTTTCCCCACTTTACCGAAAAATCCAATCTTTACCCTCTTAACATGTTAAAGTTTCCTCCTTTCTAGTTTTATTCCAATCATTACCTCCCCATAATCATCCTCAAGAAGTTTCAAATCCCAATTCAAAACCAAATGGCTTAAAATTGAAATTTTAGCTTTCTGATCTGAAATCCGGTTTTCATTTCCGGTTTTCATTTCCTTTGAATTTCTGTTGTAAAACCGGCTTTCCTTCCGGTTTTCCTTCCGGTATTCCTTCCGGTTTTCATTTTTAATTTTTGTAGTTATATTCCAACATATCTGGTTTACACCAAAACCGATATTTGTACTAAAATTCATCACTTCCCAACTCGTCATATTATCCAACCATTTCATCGAAAACCGGATTTATTAAGGAATTTTATGAATCCCGGTTTTAGTTAAGATTTTTCTGAAAACCGGATTCTGTGAAGCATTGTGACTTTAATTAACATTGTGTGTGAAAATACCTGGTTTATCCCAAAACCGGTATTTGTTCTTCATTTCTTCACTTTTCCAGTCGAAACTCTACCCGTTGTCTCCATCGAAAACCGGATTTTCTATATATTTTACCATTACCGGTATTTGTATAGATTTTAACCAAAACCGGTTTTATTATAGTTTAAATACCTGGTTTACACCAAAACCGGTATTTGTGCTTTATTTCTTCAATTTTGTGAAGAGTCATTCTGTCCAAATTTCAAGACGAATACCGGATTTAGAACATAGTTTCTGAAAACCGGTTTTACCATACATTTTCTGAATACCGGATTTAGTATACATTTACTGAAAACCGGTTTTTCTTCACATTTTAGCAGAATGTCGATTTCTGATTCATTGATTCTCGGTTCTGATTCAAGACCTCCTGTTCTCTATCGTGGATCATATCCACAATGGAAAAAACGATTTTTGGACTGGATCGAAAGACAACCTCTGGGAGATGACATTAAAACTTCTTATGAAGAAGGCCCTGCTGTTCATGTCAATCCAGTAACCAAAGAATTGATTCCAAAAGAAAGTTGGAGCACAGCCCAAAAGAACCGCTCGCAGGCTGATAATCTTGCAAGATCTCATCTCTACATGGCTCTTCCCAACGATATTTATTCGAACGTTGACTCTTACGAGACAGGGAAAGAGATATGGGACGAAATTGAAAAACAGCTGCAAGGTTCTGAGGTGTCCTCCACAATCAGGTTATCCAATGTTCTTGATCTGTATGAGTCATTCAGGCAAGAGAAGAGCGAAACGTTGGAAGAAGCGTACACACGTTTCTGTAACGTGATCAATGAACTCAGGAAGAATGCAATCAAGAAGACTGACTTGGAACTCAACATCAAATTTCTGAGAAATCTCCATGAAGAATGGCACGTTTTTGGTGCTCAACTCAATCAGCAAGACGAATTTGGAAAACTCTCTATTCATACCTTGTATGAGAAGTTGAAGATCAACCTACGCGCTGTCCAAAAGCAACAAATAAAGACTGAAGGAAGCTCCTCATCGGATCCACTTGCTCTTGTTGCTGACAGAAAGCCATCCAGATTTTCAAGGAAAAATGTTGTTGAGGCTGCTGATGATGAGGAATCAAGTGACACCAGTGACCCAGATATGGACGACAAAGAAAAGGAAATGTATAAGGACTTGGCCTACTTCACAAGAGCCTTCAAGAAGAAATTTTTCACAAAGAAACCCACAAACAATCAACTTCGCACTTCATCTGTCACTTCCTATGTCAAGAACTCACAAGCTCCAAAACTTGACAACCACTACAACCATGCTGGTGGGGAAAGGAAGTATGAAGCTCCTAAGAAGTTTGAGAAGAGGGTCCTTGAGAAGAAGACCGACGAGAAGAAGTGCTACAATTGTGGTCTGACTGGTCACTTTGCTATTCACTGCACCAAACCTCGTCAAAAGAACTCCACTTACTACCAGAACAAGCTCTTGTTGGTGAAACAACAAGAAAGTGGTATTGCTCTTCTTGCAGAAAACGACGAATGGTTGCACCTGTCTGATGAAGAGACTGAAGAGCTTGCTGCAAATGTATGTTTCATGACAAAGATCAAGCGATCAAAGGAACTTGAAAATGGTGGTAGTAGTTCTGAATCTGATGATGATGAGGTTTGTACTATTCCCAAACGTGAACTTGATGACTACATGAACAAAGCTGTCGAAACAAATAAATCTTTGACAATTGAGGTTACTAATTTAACTGAATCTTTGCAAGAAAGAGAAAAACTTTTGTCTGATTTTCAAACTATGCATGAAAAACTTCAAAAAGATTTTAATGAATTGACAGCTAATCAGACTTCTATTTCCTTCACACCTTCTTCTGTGTTGCATCTTGCAAATCAAGAACTTGAAACCAAAGTTTTTGAATTAACCAAGACAATCAAAGAGATGCAAATTACTAAGTCCAATGAAACGCTACGAGCAAATGCTTTGTATGAAGACATCGAGTCCTTGAAACTTAAGCTAAAAGAGTCCAACCCTGCTTTGAAAGAATTAGAAAACAAAATTTCTGATTTAAACTATGCTTGCTATATAAAAGATTCAAATAATCAACAACTTGATAAGAAAATTGACCAACTCAAAGAAGAAATCAAATTTTATCAAGAAAAGGTTTATAGGATCGATCGATCTAATAAACAAATCTTTTTACACAAGCCTAAAAATTTTGAATATGGGTTGACTCAAGGGTTAGGTTTTGAGAACCCAAAGAATTTGCTCAAAGCACAACAGGAAGTTCCATCTCTGTATGACGCCAATTTAATGCGGTATGGCATGACAACCCAATTTGTGAGACCAAGTTATGGTGATATTGAGACAGATTATTATCTAGCAAAATGTGCTATTCAATGCAATTATGATCAAATGATCTTTTTAATCTCCCACTTGTTCCAAAAAGAAAAACTCACTCGGTTACTATTGTTGAACTTGATGAAACCTCGAGTGACCAACAACTTGAGGTTCTTTCTAAAGAGTCTAAACAAATAGAAGAAAGTTCTGGTCCAAAACCTGCTTCTGCTAGACCGTACATTCCACAAAGTGTTTTGGAAAAGCAAATTGAAGATCTAAAAAGAACTCTTGATGAACAACAAATTTTGATAGATAATCTAATGTCTCAAAATCACTATAACAAAGTTGTGCCAGTTGTCCCTACCACACCATCTGGTGTTGTTTATGATTGTGCTGAACCAAATTGCTCTACATTTGAAGATATCATGTCCTCTTCTTCTTTTTCCTATATTTCTGCATGTGATCTTGTTGATACTGCTGTTCAAACTGAATGGCATTCTGTTAAGTCAAATAACGCTTCAATCCAAACAGACCTTGACATTCCCAATGATGTGAACCCAATGGACCCCCAAATTTACTTGGATGAGATTCTTGCATTAAAACTTGAATTAGAAAAGGAACGGTGTCTAAATAAGGAAATTTTTGATGATGTTCATGATTCTGCTCAAAAAGATTGTGAACACGAAATTGAAAAAGATCAGTTCTTTCCAAACATTTTTGATACTAAACCTTTCAACTTCTCTGAAGAAACCCAAACTTACTTGAATGATTTGGATACTTTGTCTAAAAAGTTTGAAAACGAAAGAGAACAACGATTGAATGTACTCGCTGAACTTAATAAAATTAAGATGGAAGTGGCGTACAAAAATATTGTTATTCAAGCTTTCGCAGATAATAAGATCGAAAAAGCTTCAAATTTACTCAAGGGAAGTCATTCTCCGGTCAAATTAAGTAACTTAAGTCATTCTAAGTTGTCAAATGAAACTAATGCATCAATCCCATCCAAGGAAATTCCTTGTCCCAAAGACCCAAAAGTCCCAAGTGTGACTTTGGAATCCAAACCTAAAGGCAAATATTCCAAAATGAATTTTTCAAATCTTCCTAATCTAAATAATTTTTTAGAAGAAGATCATTCGTATGATCCTGATTTTGAAAAACAATTTGTTCAAAAGGAAGAAAAAGTTGAATTTTCATTCAAAAGGATTCCAAGATCACACTCTAAGACTTACACCAAGTTTCAAAGACCAAAGCCCTATCGTGTACCCAAAGCTTCTACAACACCAAAGAACCCTACCTCAAAACCCAAACTCAATAAGATGAAACACCATACTGGTAATACTCAGGCTCAAGTTCAACCTCGATATCACAGGTATTCTAGCTCTCCTAAGCAATCTACAGGTTCAACTAAGAACGTCCTAAAGGTATTTAGAGATAATGCTGTAGGAATAGTTAGATATCAAGATCAGTATGGTTGGTTTTCTCCCACGTACAAAAAGCAAACTCCACCTGCCAAAAGGACCACCCAGAAGAAACATGTCAATAACACACAGATTTCCACTAACTTTAAAACTGTTTCTGTTTCAGGTCACGTGTGCTTAAATTGTCAAAGTAAATGGCTTCCTAAGGATAGATACTTTCATGCTACTAGGACAGTCAAGCTTGCTGGAAATGCTACACCTGTAAAACAAGAGTGGATAGTTCGTAGACCTAGTGCTATAGATCAATCACATGCTTCTAGGACTAGTCCATCTTGTTTTTAAAACCCTGTAATGACTATTTTGTTCTGTAATTCGTTGTGTTAATTTTGAACTAAGTTTGTGTGTTTACTTGCTTTCAATAAAATCCCATGATGGATTGTGTTTTTGTTCAGTTGTATGTTTAAATGTTGATGTTTATTATATGCTTTCGTTTGTCTTTCTCTTACTTGTTATTCCAATAAATATGATTGCGTGATGACTCCCTAACCTTTTATGGACCCAGTCTGAGTGGGTACCTAAACCCTTACTTCCTAATTTCACAGGAATTTCTCATCTGTGTCTGGTATGTCGACTCCGGATGCTCTAGACACATGACTGGTGATAAAACCCTGCTTAAGAACTTTGTTGAACGTTTCATGGGAACAGTGAGATTTGGAAATGATCATCTTGCTCCCATTCTTGGCTATGGAGATATTGTTCAAAATGGCATCACTATCAAACGTGTGTCATATGTTGAAGGTTTGGGCCATAATCTTTTTAGCGTTGGACAATTCTGTGACAATGATCTGCAAGTTCTCTTTAGAAGATATGAATGTAAAGTTCAAACCGAAGATGGTGTTGATATTCTCACTGGTTCACGAGATAACAACTTGTTCACCATTGATCTCAACAATATTCCAACTCCATCTTCCAATATTTGCCTTCTATCTAAAGCTTCCGCACAGCAATCTTGGCTATGGCATCGTCGTCTCTCTCATCTTAATTTCCATACAATTAATACCCTTGTTGATAAACAACTCGTCGATGGCCTTCCTGATTTCAAGTATGACATACACCATGTTTGTTCTGCATGTTCAATTGGAAAACTCAAGCGAGCGTCACATAGACCAAAGAAGCATCTCAGCACTGATGCTCCTCTTCATCTCCTTCACATGGATTTGTGTGGCCCTATGCGTGTCCAAAGCATTCATGCAAAACGATACATTCTTGTCATTGTTGATGATTACTCTCGCTACACTTGGGTCTATTTTCTTCGTGAAAAGAGTGAGGCACCTCACGTAATCACTGATTTCATCAAGAGGACACAAGTAAATCTTCAAATCTCTGTTAGGATTGTTCGTTCTGATAATGGTACCGAATTCAAGAACGCTACTCTTGGATCGTTCTTCTCTTCCATTGGTATCACTCATCAATTTTCAGCTGCACGAACACCTCAACAAAATGGAGTAGTTGAGAGAAGAAACCGAACTCTTGTTGAAGCTGCTCGCACTATGCTTGCTCATTCTAGATTACCACCAAATCTATGGGCTGAAGCCATTGCAACTGCCTGCTTTACTCAGAACAGATCGATTATCAACAAGAGGTTTGACATTACTCCTTATGAAGTCATCAACAAGAGAAGACCAAATGTGAACTATTTTCATATTTTTGGGTGCGTCTGTTATGTCTTGAATGATAGAGACAACCTTGGAAAGTTTGAGCCAAAAGGGGACGAAGGTTATTTTGTTGGTTATTCAAGAGAATCCATTGCCTATCGTGTCTATAACCGTCGAACCAAACAAATTGTAGAGAGTATGAATGTTAAGTTTGATGAACTCTCTGGTATGGTTCTTGAACAACACGGTTCAAGACCCGATCTTCAATCTCCACAGACTTCCGCTACACAGAACAGAACTGCTGATACTCTGTTTTTCTCCAAACCTACTGCTAAGGAGTTAGACATCTTATTTGACGAATTTTATCATGATCGTCCTCCTTCTCAGGCCCAAACATTGGATTCACCTGAACAATCGTTGACCAATCCTTCTCAACCTGAAAGCCCATCATCTGATCAACAAAGTTCATCCCCATCCACCCCATCTAATGTATCTTCTCCGGACTCTTCCAACCTGTCTCCTGCACCACCGGACACTACACTATTGCCTACTCAACAGTCCTATCCAGGATCCAATCAATCCACTGATGCTGACTCTGATGATGCAGAATTTGTCCTCCCAGATGAACCAAGCTTTGAACAAGTAGCTGAACAACATTCTCCAGGCTTTATCAATCCTGATGAAAATAATGCACCTGCTGATCCACTTCCTCACTCAAGGAAATGGTCTCGCACCATGCTTCCTCATCCTCCCACTCAAATCATTGGAGATCCAAACGCTGGCCCAACCACACGTGCTGCTTCTGCAAATGAATGTTTATTTGTCAACTTCTTAAGCATGGTTGAACCCAGTAATGTCAATGAGGCTCTTCATGACCCGGATTGGGTAAAAGCCATGCAAGAAGAGCTATCTCAGTTTGAGCGACTTGAAGTATGGAAACTTGTTCCTAATCCTTACCCTCATAAAGAACCAATCAAGACAAAGTGGATTTTCAAAAACAAGAAAGATGAGAATGGAGTTGTTGTTAGAAACAAGGCTAGATTGGTTGCCAAAGGCTTTTCTCAACAAGATGGTGTTGACTATGATGAGACGTTTGCTCCTGTTGCTCGCATTGAAGCCATTCGAATCTTCCTGGCTTATGCAGCATTCAAAAACTTCACGGTTTATCAAATGGATGTCAAGTCTGCCTTTCTGAATGGAGTACTGAAAGAAGAAGTCTATGTTGGTCAACCCGAGGGCTTTGTGGATTCTAAGCGACCAAATCATGTCTACAGGTTAGACAAGGCTTTGTATGGCCTCAAACAGGCTCCTCGAGCGTGGTATGATGCTTTGTCTGCCTATCTATTACAATCTGGATTTAGTAAAGGTACAATCGACACTACTTTGTTCATCAAACGTCAAGGTAGTGACATTCTTTTAATCCAAATTTATGTAGATGACATAATTTTCGGGTCCACAAATCCTAAGTACTGCAAAAACTTTTCTGCATTAATGGTCAAACATTTTGAAATGAGCATGATGGGAGAATTAAACTTTTTTCTTGGCCTTCAAGTCAAACAAATGTCAAATGGTATTTTTATCTGTCAAAATAAATACATCTCTGACATGTTGAAAAAGTTCGATATGTTTAATTGTCAACCAATTGGCACTCCCATGGAATCTCGAACTAAAATTAATGCTGACCTTAATGGAAAACCTTACAATCAAAAACTTTATCGCAGTATGATAGGATCCCTCATGTACTTAACTGCAAGTAGACCGGACATTATGTTTGCTACATACATGTGTGCTAGATTTCAGGCAAACCCTATGGAGAGTCATGCTCAATCGGTTAAGCGTATCTTTAGGTATCTTAAGGGTACTATGAACCTTGGTTTATGGTATCCGAAAGATACCGGTTTCGAACTAACCGCCTACTCAGATGCAGACCATGCGGGGTGTAAGTTGGATCGCAAAAGTACGTCAGGGAGTGTGCAGTTCCTTGGAGACAAGTTGGTTGGTTGGTCTTCGAAGAAACAAAGTTGTGTTTCCACATCCACTGCTGAAGCTGAGTATGTCGCAGCTGCTAGTTGTTGCTCTCAAGTTTTGTGGATGAAGACTCAACTCTCTGACTATGGGTTCCAGTATGACAGAATACCCATCTATTGTGACTCCAAAAGTGCCATTGCAATCTCTTGCAACCCTGTTCAGCATTCTAAAACAAAGCATATTGATGTAAGGTATCACTTCATCAAAGATCATGTTGAGAAAGGTAATATTGAACTTTACTTTGTTCCAACTGACTACCAACTTGCAGACCTCTTCACTAAACCGTTGGATGAACAAAGGTTCAATTTCTTGAAAACCAAGTTGGGCATGCTTAATCTACAAACATAACTTCTTCCTTACCATGTATTCTGTGTTTGTTTTCTTGGTCAAACCATTGATGTGTGCTTCTGTGCTCTTACATGCAATGTTTGAGGGGGAGAACAAGGATAGAATGCATGATCTTAGGGGGAGTTTGTAGAATTTATCTGAGTTTGCATGTTCCTAGGGGGAGTTTGTATATATCTTCACTCATTGTATGTCCTTTGTGAAATTCTCTTTCCTTGCTTAATTTCCTTTTAAGTCATTAAAGCCATTTTTTCCTTAAACCATTTCTAAAAAAAAAAAAAAAAAAAAAAAAAAGAAAACCGGAAGTCATACCCGGTTCTGACCACTATTTATAGCCGGTTTTGACCTTCAATTGACTTCCTTCGAAAAAATTTCAAAGTTTTTAAATTCTTCTCAAAATCCGGTTTTCTCTCAACTAAACCCGGCTTTCCTACCGGCTTTCGATTTTCAAACACTTTCTCAAAATTGAAAACCGGTTTTACATAATAAATTCTTCCTTCGAAATTTGAATACCGAATTTTGTTCTTCAATTCTTCATTACCGGATTTCAGGTATATTATTATCTATTTCCGGTTTTCATTTATTTCTTCATTATTTCCGGTTTTTACTTGTTTAAATCCGGTTTTAGTATTTTCTTTACTAATAACCGGTTTTCAATCCGGTTTTTAGTATTTTCTTTACTAAAACCGGTTTTCACTCATTAATTGTATACTTTGTGCTTATCTTTCCAGGGGTGATATATTTGTGTCTGTCTGACTTAGTTTTCATTACTTGTAATTCATTATAGCAGGTATAATCTCTTTTTCGATATTGTCTTTTCAATATACTTCAATTATATGTATATGCTTTGATTTGATAATGATCGTATGTGCTTTAAATACCTTACTTGTTTGAATGATTATGAATGCATTTCTTTCTTTTTATTATTATTATCTGTGTTTGTTTTACTTGTGATTGTCTGTTACAAACAAGTGCATCGATACTTGGAATCCATCCAAGTATCTTGATGCTTTGTCAAAACCAGTTTTTGAAAACCGGTTTTCAGCTATCTTGAAAATCATCTTTGTTTTACAAGTAATTTCTTCACAAATTCCGGTTTTTCAATTTGAATACCGGTTTTCCAACTAAAATTCTTGAAAACCGGTTTTAAATCCGGTTTTAGTATTTTCTTTACTAATAACCGGTTTTCAATCCGGTTTTTAGTATTTTCTTTACTAAAACCGGTTTTCACTCATTTTATAAGAATTTTTCATATTTTGTTCAACCATCGAAATCTCATTTTCTTTCAGGGTTGTTCCTTAATGAAACCTTTCTTACACCAATTTTGTGAGTCCAATACTCTTTCTTGAACAACAATCCATGTTCAATGATCTATCAGACTCCACAAACATTTGTCCCTTTACATCTGTCCAAGTGTGCTTTGTTTTTCAAAATTCTATCTCTCAGTTTACTTAGGATGCATGGTATCGAACGCCTTGATGTTCTACCTATTGTGTGTCCTATTGGCAACTGAGTGATAAAACCTGTTTCATGTATTATTAATTTCTTAAAATTCTTTTCAATCTTACATTGGTTTTCCCCAAGAAGCAAGGTATCGAACGCCTTGTTGTACTGCCTTCGCATCTTCTGTGAAACACAGTGTACGATTAAATTTTCTTTTGAGTAAATTAACCTTGGAAACAATGTTTCCTATTCGTCTTCTTCTTAACCGCAGAATGAATTTCCTACAAGATGGTGCTACAGTAAACATGCCAAACAACTACCAGTTGATCATACCTTTTTCGTGTCACCATGGGATAATACCAGTTATACTCACATACCATCCTCTATATCATGTATTGACTGTAACTGCTCCGGGAATTGAAGAAGAACTATTGTTTCAAATGTGGAGAACCATCGAGTATATTTCTCCAAGAGGAAGATCGAGCACCCCGTACTTTCAATTTGAGCTTCTCACAACTGATGGATCAACTCAAGCATTCACATTCACGCTTGACGACTTCAGAAGAGCAATTGGCTTTCCCACAGCAGACTCTCGTCAGGGGGCCACAGAATTTGTCGATCCACCTCCAACTCGTGAGATGCTTGAACGAGTAAGAGAACTCGGATATAATGGTCCACTCACCTCAATTGGTGCTTTCAAGAAGAAAAATCTTCATCGTCTGTGGTATCCACTTTGCTCGATCATCAATTACTGCTTATCGCCGTCAAGAAAAGGACAAGAGGCGATCACATCCCAGACTTTGACATACTTATTTGCTATCGCATACGATGTTCACATCGACTTTGCTGCGGTTGCTTGGGATCATCTTCGTCAAAACGTTAAAGGGAAGTACAATGCAACTAAAAGGTATATACCTTTCATTCGTTTCCTGACTGTTATTCTTCAGGGAACACTGAGCTCTCATGACAACATCCAACGTTTTCCTGCTTCCCACCGAATTCGCTTTCCTCGATATCAAACAGTGTATGGGAATTCCGGAGTTGAAAATATTCCGTTTATGCCGATTCCTGCTTCGCTTCTTCGCTTGGTGCCCCATGAGGATAGTGACCTCATGAACTACAGAGTGTTTCTAGGAGGGGGTATGGCTGCTCAACGCCGAGAGTCGCCTACCGCTCCCCCGCATAGGTCGCCTAGTGAGGGTATTAGGTCTAGGAAAAGAAAAGAGGGGTTAGTCGGAAAAGTGGCACCAAGCTCATCTGCACAATCCTCATCTACTTCCGCTCCACCGAAAAAGAAACAAAAAACCCATCACAAATCTAAACCAAAATCCAAACCTAAATCGAAAACACTTCTTGTTGATGAACCTTCACCTCCTCCTCATGATCAATCCTTTGAAATTCCTTCTCCTTTCACTTCATCTTCATCTGAATCCCATTCCTCTTCTTCATCTAAGCATAAATCGAAGAAAATTCGCAAAATAAGATTCAAATATTCAAAGACTCTTCCACCGATTGAGGAAGAGGCTCCATTAGAATCTCCGGAGAGACAAGGTGGTTTGGAGGGAGAGGTTGAAAAACATAATGGAGAGAATGAGAGGTCCGGGCTAGGGTCAGGGCATAAAGAAAAAGTTGGCCCTCCGATTTGAACCACTTATACGCTGGGATGACGACCTTAGGATAGAAGACGAGGACTCCCCACCCTCGCATTTTTCACCTCCTCGCCGCTCTGGATCCTCTCCACAGGATTCAGATGCATCATTGCACAGGCACCAACCACGTCCACTATCGATTCCTCATTCGGAGGAAGCCGATATTGAAGCAGCGGAGACTCTTGCCTCTCTCCCAACTTTTCTTGATCACACAATTGAGTCTAGATCGCCACTTAGGCCACTTGATAATGTGCACGCACGTCCTTTGGACGTTGCCAGAACATACAGAGAATTGGTTCGTGAACCTTTTCCAGGACCGTATGGAATACCTGTCGGTGCCATCATCAAGCAAGCACTGGATACAGGAGCTGCGGAGAAAAGCTTTGAGGAAGTTAGGCTCACCTGGCTTCCTCCTAGCCAATCTTCCAGTTTAACGGGCAATCCAGGGGATCCCGGAAATCCCACCTACCGGAACATTGAGCAATCAATTCGTTCTGAAAAAACAATGTCGAGCATTCGCTTCATAAATCATTGGGAAGTCCTGCTGGTTCACAACCTCCAGGCCACAATGTAATCCTTCGGGAATCTACAGCTGTGCAAACGGGCAATCCAGGGGATCCCGGAAGTCCCACCTACCGGAACATTGTGCTGTGCGTTCGCGCAAAGCCAATTCGTTCTGCAACAACCAATGTAGAGCATATGCTACATAAATCACTGGGAAGCCCTGTTGGTTCACAGCCTTCAGGCCGCACTGTAAACCTTTCGGAGCCTACAGGTGCGACAACGACATCTACGTCGGTCATTCCTCCTCCTTCAATTAATCCGCCGCCAACCGAAGTGCTCCAGAAAGATAAAGGCAAAGCCATTGCCGCTCCTGAACCGTCGGACAGTGATAAGTCTGATAGCCCACCTGCAGCAACTGAACGCTTGCACATTCCATATGATCTAGAAGAGCGTGCAGATATCATGGCTCTTGATGCTGCAGGACTACTCCACACCAGAAAAACACAAACTCAACCTCCACCAATACTCCCTCATAAATCTCCTTCACCTCCCCATTCATCTTCTTCTTCATACTCTTCGTCCTCCTCCGCTTCTCATCCAAATAAACTTCCTGGATCCATATCCACTGAAAACCGATCTCGTCTTGATTCCCTTTATGATGAACTACTTGCCACGCTTATCTCTCTCAATGGTCAAACAGATTCTTTTGATAAAGCAATTCAAGCATCAATTCAAGCCCGCTTTGATCATCATCATCTGGTAAATAACATAAAACAACAAAGAGAACAAGAAAAGTTTCTAGCCGATGCAGCACTTGAAGCGGCTCAGAAGAGAATAGTTGAACTTGAGGCCACTTGCAGGCAGGCTGTTGTTGTACAAAGACGTGATGATCCTGATGATCACGATCAACACGAGGGGGAGAATATTGATGAAAATAGTGAGAATGTTAGAGCCAGTGCTGCTACGGAAATTATAGATGACACAAATGTTGTGGATGATGCTCAATCAAGAGATCCTCCCCAAGATGTTGATATTGTAGAGCACGTGGATGATAATGTCGTGTTTGAGAATGATGAAAACACTGAAGAAGTTCGTATTGATGAATCCTTGATTCGAGCCAGTGCCGTTACTGATGTTGTTTGTGGCTCTGCTTTCCGTGATGATGCGCACTTTCAAGGATTACTTAGGGATCCCTTGATTATTGGTGAAGATTTTGGTGAAACAATGTTCCCTGAGTATGATCCTAGAGATAATGATCTAAGAGATGTTAATAATGATGATTCCTCTGATGATGATGATGCTCCTCCAGGCTTTGATACCTACCAATCCATTCCGCAACCAAACCCTGACCTCAACCAAATGAATCTTCGTAATTTAATTCACCATCTTAACAACCCTCATCTCCAAAACATCACCAGAGCTCCTATTGTTAGAATAAATGAAGGTGGGTTCAGAAAGAATGTCGAAAGAAAGATTGACTACCTCAGAATACCAACCAGACTCTTCAAATCCACCAAATTCCTTGAAGAAAAGGCTTATGAGATCTTCTCAAAGAAACAAGAGCTGAAAAATATCGATGTAGATGAATTACGAGCTAGGAGAGCTTATGATGCTGACCACCAAAGGGCTAAATATTTAAAGGATCTCATAGATGCCAAAAGCCATAAAGCTAACAAAGTGTGGAAGAATCAGTTCAAACTAAAGATTGTTGAGGTTGTCAGCATTCATTTCAAAGAATGGCGCAATCCCGGGTTTGCAAGACCCCCTGGTTTGATCTGGTTAATAGTAAGACGTGATGACAACCGTCGGTATATGTTTGGAGAAGCCAGGTTCAATCTATTGTCTGCTGATGATCTCATTTTTCTTCTCCATCACTTTGCTAACAGACTTATTCAGCCTGATCCAGAGAATCATGAAGCCTACTATGCTATTAAGAGATATTTGGATAGTCTTGTGTTGAGTCAAACTCAAAAGGACTTCCAATTGGCAGTGGAAAAGAAAAGAAAGAAAGTGAATCTCACCCTGCCTAATCAAAGAATTCCAGGAATCAATCTCGAGAACTTTAACACTGGAGCTGTTTTTGATAATCCTCGAGGGTTTGTATTTAAAAGCGATCAAGGGCATAAGATCTTTATAAGACTAGACGAACTCTCCAAGTATTCTGATGGCACTCTAAAGCAATGTTTGACTGTTTTTGAAAGTCTGGCTGAGTTCGAAGAGTCAGTGAAGGATAAGAAGAGATTGTTGAATGTGAGTAAAAAGATCAAAGCAAGATTGGATCACAGAAACAGAACAAGACAAATAATTGAGGCTAGACTTCCGAAAGAAAGAAAAGGAGTAATTCATGTACCAGAAGGTACTTGGGTCAGATATTCTCCTAACAATGAACAAGGTCCTCACAACATGCCTCCTGTCGATTTTGCTGACAACATCATTGAACCACCTAATCGCCCTGAAGATCCAAAATACCACTTTGTTCCTAAAAGGTTCTGGAAGGAGAATCATCACAAGTATAGAAAGCGAGCATTCAAATCTCAATCTGCTCAACCTGACAAGCCTGAATCATCAACGAAGAAAAGAAATCGGAGACAGAGAAAGAGAAAGAGATCCAGAAAGTGATCGTTCACAAACAGCACTAAAGGGGGAGATTGTTAGCTTTAAATTATAGATTAGTGCTAGTTTGTAATCATGTAAATAGATTTGTCCTTGTGGTTAATCTTGATTATAAGGAAGGTTGTTAGAATAATTAACCAAGGACCATCTTGTAATTAGGGAGGGGGTTTAATGCAAATGTCAAGCCTATATAAACCCCCTCACCTCCCATTTGTAATTAACCTTTTGAATACAATTTACTTTCTCTCTTTCTCTCTCTAACTCTCTCTCTCACACACATATCACTATTCACGATTTAGCAAGTGTTTACATTTGGTACTCATGTTTACACTAGTGTTGCATTCCTCGGGTCATTATAGTTGGGCAATAACATTCAGTTATGTGGTTATTTGTAATCTTTATGCTCGCTCATGATACATACATCTTCGACTTAAACATCTTGTGAATACTTTAGAATCAGAGTTATAGGCATCTGACACTACCTATTTGAAGGACCGATAACCACGAACCCCAACTGCTGAGAAGCCAAAGCAACCAGTATTATGCTTCATCACAGCAAGTGAGATGCTGTTTAAACCAGAAGTAACTCAAGATTTTTGGGTTCCCCTTATTCGACCCATAACGAGTATATCAAGTATTTTGGATCTTACAACAATATTGTGGAGATCTGATATATTATCTACATGTTAATATATGTTGTGGAGATCTGATATATTATCTACATGTTAATATATGATATATCGATCAGATCAGCGAAACAGATTTGATGAACCTATGACTTTTCTTTAATTTTTCAGTTTAAACACATTATTTTGTACCGATTCTTTCAACCGCATACAAGTTTTTATGATTCTAGAATGAAATTAGTAAGTTTTTAGTTTTAAATTGAAAACTAATCTTTAGCATTATATAGTTTTATGACAGTAATATCTTGAAACTCCTTAGATAACACTAGAGCAGTCAATCAGAGGTTTTGGACCCATTGAAGTGGTTGTCTTTTTGATTAATTTGTAGTTTTCGACCGATTGGAGGTTGACTTGTTTATCAATTAGACTGCTTAACACCTTAGATTACTGTTTTGAAGAAACTTGGGGGAAGTTTGGTAGAAATTTTTTTGGTCATTCAAACAAATTTATGAGTAGGACTTCTATTTTATTTTAAGTCATCCGTAGCGTTTAAAAACATATATGAAACGACGGCATCCAGTTCTTTCTCTTTGTCTTGGTTCCATATTGTAACACCCCGAGCTAGGCTCAGAATATTACTGAAAAGATATAGCGTATGCATGGGATTATCGTAGAACATGAACTATATGACATAAAAGGGATTCGGTGAATCCAACATCAAACATACAAGGTATGATATACATAAAGAACATGAAGCCAAAAAGGGCGAATGAATCACGGATCCACGTAAGTCCAAGCCTTAGCAAAAGCAACAATCAACCAACACGTCTCAGATTCACTTGATTACCTGAAAAGTGTACTAAACAAAGTCAACACTAGGTTGGTGAGTTCGTTAGTAATGGATCACAAGGAACCATCGTCAAATAATCACAGTAAGTATAAATAAGGTAAGTAATGGCTTACAAGTAGCCTTTATAAGGCACAAAGTCAACCAAGATAGGTAAACCGAGAGTAAACCTCGTTACATAACAAGCCATAATGAATCGACAATGACGAGAGACGCGTGTCACATGTATGAATAAGTAATGTCAACATCAATGAGTATGCGAAACAATAAGGATGTATAAAGTATAAGTGCATAAGACATAACCAAGCAATGAATGAATGTATATCATGTGTCTCTTAACAATTATCAAATGCAAGTATGTATGACTACATACTTGGGGTCTGTGTGCGTCCCGCACAAATAGAGTATCCACGTGTCATCCCAATGACCGTTGTGGCATATCAAAATCATCGGTGTATATACGTCTATATACCCGGAGTCATGTACATATCATCAACACCGCACACGTTTCCCATACATCGGGGAGCGAACGTCCTCGCACACGTTTCCCACACAACGGGGTGCGTACGTTTCCGCTCACGTTTCCCATACATCGGGGTGCGTACGTCTCATCAATATACATATCATTACCTATGCGTGTTTACCCTAATTACAAATCCATCAATCATCACCCATCTGACCAACCAACACTATACGTACATACACTTAGGAGGATTCTACTTTCAACGAGTCCTAGATGCTTATATATAGGGTCACCCGCAGCCTTCCCACCACATCTAAAACCCTTTGAAGGCATAACCGACTTCCATATATGTACGACTATCCTAATTAATCACAATATCATAATCATATGCGTAAACCATCAACAAACAATCAAAACCATCCATCAATCAACAATCAATCAAAACCATCCATCAATCAAACAATCAATCAAAACCATCCATCAATCAAACAATCAGTCCAAACAATCAATCAGTCAATCAATAAGCCGTCAATCAAATCAACCAAACATCAAACAAGCACGTATGTGTACACTTTTCAGCCCGAATCTCAATTGAGTAGGGAGCTACGGAACTCACTTGTGACGAGCAATGACAAGCCCAAGATGAAAAGGAAGTAGAACCGACGTCCACGATAGCTGAAACATATCATACACGTATCACATTAATCCTAAAGTATATCAAGAGGTAAGGTCCTATCAATATTGACCTAATATTACTATAAAAGCTTTATTATGTTCATTTTATAAGGTTTTGATCCACCCAGGTGGAATCATTACGTTTTGTTTCACAATGACTAGTCGGGACTTGACCACTGTTGCTTAATCAAAACTTTTGAATTTGTTCAAACTATGTTTTGGACTCAGAGGCCTATACCATTGGAAAGTAGACTCAATTACGCTTCCGTGGCCGCTTGAATCGTCGAAAACGGACTTACGATTCAAAAGTTATGATCGTTACAAGACTAGAGCACCGTCTGGGACGCCAGGACCAGCGTCTGGGAAGCCGGGACCTGCACACCCAAGATCAGCAAACCCTTCCTAAGCCAAACACCACCCAAATTCGACCCAAACTCGATTTTGAACATCCAAGGACCATTTTGAAGCTAGGAAACATGTTACAAACATATATTTGACAAAACCCATCACCAAATTCGTTTCAAAACACAATCCAACAAGAATCTAACCCTAAAACTCAAACCAAACCCTAGAAAACTAAAAATTCGATTTTTGACAACCAACGAGACAAGAGATGTTTAAATTCGACCAAGAAACATATTATGCAATGTAAAATGATGAATTTGAGCTAAGAAATGCTTACCAAATCAACCCGAAGCTTTAAATCCCCAATTTGGAGCTAAAATGGTGAAGAACACTTGAAATACCCAAAAATCTTAAAGTTTTGCAAGAGATTATTATTATACAATGATAAATGAACAATTTTGTTATTACCACCAACCTAAATCCTAATTTATGAAGAGAAAAAGAAGAAGAGGATGAAGAAAATAATGGAAGGGTGTTTGGTCTTGCTTTTAGAGAGAAAAAGAAGAGAGGGAGAGTGTGAGAGAGAAAGTCAAGTGCAAGAATGAGAAGGAAGAAGAGGGGGAGTTGGGTTTTGTTCCCCACTAGCACTCTCGCAACTAGTTCTGGTTTCTCCCGAGCAATGATTCGTTTTGGTTAAAACTTTTAATCCTAGACTCATTCAAATATCTCGTCGAAATATTTTGGAATTACGCTTCTAATGACTATTCACATGCTTATCTTTTCATTACAAAAGTTTATTTACTTCAATTTAACTAATTTCTGTTTTTACGAGTTCGCTAGCGTTGACCGGTCAAAGTGGCGGGTGTTACATCATTCCCCAGTTAAAAGAATTACGTCCTCAAAATTACCATGATTCTCACTCTCTATAAGGTTGTACTCTTCTCAATGTATTCTGACTCGTCAATTATCAGGGTCACAACCACAATGATCACCAAGCTCACAAGTCGCCATTGGACACCAACCATACGGAGGTATCAAGCATCAAAACGGGAACCCGTCCCAAGTTTCCATCACAACAATTAAGGTATACAACAAGTACTATACGTAACAACTAAAGATCGCCTAATCATCGGTAGTACGTGCTCCCGTTCTCTATCACGTGTGAGTCTAAAATTCCACTCACATGTCGTTCACTCCAAATCGTTTCGCCTCACGCACGCCATGGTTGATTCCCCAGTTAAAAGGATTCCCCTACACTTCCGAATTTACTTCCTAAATCCGATTTGTATGACTCAAATGTTTATGTCTTCTCTTGTTAGTATTCACTAGTTTTTAGGTTTTTGTTCGTTCTTAATTGTCATCACATTGTTTTGTTCAAACGGGGGTTGTTTAACGGTTCTATCTTGTCACTCTTAACTTAACATTGGTACACTCTATAAGTTAAAACCGATTCTCATATAAAATCAAGAATCCTCAAGCTTTTGGAATAGAATGTAATTAATAAAAATCTTTTCATAAGTTACAATTTGTTACACAATTTGATTTTGAAAATCACTAAAGACATTTACCAAGAATTCATTGGTCTTTTTCATTTAAAATTCCTCACATATGTCTCAAAAATATCTTACTATTATATTAGCAAAATTCATACGATTATAGGAGCCGTATTATGTAACAAGTTGTTAGTTTATAACTCGTTAGATTATTTAAACCGGGTGACGTCGTACGCATCCTTCATACCAAGTGTTAGAATCTTTCGCCATGACTCATCGATCTCCGGGTTATAATTCCATTTTCTCAAACGAGTTTATTGCCAACTTCCAGTAATTTATTTATTTATTATTATTAATTATATATATATATATATATATATATAAATTTATTATTTATTATTGTTATATATATATATACATATCGCGGTTAACATTAAGTGCAATTAGTTGTAAACAGGTAACACTTATTATGACGATTTGACTTATAGTCAGCGCACTCGTGACGTGTTTCACCCATTGGTCGGCGTCTCATTCGCTGAAATCACGTGTTTGCTCCCACTTCTGGCCATCTGTCTGACAATGGGAGGGTTCATGTCCACGACATCCAATCCTGACGGCACCTCATTCGTGTGATAGACAACGATCTAGCGATCCGTTTAAGGTCGAGAAGATTTGAGAATCGCACACTATAAGCACTCGAGCTTCTTACATCTTACGTGTGACTCGCACTATGGCACTTAACTGGCTCATTGTTCCCATGCTTATGAACTCTCGGTTCTGCGTTAAGCTAGGCGTTCAATTAGATCAACTTTCACCAATCGGATTCGTGTATATGTACCACCCAATATCGTTTACACCTCAACTCCATTCCTGCGACGTTCGTGTTTGCGAAATTTTACGTGTTGGATAGACTTTTAGATTTCAATTTATTTGTTCAAGTTTATGGTTAACCTAACCCAGGTCGTTCCTCCTCACCCAATAAAGTTTATAGTTGTATAACAGCTCAAAATGAAATCATTACGTCCCGTTGTCGCCATCGATATTGACTTCGCAGTTAACTCCACTGTTATTCGTTTATTCTAATCCACATTAGTTAACTCAGGCATTGTCCTAAAGTTCATCTTAGGGCGTATAATACGACGAGGCTCTCATAATCATAACAAAACTATGCTTATAATCGCTACATTGCTAACTAAGTTATAAAGTAACAAGGGGGAATCATTCAGTCAGAAATCTTTAATCGCCTTACCAATTATACATACAATTGCTCACGTGACCATTTATATCTATGCATCTTCAATTCCTAACATATATTCAATAAGCAAGTTAGGCAACAGATTCCGACATATTAATAATTAGGCTAGCATGGCAACCTATACACACAATTTCCCAAGATTTCAATTACCTTTACGCATGTATTACCAAGTCCTAACGATTTATTTCACCAAATTAGTTAGGCAACGAAATTTAAGCATATTCAACAATTAGAATATCATGGCAACCATATTTGTTCTACTGCATATTCTAACAATTCATCCATATAATCAAGTTAGGAGGTAAGATTTTGCATGTCTATCAATTAATCTCGCATACCGAGTCGCACATACGGTTTTTCGTACGTTAAATACACCTATGCATGAATTATCAATCATTACCGATTCGTTCTTATAAGCAAGTTAAGAAATAAGGTTATGGTCATACTCGAATTATTAAACATGCCTACCACTCTTATTCATAGAATTGTCCATTTAGTAAATATTTATACATGCATCACCGTATTCGCTTATCTCATGTACACAATTTAGCTTATCAACATAATTTATACATGCTAAAACTATCAAACTAGTACACCAGTCCATTTATGAAAGTGCTCGTCGATTAACACACCTACACATGCATTATCTATTTCCGTTATATCATGCATAAAAACAAAGTTTAATGGTATAGTTTTCCCATAATCATGCAATAAAACTAGCATGTTAAATTCATTCATATATAATCGTCCACCGACTAATACATTTTACGCATGCATCACCAAATATCTTATATCCTGCATACAACCTAGTTTAACAATGGTCTCATCATGTTTCAAGTTCACATACTATTGAACAAAACATCCGCATTGTTCACCATAATGTCACCTTAGTCCAAATCATGGATGTCTAGACAAATCAACACTAAATTCCTCAGCAACTAAGCGATTCAAATTGCACCTAAAACATTTAAAACATCAACGTGACCACTACGGGCCATACATACATACACATCACACATGCATAACGTATATGTTACTCAATCATACGAAACAACATGTCGTTCCATCATCAAATCTCCAACCATAGTAATAGCCCTAGAGTTTATGACCCGGGGAGTAGCTTCACAATTTCTCTCGTGTTAGTCGCACTAGTAGTTAGTGCTTTCATGTCGACACACTACACATGTTCAATGTCTTTACACTAAGGCCAACATATAAATGTCCAAGTAAATCATATATCATGCTATCATACCAACATATCATACGTGTTTCATATCACTATGCTAAGGAAAATATACCAAAGTTCTCAAGTAATCGTTATCTATCATGTTCTTGTGCCAAGTTCACAACAATTGTCCACCATCAAAACCAAGTACTCATATTCAACACATCACATCACAAGCAACTAAAACAAGTGGTTTAAAGTATAATCCGAATCTGATATGCCCTCTAGTTATTGTCCGGGTATGTATACAGGGTGTACCAGCGGCTAACCCTCCACCCAATCAACTCCCATTAAGCATATCGGTTCCTTATTATACTCTAAGCCAACATGTGCAATCCGTGATGTCATTAACTTGTTATAATACCGGGTGACCATAAAATAGTTGATCAGGCTATTTTAGGGTTGCCACAATGTTATACCATGTTAATGCCATAACTTCACCTTGCCCTAAATCATCAAACTATCACCAATCAATAACAACAATCCATCTCAACCACAATCAAGCTCAAATCAATGTACACATTAATCACATTGTACTCATCACACACTCGTCGCGTTCTACTTGCCACTACATAACACATTGCTCACCTTGTACACATCACAAAACAGCACGTTGTCCAATTGTACTCACATTATCACTTAAATGGTCCCGTCTACGAACTCACAATGAATAATTTTCAGGGTTCATACAATTTCACGTTGCACACAAAATTCCTAACCATGCATGCTATATGAAGAGTTTTAACTTAAGCCGTAGTCTAGGTCAACACGCCTAATTCTCTACGACCTCGCATGGGCCACCATTCTGTAACACCCCGAGCTAGGCTCGAAATATTACTGAAAAGATATGTATGTGTAAGTCCCAACTTGTTAGATGGTACTACTGAAGACACCTCTATGTCGATGGTGGAGTTACTTTGCAATATACTTACTAAACTGGAGGCGACCAGTTAGATAAGTATATACCAAGTTCTAGATAGATTACTTATATAAAAGACAATAAGTAAAGAACAATGCAATAATACAAATAACTTGTAAACAATCTTGATGAGACAATATGTAGTTTTCAAGTGTAATTTATTTATTGATATTAAAAAAATTACAAGGTTGATGCGGAACCAAGATAATACACGAATGTAAATATCCTAACAACCTATGAAATACAATTGATCTATACTCGGAATTTCTCTTCTACAATCGAAACACTTAAAGTAGTGAAATGTTCCTTTAGCGATTGAGAGAATATTGCACAAGTTCACCAAGAATATTGCAGGTTTGCAAAGTAAGAAGTTATTCGTTTGAGAGAGAAATAACTTAGACGAATACTTGAATAACTTGCTTTCTTGGTTGTGCAATGACTTGTATTTATAGGCAAAGTTAACATATGGATGTTAACTTTAGCCGTACAAAAGTGGTTGGAAGCATTTAAGGAATAGCATTTAATTCCTTAAAAAGTGTTGTAAAGTCGCATGTTACAGTGACTTTACACAACCACCTTTATGTACCTTTTAATACTTAAATAATAAGATAAGGCTTATTATCCGGGTAAAGGTACATAAAGTGTACAAGTCAATTCCTCGTAATCAGTGTAAAGCTTTGTAAGTGCTTTCCACTGAAGGTCTCCAGTTTGTAACTGACTAGAATGTCAACTGGGCTTCGCTGCCATTGTCATTCTCTTTCTTCCATTTGTTGTCTTCGACTTCAACTGAAATGTTTCTTCAACTTGGTCAGTTCTCAACTGGAGGAAGTCTTCAGTTGCGTTAACTGTACGATGCAACTGGACTTCAATATATTTCTCGACAAATCTTCTTGGTCACCAGTTACTGGTCACCAGATGCAACTGGTGAACTGGTCAGTGGAACTGGTGACTGGCCAGTTCCAGGTGAACTGGACCTAACAAATTCCCCCTATTTGTCTAGAAATATAGTCCAAGTCTTTTCTAGTTTTTGTATCTATACAAGTGTAAACTATAGAGACTTGTTTGATTTAAATCTATCTAAGGTATCTAAGGCATTTTTATAGATCAACAAATGCCTTAGGTTTTTCTTTTTGAGTTTGTTAGATTTTAATCTTTTATCTACCTTGTGGTTACAAACTGGTAACTTCTTTTATACAAGGAGCAAAATTTACACAAGTTACAACAGAATGTACAACAAATTACAAGAAGATAAAAATGAAGAAAGAACTTAAACAGATGGCCCTTCGCCAGTTCTTCTTCTTTTGGTCACAAGAGAAATAGGTTGAGTGTCTTCAGGGTCAATATTCAGCCTTTGCTCCAGATTCTCTTTATGTTGAATCTTGCCCTTTAGGAAGTTCACCCATGCCTTCTCAAACCTATTCTTTTGTGCCTTCGCATCCAGCACCTTCACCATCTCAACCCATTCACTGAACCCAAACTGCAACACACCAGGATCATCAGTTCTCACTAGTGGCCCACCAGCATACTTTACTTCAACTCTAAAGACCTTGGTGCCTGGCTTAATTGTGATGTTGACATTTGTTATAGTACCACCATGTCTCCTGGTTGACATGATCTGGGAGTAGTAGTTTCTTGCTTCAGATTCATTAGTGATTTTAATACTCCCAGCACCAGCAGCCAGTACGGCGGACTTAATGTCTTCATTTGTTACCTCGCCAGTTGGTTCAATGAATGTGCTAAGATCAGCATCCCTGGCAGCTTTGGTCAGTGGTCTTCTAGGTTGTGGAATCCTTCTTTGTACAACTGGTGGATTCATCACTTCCTTCACAACCTTCTTTACATTGGCAATTCTTTTCAGAATCCCACTGGCCCTTAGCTCCTTAGCCCTCTCCAAAGAAATGTTTAAGCTCCTGGCATCAAATTCAGCCTCATCCTCATGATAGTGTCTTTCCAGTTCAACATCTAGCATTTCATTTAACTGGTCAACTATCCTAGGATCATTTTTAACACTGAGATACTCCTCCTTAGTGATACCTAGAAGATTGGCATCACTCATATCTAGCAAATTCACTTGAGTGAGATGTGCCCTGGCTTCAGCTTGGTTCCTTTGTTTCATTTTCTTTCGTTCTTTAACACTATCACCAAGTCTGGCCAGTCTTCTACTATCACTGTCTGAACTGGAGGCAGTACATCAACATTACCAGTCTCAAGCATTTCCATTTCAGTGGCCGGCTGGGCTTCTTCAGTTACCTTACCCTTTCCCTTGTCCAACACATTCCCCCTTACACTAGCATCACCAGTTTGCTCACCAGCATCAGTACTGGCAGCTAAGCTTAATTCCCTTCTTGGTAGAACTGGTGGTGCAAGGACTGGACCTCTTTCCCCCTTGGCAGCATCTAGACCTGCCCTTATTGCTTCCCATTCAGTGGGGTGTGATGGCAACCGGTCAAGAGGCTGCCACGACTGCATGTCCTTGCACTCTTTAAAAATTCCACACATCATACGGAAGGACCTCCAAAGGTGGTTGGTTTCTTTAGACTGGGCCAAGACATTTGAAATAACTTTGTCTTGACCAGTTTTCAATTCATCAACACCAGCACCCACCTTTTCCTTCAAATCATCATCCCTCTTCTTCAAGTTCTCCACTTCATTGGCCAGTTTGTTCAATGATTCAGTGTGAAGAGATACTTGGGTGCTCAAACCTTCAATGCTGCCCCTCAACTGGTTGATCTCACTGGTAAGTGGGGCCAGATCAACCTGAGGAGTGGCCAGCTTGGTGATCTCAGACATCACCCTTTCAACCAAACGATCTTCCCTAGCACCCAACATATCTTCCATTTTCTGACCAACTGAAGCTACCATCTGCTCACCAAGGCCAGTTAAATCTAGGCCAGGTCTCTCAATAAGTTCCTTGACCTGCCTTTCAATTTCCTTCAAGTCTACTTCAGAAGTTCTGACAGTATTGGTAAGTAGACTTGAGATAGAACTGGTGACCTTAGCATGAGTTAGGTCAAAGGCTTCCTTCAATGTACCTGCCAAATTATTGCTGCCAGTGACCAACTCATTCAATTTATTAAACACCAAGTCCTCATTTAATGAGAACTTGTTTATCCCCAGATCAACCACCTTGATATTTGTCAATGAGTCTTTGTGGTATCTGGAGAAGGACTTGGTGTTCTTCTCAAGTGTCTTCTGAATCTCCTCCACCCTGGTTAGAAGGTTTTGGAGATCGGATTGTATAGAGACAACTTGAGTGTCCAGTGACAAGGAAGAAGGTGTCACTGGACCACGAGCAGTTACTACTGGAGCAACTGGAGGAGGCAAACTAATGGAAGTCTCCCCAGTTGTCAGGCCAGCAGTTGAATATGTTGGAGGAGTGGTAGAAGAAGAAAGGATAGGAAGTTCAATGTGTTGTTCATGCTGAGAAAGCTCAGGTGTGAACAACGGCGACGGTGGTGGGGGCATTTCTCGAGCAAAGGAGAATTGCCCAGTTGGTAAAGGAGCGGTATATATTGGTAAGGAAATATTTGTAGGCATATTTTGCTCAGATGGGGAAAGTGAAATTGATGCTTCTGGAGGGCAGACTGGAGATGAAGGGTCTTGTGCTTGTACAGAAGCACCAAGAATCTCCAAGTCTGTTTCTGTACCTTCTGAATCCGAAGATTCAATAAGGATTTCCTCGTCGTTAACACCCATGTCCAGATCCATGAATGTGACAGAGGGCTGACCAGTTACCTGGTCAGGCTCCAGATGACCTTCCCCAGTTTCCTGGATGGGTACATCTGTTGGTGGATCAAATACCGAAGTATCGTCACCAGGGATAGACGTGATAGGAACGGCTTGAGTTATGGTTGTTCTATCACCAACCACAACTGGAGACGAACTGGAGGGTCCCTCATTATTTTGAGGCCCGCCCAATTGTCTTTCTGGCTCACTTTCCAAAGGTGCACCAGTTTTAGCAAATGCCAGCAGCATCTGCGCAGGAAGTTCAACCTCACCAGCTTCAGACACTAGTGAGTCTAAATTCCTCAAAACATCTGGCCTTGTGAACGAAGAGTCTGTATTACGATACTCTTCTTCACCCAGAATCTGCCTGAAACACAAAGAGAGAAATCTGGAAAAGGGGATACAAACACCCCTGGAGCCCTTCAGCTTCTGCACAAGACTTCTATACAATATGTCAGCAAAATCCACCCTCAACCCCTTCCACAAACAATAAGCCATTTCAGCTTGTGAGAGTTGATCTGGTCAAGACCACCTGAACTACCACCCAAACTTTCAACCAGATGTACAAAGAAATACCTCCATGAAGGTGTAAGGCCCTTCATGGTCATCGCCCCCTTGGTCTTTAACATACCATCACTGTCCAAGCACTCCCTATGACCCATCTCAAGGAGTACTTGACGAAAATTGATATTTGGGGCTAGGACAACTGGAGACTCACCCTCTCTCCAGTAATTGAGGCGAAGAGCATCCCTCAACACTTCTACATCCAGAGTACATTTGATTGTTCCATCCTTTAAAGTGAAACTGATGGAGGAACAATCAGAAGAAAGTGTGGCAGTGAACCAGAACTCACACAAGTAATCATGGTACATCTTGCGTGGGTTCCTGGTGAATAAGGGTCCTATTGGAGAATCCTTCAGAAATTTTCTGATTCTACCAATAAGGGTTCTAGACCCTTGAGAGCCTTGTAGGCTAGCCAAAGGATTGTTTGGATTTAATTTGAGGGCCGCACTATAAGGAGCACCAGGTGCCTGGGCGACATCTGGTGAGGGATTGTAAGGAGCAGTCAAGAGATTTACATCTCTTGAGCGAGAAGATTTAGGTGCCATGAATGAAATTGAAATTGAGGATTTTTAGGGTTTGAATATGGAAGCAAAGAGAAGAATGAATTTGATATTTATGATTGGAAGTAAATGAAGAGAGTAAATGAAGAGAATGAAAAAGAAAGTAAATGTGTTATGAAGTAAATAAGGGTATTTATAAGGGGATTCAAGATCCCAATGTAAACCCACAAATCATATTTTATTAAACCAAATATTTTGAAGATATTTTGAAAATAAAATATAATTTTCCATGTAAGCATTAAATGTTACCATGTCAGCATTTAATGCTACGACGGCTCACTTTACCCATAACCCCACACACTTTTTGTTTTCCCAACACAAACAGTTGTCAAGTACTTAAAAATGGTTTCAACACGTCAGATCACGATATCAAGTGGTTTAAAACACTCGAGTATCATGACGTGTCACATAAATTGACCAAGTATTTGTAACGTTATGAAAATTTGACAAAGACCGAACCTGGTAACTGGAGGATCAATCCAGTTCCAGTTCCAACTGAAGAGTTCTCCAGTTGCATTTTCAAACAAAAACGAATTTTAGTCAGAAAATTATTTTGAGTCTTTCCCCCTAAAATGATGATCCAGATATCAATTAGTGCCAAGATAGTATCACAAAGGCGTTCGATAGCCTGGCGAGCAAGGATAATCTGGACCTCCTCAACTGGAGAACTTCATCAGTGTCACTGACGCGTTCAATAACAAAGAAAGCTCCAGTTAAGGGTTTAGCATTCCCAGTTCGCTGATGAGATGTTTAAAAGTTTTCTCATCGAGAGGTTTAGTAAAAACATCAGCTAACTGTTTGTCAGTGGGGATGAAATGAATTTCAATATCACCTTTCATAACATGATCACGAATAAAATGATACCTGATGTCAATATGCTTTGTTTTTGAGTGCATCACTGGATTGTGAGAGATAGCAATTGCACTGGTGTTGTCACAAAAGATTGGGGTCTTGGTGTACTTCTGACCATAATCTAGTAACTGGTTTTTGATCCAGAGAATCTGGGCACAACAACTGGCCGCAGAAATGTACTCTGCCTCTGCAGTGGACATAGAGACTGAAGTCTGCTTCTTGCTGGTCCAACTCACCAGTTTTCCTCCAAGGAAATGACAACCACCAGTTGTGGATTTCCTATCAATCTTACAACCTGCATGATCAGAATCTGAATAACCCATTAGATCTAATCCTGAGCCTTTGGGGTACCAAAGACCAAGATTAGGACACCCTTTCAGGTATCTAAAGATACGCTTTACAGCGTGCAAATGTGATTCTTTAGGGTTAGCCTGAAACCTGGCACATAAACATGTTGCAAACATTATATCTGGTCGACTGGCAGTTAAGTACATTAGTGAACCAACCATACCTCTATAGTCAGTTACATTTACTGGTTTGCCAGTTGGGTCAGAGTCCAAATTCAATGGTGCTGCAATAGGTGTGTTTTTAGATGGGATTGAATCATATTTGTATTTTCTTAACAAATCTCTGACATATTTTCCTTGGTTTATGAAAATTCCATTTTCAGTTTGCTTAATCTGAAGACCTAAGAAAAATGTTAATTCACCCATTAAACTCATCTCATACTCAGATGACATGATTTTAGAAAACTTTTTACACATTGCATCATCAGTTGAACCAAAAATAATGTCATCAACATAAAATTTGTACCAATAAGATATTACCTCTTTCTTTCAAGATAAAACAAGGTATTATCTATTGCACCTCTTTGAAAGCCATTTTTAAGAAGATGTTTAGTTAAAGTATCATACCAGGCTCTTGGGGCTTGTCTTAGACCATACAATGCTTTGTTCAGTCTATAAACCCAATGAGGATGCTTCTCATCGATGAAACCTGGAGTCTGCTTCACATAAACTTCTTCTTCCAATGTTCCATTAAGGAACGCACTTTTGACATCCATCTGGAAGACCTTGAACTGCAGATGGGCTGCATAAGCCAAGAATATTCTAATGGCTTCAAGTCTTGCAACTGGAGCAAAAGTCTCATCAAAGTCAACGCCCTCTGCTTGACAATAACCCTGGGCAACTAATCTGGCCTTGTTTCTTACAACATGGCCATCTTCATCCATTTTGTTTCGGTAGACCCATCTGGTACCAATAGGTTCTTTCTTTAACCCTGGTGGACAAGGAACAAGCTCCCAAAAATTGTTCCTTTCAAACTGGAGGAGCTCTTCTTGCATAGCTTCCACCCAGCTTGGGTCTGCCATAGCCTCGTCGATCTTCTTTGGTTCAATTAAAGATAAGAAGGTGACGTTTAAGCATTGCTCACTGGTGGCTCTTCTAGTCTGAACCCACTAGTTGGATTACCCACAATTTGTTCAATTGGGTGGGCTTTAGTCCATCTAGTGTATTGACTAGGCTGGTGAACTACAATATCAGTGCAAGGTACCTGGCGATCTTCTTCAGTTGCAGCAGCATCTGGAGAAGGATCAGTCCAAACAGCTTCTACATCCTCATCAGAGTCAATGAGGTCTCGATTGGCATCATGAAATTCCTCAGTTGAAGGTAGTTCATGAGCAACTGGAGAAGTAGGGGCTTGAACTGGTGCTGATATTGGAGTGGCACGTACATCTGATCCAATCACCAATTCTTGTGGTAAGTTAAAATTGATGGAGGGATAAAATGATGTGTCACTGGTGCTTTTCTTCTTGACTGGTTCCAGTTTGTTGTAACTGGAAGCATCTTCTGGTGAAACAACTGACCGATGAACTTGGTCAGTTTCACCAAAGTTGATTGGAATGACTGGAGAAATATCAAGGCTTGGTCTCTTGTTGATTGCTTCAGTTGATTCATCGAATGTGACATGAATGTCTCATGCACCTTTTGGAGTCTATAATTATAAACTCTAAAGGCCTTTCGAATATCTGAATAGCCTAAAAATACCCCTTCATCAGCTTTTGCATCAAACTTTCCAAGCTGACTGGAATCGTTCAGTATATAAACTGGACAACCAAATACATGGAAATATCCAATATTTGGTTTACGATTCCTGAGTACTTCGTAGGCAGTCTTCTTGTGTCTCTTGATGTAGACTGACCGGTTTTGGGTGTGACAAGCAGTTGCAACTGCCTCAGCCCAAAAACTGGTAGGAAGACCAGATTCAGATAGCATGCTTCTGGCCGCTTCTATCAGTGTACGATTCTTCCTTTCAACAACTCCATTTTGCTCTGGAGAGTGAACTGATGAGAAGTTTTGAGAAATGCCAGTGTCAGTGCAAAATGTTTCAAGTACCTTATTTTGGAATTCAGTACCATTATCACTTCGCAACTGACAAACTTTTCGAGTGTACTTGAGCTCAATTCTTTTGATAAGGGAGATGATTTCAGCAGGTGCATCACTTTTGGATCTGATGAATACCACCCAGCAATATCTGGTGAATTCATCAACCACAACTAGAGTGTATTTCTTTCCAGCTCTAGTTTGAACATTCACTGGACCAAAGAGATCCATATGAAGCATGTGAAGAGGTTCAGTGATGCTAAAATTCTGCCTAGTTTTGAAACTGGCTCTCTTCTGCTTGCCCATCTCACACCCTGGACATGGCTTTTCCTTATTGAAGGAAATCTGGGGTATCCCATCAACCAGTTGTTTGCGAGACAACTTGTTAATGTTCTTGAAATTTAGGTGGGATAACCTTTTATGCCATAGCCAGTTGGTGTCCTCATCAGCTTTGGTATAGAAACATTGCTCTTTTGGAGCTGGTTCCATATCCATGATGTACACATTCCCTTTCCTTGGTGCAATCATCACCACTTTCCAATCCTTGTTAAATATGGTGCCTTGTGCAATATCGAACAATACTCTGAAGCCATCATCGCAAAGTTGGCTTACACTGATCAAGTTATATTTCAAACCATTCACAAATGCAACTCTTTTGAATTCGACTTGTCCATTATTGAGCACACCATATCCTTCAGTCTTTCCAGATTGATCGTTACCAAACGTCACTGTCGGTCCATCTTGGACAGTGAACTCTTCCAGTAGGGGCTTACATCCGGTCATAGTCCGGCCAGCAGCGCTGTCCAGATACCAGATATTCTTCTTTCGATCGCCCTACACACACACAAAAATCATTAGTTATTTTTGTGAACCCATCTTTTCTTGATGGGTCCACTGGACTTCTCTACAGAAGCCACAGTTGATTGTTGTTGTGTTGAACTGGAGGCTACATCTGGAGCATTATCACCAGCTCCAGGTGCAGAAGTAAAAACGATTGGTATTTGATATTTACTCACCTTGTGTTTACCAGATTTTGTTCCAGAAGGAACATTCTTTTGTTTAGGTACAGAAGGGAGTGATTTAATGTTTTGTTTTAAAACTGGAGGTGGTGAGCCTCCTTCCAGATTGTTAATTCGGGCAGTGCAACTCTGAACCTGCCGAGACAAAAGTTGGAGTTGCCTTTCCAAATTAACCAAAACATTGTTTTGTTCAGGCAGTTGAACCTTGGACATTGGTTCAACTGGGGATTTAGTCTTTCGGGTCTGGGCTCCTTAGACTTATGAGGTAAAGGCTTGTTAACAGTGGCCTTTTTGACTGGAGCTTTAGCCTGTTTGGCTCCAGTTTTAACCTCAATGGGGGAGGTCTCAATGGTTTCAGTTTCAACAGCTTCAGGTTGATCATAAGGTGTTTCAACCTGGAGAGCTGGAGGCAATGCATGAAGATCTGGTATAAGAGCTGCCATCTTCAGATCTTCAGATTTCCATGCATTTTTCTGGGCATCGATTGTTCTTGAAAATGCATCATAGTTTTTGCCAGATGCTTTTACCCAGGACTTGATAATCATTTGAGCTTTTTCAAAATCATCAGAAAGTTTTTGATTATCAAGTTCTAATGCCTCAATTTTTAAAACTGACTCCTTGAGAGCCAACTGGACACTTGCAAATCATTCAGTTGTGGTTTGACATTGTTTAATTCAATTAAGATAGTGTCTAAATATCTTTCACTATCAGCTCTAACAGTTTCTACAAATGCCAAATCACCACTTAATGATTCAGCCAGGTCCAGTTTCAATTCAGGGTCAACCTGGTGATCATAATCACATACCTTTTTCAGTATGATGTCCACCCATCTTCCAGAGACGACATCATCTTTCACCACATGCTGCTGTTGTTGTTGATCTTCCAAGGCCATGAAACACATGTCCCTTTCCTCTTCTTCATCCTCAGATGAGTCATCAGAGTACTCCCATTTTCCTTCAGTTTGTGCAATTAAGCACTGGTCCTTTTTCTTATCCATGGACAGAAGGGCAATCTGGGCCTTAAGCTGCTTGTATTTAGCTTTATAGCTATCATCAGGCCGATTGTAATTAGGGACAGAGGGGCCAGTTTGGTTATTCAACTGACTAGATCGGCATTCCTTCATAAAATGACCTTTCTTGCCACACTTATAGCATGTAAGATTGGTCTTATCCAGAGAGCTGGAGCTGGAAGCATTGTTGGGGCCATTAAATCTTTTAGATTTATGCTTAAACCTATTAAAGGTTTTAGCAATCATGGCGACCAGATCATCATCGTCAGTTTCATCATAACCTTCACTGTTTTCAGTGGTCAGCCCAGAGTTTAGGAAACTGTTCAACATCTCCTTCATCGAGTGTGCCTGGACACTCTCAGCAGACATTAAAGCAGCACAAGGTCGCTCAATCACATTAGCAACCTTGGGACTCTGAGCATGGTTCATGGCATCTTGCTCAGCCACAAGTCTTGCAGCATTATTATCTTCAGTGAATCTGAAGGCTCCATAGAGCGATGCAAGAGTGTGAGAGTGCAAGGTTTTACCTTGTCTCAAGACAAGAACCATGTTTTCCCATTTAGATGGAAGAATATCACAAAACTTTTCAAGAAGAATATCCTTATCCTTCTCTACACCCAAACCTCTCAATTGATTGATGAGGCTAGAAAATCTGGTATATGTACCAGTTAAACTTTCGTTGGGCAAGGCAAAGAAGGATTCATACTTCTTGTTCAATGCAACTTTACGGGTGACAATGGTGTCATCACCTCCTTCAAATTGAATCACTAATTCATCCCACATAGACTTGGCACTGGGATACAACACAAGTGTTGGAATTAGGTCTTCAGGGACAGCCCCAAGGATCATGTTTTTCAGTCTGGTGTCCAAGTCCACCAGTCTGCGATCCTCATCAGACCAATGGTCTTCTGGCTTTTCCCTTGAGCCTCTTCTTCCAGTTGGATCAAGAAGAGGACTCACCCCAATAGACATAGGTATATATGGTCCATCTTTTATGATTTTCAACATATACCTCTCAATACCACCAAAATGCAACAGCATTCTAGCTTTCCATGTACCAAAGGTCTCACTGTTTCCATCAAATTTTGGAACAGGAGTGTTAGAGTAATGTACATGGACGTGGTTTGAGGAAGAAGGAGGAGGAGGAGGGTTGGTGTTAACGTTTTGAAAAGGTGGTGAATTATTGTTCAATGGGGTTTCACCTAAACCAGAACCATCTCCACCTTCAGTAGTGTTCATCTTTGCAGATCTAGGCAAGTATATTAGCCTTCTGCTCTGATACCACTTGTAAGTCCCAACTTGTTAGATGGTACTACTGAAGACACCTCTATGTCGATGGTGGAGTTACTTTGCAATATACTTACTAAACTGGAGACGACCAGTTAGATAAGTGTATACCAAGTTCTAGATAGATTACTTATATAAAAGACAATAAGTAAAGAACAATGCAATAATACAAATAACTTGTAAACAATCTTGATGAGACAATATGTAGTTTTCAAGTGTAATTTATTTATTGATATTAAACAAATTACAAGGTTGATGCGGAACCAAGATAATACACGAATGTAAATATCCTAACAACCTATGAAATACAATTGATCTATACTCGGAATTTCTCTTCTACAATCGAAACACTTAAAGTAGTGAAATGTTCCTTTTAGCGATTGAGAGAATATTGCACAAGTTCACCAAGAATATTGCAGGTTTGCAAAGTAAGAAGTTATTCGTTTGAGAGAGAAATAACTTAGACGAATACTTGAATAACTTGCTTTTCTTGGTTGTGCAATGACTTGTATTTATAGGCAAAGTTAACATATGGATGTTAACTTTAGCCGTACAAAAGTGGTTGGAAGCATTTAAGGAATAGCATTTAATTCCTTAAAAAGTGTTGTAAAGTCGCATGTTACAGTGACTTTACACAACCACCTTTATGTACCTTTTAATACTTAAATAATAAGATAAGGCTTATTATCCGGGTAAAGGTACATAAAGTGTACAAGTCAATTCCTCGTAATCAGTGTAAAGCTTTGTAAGTGCTTTCCACTGAAGGTCTCCAGTTTGTAACTGACTAGAATGTCAACTGGGCTTCGCTGCCATTGTCATTCTCTTTCTTCCATTTGTTGTCTTCGACTTCAACTGGAATGTTTCTTCACTTGATTGTCAGACACAGATTGGGCCGTTTGTCAAGGCACCAATCTGCCTAAGTGTTTCCAAGCTGACTGCTAATCCCAAGCTGTCTTCCACTAACATCTTGGTCTTCTATCTTCAATCCTCCTCTTCGACTTGGACTGAATGCTAATACAATTTGATGCAGCTTGAATAACACTTGCTTCCATAAGATATTACAATTACAAGTATGAAGCATGATCTGGGTCAGAGACAGATCGTAAGCTGTGTCAGCTTAGTCTGACCCAGATCAGATTACAAGAACCAAAGATTACTAAGTGTTTATAGGTCAGATTTGTCATCATTAAATTTACAATTAACATTGGGACTCAACAATCTCCCCCTATTTGATGATGACAAAACCCAACTACACTTTGACTATCAGCTTACAAAGAATCAAACGAAAATATGACTAACAGCTTGTGACCCTTTGAATCTTTTGGGTTCTTTTCAATCTGATATGAAATTTTAACAAGACAACTGAATTTGTACAAATACTTGTATATATTGAGAAATACAAAGTATTACAATAAGACTTTATTCCCCAATCAACTCTACAGTTTCTTGCTTAACTTCAAAAGATGGAGCAATCCTCACATCTACTTTTCTATCTAACCCTTCATCTATAAGGAACTGCTCATACCCATTACCTTGTTCACTGAAAGTAACACAAAATCTGTACAAGGTAAAAAGGTGCATAGTTGGTACCTCTTTCAGCTCAGCAGTCCTTTGGAATACAAGTTGCCCTCTTGCATCCACAAAATACATACCATGTTCAGGTTCAGTAATGTGCATTCCACTTCTTGCATTAGCCACACTAGCAGGAAGAGACAGATTGAGATGTCTTAGAATTCTGTCTAGAGCATCAGGAGATAATAGCCCAAGAAACTCTGAAGGGTTCAAGTTTCTGAGGAAGTCTGTGTGATCACCTTCAGGAGCTGTGAGCTTAACATTTCTTCTCCTCTTCTTCTTGAGTGGCTCTTCTGACTCATCTTCATCATCCAAATCATATGCTTTTGGTCTTGGAAGGCCAGTGATATCAATCTTATATTTTACAATTAACATTGGGACTCAACAATCTCCCCCTATTTGATGATGACAAAACCCAACTACACTTTGACTATCAGCTTACAAAGAATCAAACGAAAATATGACTAACAGCTTGTGACCCTTTGAATCTTTTGGGTTCTTTTCAATCTGATATGAAATTTTAACAAGACAACTGAATTTGTACAAATACTTGTATATATTGAGAAATACAAAGTATTACAATAAGACTTTATTCCCCAATCAACTCTACAGTTTCTTGCTTAACTTCAAAAGATGGAGCAATCCTCACATCTACTTTTCTATCTAACCCTTCATCTATAAGGAACTGCTCATACCCATTACCTTGTTCACTGAAAGTAACACAAAATCTGTACAAGGTAAAAAGGTGCATAGTTGGTACCTCTTTCAGCTCAGCAGTCCTTTGGAATACAAGTTGCCCTCTTGCATCCACAAAATACATACCATGTTCAGGTTCAGTAATGTGCATTCCACTTCTTGCATTAGCCACACTAGCAGGAAGAGACAGATTGAGATGTCTTAGAATTCTGTCTAGAGCATCAGGAGATAATAGCCCAAGAAACTCTGAAGGGTTCAAGTTTCTGAGGAAGTCTGTGTGATCACCTTCAGGAGCTTTGAGCTTAACATTTCTTCTCCTCTTCTTCTTGAGTGGCTCTTCTGACTCATCTTCATCATCCAAATCATATGTGCTTTTGGTCTTGGAAGGCCAGTGATATCAATCTTGTATTTTACAATTGCAGCCAACTTTTTCTCAATGGCTTCCAAGACAGTCTCTCTATGAATTCCAGGCATACCAGTGATGATATCATGCAATTCAACCCACTCTGTGTAACCTAACTCATACAGATTGTCAAGATCATGAGTTTCCCAGCTTGTCTCAAATCCTTTTCTTGTGAACCTGATGCTTGGAATGGACTTTCCCTTTCTTCTTTTGAGTTGAACCTGGAGGATTGGTTCTGGATGCCTTCTATACTTGATCTTTTATGTTACTTTCCTTTTCTCCATAGCATCAAACCAATTATGGGCTTTCACACTTTCTTTCACATCTTTAACCTTCTGTGATGGTGTAGAATGAACCACCACCTTCTTCTTTCCTTTTCCTTTGCTCACAACTTTCTTTTTGGAACCAATGGCTGCAAGATCTTCTTCATCTTCCTTATTTAATTGTTCTTGAACAGCCTTGGCAATTTCAGAATCAGACTTAGTTGCAGCAATTCTTTCTCTTTCTAATCTGTCCTCCTTAATCATTTTATATGCCACCTCAACTGTTACCCCAAGCTGTGGAGCAGTTTCAGTTGCAATCTCCCAATCCTTTTCTTTATCAGTTAAGATCTTCACACCACTTGACCCAACTTCTGTTGTTCTTTTCTTGATCATGAACTGGGACAGAGTGGCTGTGTCTTCACTAGATGAAGATTCATCAATTTGTTCTTTGGGAGCTGGGTCAGCTTGAGTTGGCACAGCTTGCACAGAACAACTTGGGAGGACTTTCTTTTCTTTTCAACTTTCTTATCTTTTTCAACACCAACATCCTTCCTTATATCTCCCATTTCAGCATTAACAGTCTCCCCCTTGGTTGTATCACTCTCCTTTTCAGCCTTCTTCATTTATTTTTCCAACATTTTCACCACCAGACTCAGATTCTGGTCTTTTTATCTCCTCATCTTTCTTCTCACCTTCCACCTTAGAACCATACATAACCATTCTTCTATCATTGATTGACTCCTCAACTCTGGCCTTATTTCGTCTCTCTTTCAATCTTTCAAGGTATTCTTCAATGTCCTTGTCAACCTGAGCTTTTTGCCTTTCTCTTTCTAGCTCCATTTCAGCTTCACTCATAGCACTCCTCTTTCTCTTAGTAGCATTCTTCTCCCCCTTTTTGTCATCATCAGCAGGGAAAGAGCTCACTGGAGTGACAAAGAGGCCTTTGAGATCCTGGTTGATCAAGTCAATCTTGACATTGGTGAGACAGCAGGCTCTTCTTAGCTCAACATAATCCTCATGGAGGAGTTCAATCTTTGATTTAACACCCTTAGAAACTTCAATCAGATCATTCTTGAAATCTGCTTGTGACTTGTTTGCAGATCGAAGTTCTATGGTGACTTCCCTTGTAAACTTGGTTGCAGCATTCTCAATCTGACCCAGAGTACTCTTGTTTCTTTCATTTTCTTCATTGACTGCCTTTGTAAGACTATCAAGAGACTCTGTCAGCTTGCTCTGGTTCTGCTGCATCAAATCAACTGCTTTCTTAACATATTCTTCCAATGCAGTCTGATCTTGACTCAGCTTATCCACCTTCTTATCCGTCAAATCCTGATCCTTTTGGATCTTTTCCAAGCATTCGGTCAGCTTTGAGCTCTCAACCTTAGAGGTTGAAATGAACTCAGTGAGCTGACCCACCACATCTGAAAATGAGATAGTGGCAGCTTGGGAAGAACTTGCAGTTGGCTTAAAAGCCACTGACTCTGGAAAGAGCAGCCTGCAATCCTTAATATCAGGGTCATTGGGCATATTTAGAAGGGGGTGGAGGTTTAAGGAGTTTTGGAACATTTGCTCATGAGAGTGAGTCTCATGAGTGGATCTGTCAGAATTGATGATGAGTTGGTCAGCCTGAGAAAGATTAACGTTTAATTCAGGCTGAGGGCCAGTGGGAATGTGTTGATCTTGATTTTGATCAACTCCTCCACTGGCATCTTCCATCAGAGCATCCCTTGAGGATGGATGGGCAAACTCATCATCGAATGAAGAATCACTTCCGGAGATAGTGATCAGATTCTCATTGACATCGAGAGGACCATCAATGGTTCCCTTTGCTGCACAAGGGGCTGACATGACTGCCTTAAAGACAGCCAAGTAACCTGCAGAATCCCTCTGTCCGAGGACAGATGCAGACACAGACTCTGCAGGTGTAATGTTTTGTGCATTTGATTGCCCTTCAACAGAGGTGTGTTGTTGCACCAAAGTATCCTTAGGGAGAATTGAGGCCTGTACCCCTCCTTGTGACATAGAAGGGGCATTGACAGCCTGTGCAGACTCAGAGTGTAAGATAGAAGGAGTCTGATCAGCTTGGGGAGGAGAAGCAGTGTCACCAATGCGTTCGATACTTCTCTCCTTAGGCTGACCATCCTCAGAAATGATGTGCATTGACTCTGACTCACTTTGGATCTGGGCTAGATCCTCTGTTACCCCTTTAATGATATCATCAACCTTTTGGGAGGCTGATGATGGCGAATTCGGTTTAGACACAGTATGACCTTGGGAGGAGGTCTTTCTTTCAATACCTTCACCCTGTTTGGAGGGTTGGGTAGCAGTAGGTGTTCCCTTTAACTCGTCTACACTCTTTTGGGAGAGTGCAGATGGGCGTGGCGTTTTCGGCTTGTCAGCTTGGGTGGCAGGGACAGCTTTGGAACGTTCCTTAGCTTTCCCTGCACCTTGGGGGATCTCAAGATTGGATGTTGCAATATCAACCCTAGAAGCTGGCACAGATTTCCTTTGTGTTCTTTTGTTTTTAGCACTGTGAGGCACTAAGTCCTCAACAATGAGTCTTTTAGAATCGGATTTTGAACGAGTGGACGAAGGTGTGGCTAGGGTGGCTGATGTTTTGGCCAACCCTTCACCCTCTTTTGTAGGAGTAGAATGTTGAATAGATTCAGAAGAGTTTGAGGGTTCAGAAGCATGTGTACCTGGGTCCCCCTGATTAGCAGATTGAGTGTCAGACTCAGATCGCGTCGAAGAAGGGACATCTTCCCTAAGTGCTTCTTGTTCCTCTTCTCTTTTCCTGCAAAAATCAAGGTAGATCTGCATTGCTCGGGTCAGACCCTGCACAGATACCTTGAGACTATTGAAGATGTTGTTATTGATAGACTTGCATTCCACAGTCTGACCAGTTGCCAGACTGTAATCATTGTCAAGTATTGCTTCAATGATAAGAGCAAGAATCCTACCATAAGGTATGGTAAGACTCTTCTTATGAACACGATCAACAAGGTCCTTAAAAATTAAGCCAGCAAAATCTATTCTGGTCATAGTGACCATTGCATGAAAAATCTGCAATTCTAGAACATTAGGCTGATCAAAGCTGCCTGCCTTTACTTGTAAGGTTTTAGAAATTGTGCTCAATAAGTAGTTCCAAATACCAGTTAAATGTTTCATTTTAACTACTGAAGCCAATGGACCAGTATATCCAACTTCTTGTAAAACATTTTTGGCTTCAGTATGAGACACAACATTATCATATTCATCATCAGGCATATAAGACAGCTCAAAAGCAGACCTAAGCCTCTCATAAGAAATATATACCTTTTTCTTACCGTTGAGGATTGAGCCATAGATTGCAGCATCTCCTTTCTTGTTCTGTTTCACAACACAGCTCGCCCAAAATTCACAAAGTAGATCTTGAAACACCCAGTCTGGCTTCTCAATCATCACCTTGCCGAATGGATGATGCCATAAGAAAGCCACTATCTCATCGTATCCTTTTGCCCATGAAGGAGGATGAATATTGGCATAAACCAGACTGCCAATCTTGATTTTACCAGTATCAAGATCAGCCGGAACCACTACTACATTACTTCCCACCACATAAGGTGAAAGCTTGTTGGCGCTTATCGGAGCTGGAAATGACTTTCAGGCTCAGAAGAACTAGATTGAGAATCATTAGTATGAATAGAAACAGATGCTGATGCCATTTTGAAAACAATTTTAGAAGAAATTAAATTTAATAAAACAGTAATCAGATTTGAGAGAAAAATTGATTTTAAGAAAATATGAACAAGTGATTTGGGATTTAGGTTAAATGAAAGTTATATACAAAACCCAAAATATTTGAAAAAGAGAGAAAAAAAAAAAAAAAAAAAAAAAAAAAAAAAAAAAAAAAAAAAAAAAAAAAAAAAAAAAAAAAAAAAAAAAAAAAAAAAAAAAAAAAAAAAAAAAAAAAAAAAAAAAAAAAAAAAAAAAAAAAAAAAAAAAAAAAAAAAAAAAAAAAAAAAAAAAAAAAAAAAAAAAAAAAAAAAAAAAAAAAAAAAAAAAAAAAAAAAAAAAAAAAAAAAAAAAAAAAAAAAAAAAAAAAAAAAAAAAAAAAAAAAAAAAAAAAAAAAAAAAAAAAAAAAAAAAAAAAAAAAAAAAAAAAAAAAAAAAAAAAAAAAAAAAAAAAAAAAAAAAAAAAAAAAAAAAAAAAAAAAAAAAAAAAAAAAAAAAAAAAAAAAAAAAAAAAAAAAAAAAAAAAAAAAAAAAAAAAAAAAAAAAAAAAAAAAAAAAAAAAAAAAAAAAAAAAAAAAAAAAAAAAAAAAAAAAAAAAAAAAAAAAAAAAAAAAAAAAAAAAAAAAAAAAAAAAAAAAAAAAAAAAAAAAAAAAAAAAAAAAAAAAAAAAAAAAAAAAAAAAAAAAAAAAAAAAAAAAAAAAAAAAAAAAAAAAAAAAAAAAAAAAAAAAAAAAAAAAAAAAAAAAAAAAAAAAAAAAAAAAAAAAAAAAAAAAAAAAAAAAAAAAAAAAAAAAAAAAAAAAAAAAAAAAAAAAAAAAAAAAAAAAAAAAAAAAAAAAAAAAAAAAAAAAAAAAAAAAAAAAAAAAAAAAAAAAAAAAAAAAAAAAAAAAAAAAAAAAAAAAAAAAAAAAAAAAAAAAAAAAAAAAAAAAAAAAAAAAAAAAAAAAAAAAAAAAAAAAAAAAAAAAAAAAAAAAAAAAAAAAAAAAAAAAAAAAAAAAAAAAAAAAAAAAAAAAAAAAAAAAAAAAAAAAAAAAAAAAAAAAAAAAAAAAAAAAAAAAAAAAAAAAAAAAAAAAAAAAAAAAAAAAAAAAAAAAAAAAAAAAAAAAAAAAAAAAAAAAAAAAAAAAAAAAAAAAAAAAAAAAAAAAAAAAAAAAAAAAAAAAAAAAAAAAAAAAAAAAAAAAAAAAAAAAAAAAAAAAAAAAAAAAAAAAAAAAAAAAAAAAAAAAAAAAAAAAAAAAAAAAAAAAAAAAAAAAAAAAAAAAAAAAAAAAAAAAAAAAAAAAAAAAAAAAAAAAAAAAAAAAAAAAAAAAAAAAAAAAAAAAAAAAAAAAAAAAAAAAAAAAAAAAAAAAAAAAAAAAAAAAAAAAAAAAAAAAAAAAAAAAAAAAAAAAAAAAAAAAAAAAAAAAAAAAAAAAAAAAAAAAAAAAAAAAAAAAAAAAAAAAAAAAAAAAAAAAAAAAAAAAAAAAAAAAAAAAAAAAAAAAAAAAAAAAAAAAAAAAAAAAAAAAAAAAAAAAAAAAAAAAAAAAAAAAAAAAAAAAAAAAAAAAAAAAAAAAAAAAAAAAAAAAAAAAAAAAAAAAAAAAAAAAAAAAAAAAAAAAAAAAAAAAAAAAAAAAAAAAAAAAAAAAAAAAAAAAAAAAAAAAAAAAAAAAAAAAAAAAAAAAAAAAAAAAAAAAAAAAAAAAAAAAATTTAGTATAACTCTAAGGGGTCAGATTTGCTATTACTTAGCTCACTACATTTTACAAATTAAGCATACCTAGCTTACTTATGAGGTAGTTGAACCTTGATTCATCCAATGGCTTTGTGAACAAGTCAGCAAGCTGATTGTCTGTTGGAATGAAGTGGAGTTCAACATCTTCTTTCATTACATGATCCCTGATGAAATGATATCTTATATCAATGTGCTTGGTCCTTGAATGAAGCACATGATTGTTTGAAATTGCTATGGCACTGGTACTGTCACAAAAGATTGGAGTTTTTGTTGCAGTGACACCATAGTCTTGAAGCTGATATTGCATCCAAAGAATTTGAGAGCAACAACTTCCTGCAGCAACATATTCAGCTTCTGCAGTGGAGATAGAAACTGAATGCTGCTTCTTGCTGGACCAGCTTACAAGTCTATTGCCAAGCAATTGACAAGCTCCTGAAGTACTTTTTCTGTCAATCTTACAGCCTGCAAAGTCAGAATCTGAATAGCCAATTAGATCAAATCCTGAGTCTTTGGGATACCAAAGACCCAGATTGGGACTACCTTTAAGGTATCTAAAGATTCTCTTCACAGCCTTAAGATGAGATTCCTTAGGACTAGCTTGATATCTTGCACAAAGACATGTAGCAAACATAATATCTGGTCTACTAGCAGTCAAGTAAAGTAATGATCCTATCATACCCCTATAAGCTGTGATGTCAACAGATTTGCCATTTTTATCTTCATCCAGCTTATCACCAGTTCCCATAGGAGTTTTCATAGGTGAGCAATCACTAAAACCAAATTTGTTTAAGAGATCTTTAACATATTTTCCTTGGTTTATGAAAATTCCATTTTTAGTCTGTTTAACTTGTAAACCCAGAAAATAGTTTAGTTCTCCATCATGCTCATTTCATACTTTTTAGACATTAATTCAGAAACTTTTTGCAAAGTCTTTCACTGCTAGACCCAAATATTATATCATCTACATAAATTTGTACAAGTAGGATATCACCATTATACTTTCTCACAAACAAAGTCTTGTCAACATTACCGACTGGATATCGTGGTCCTACCCATTCCCCTCCCCTCGCCCGCCCCACCCGGTAAATTCAACTCGCTCGCCTAGAATATAGGCTAGTGCAATGCTCGAAGTGGGATTCGAACATGCGACCCTCGTTACAACATCCGGGTGTCCTTGCCACTGCGCTAACAGCCCAAGGACAGGATATCACCATTATACTTTCTCACAAACAAAGTCTTGTCAACATTACCTCTTTTGAAGTTATTAGCCAATAAGAATTTAGACAAAGTATCATACCATGCCCTTGGAGCTTGCTTCAACCCATAGAGAGCCTTGTCAAGCTTGAACACATGGTCAGGAAACTTTGAATTTTCAAAACCAGGAGGCTGTTCAACATAGACTTCTTCTTCCAATTTTCCATTAAGAAATGCACTCTTCACATCCATTTGATAGACTTTGAAACCCTTGTGAGCAGAGAAGGCCAAGAACATTCTGATTGCCTCTAATCTTGCCACTGGTGCAAAAGTCTCATCATAATCAATTCCATCCTCTTGTCTGTAACCAAGAGCTACCAATCTTGCTTTGTTTCTGGTCACAACTCCCCTTTCATCCATTTTGTTTCTGTAGACCCACTTGGTTCCAATCACAGTCTTGTGATGAGGTCTTGGAACAAGTTCCCAAACCTTGTTTCTTTCAAACTGTGTTAACTCATCTTGCATTGCATTTACCCAAGAAGGATCTTCCAGAGCTTCATCAACCTTAGTTGGTTCCATCTTGCTTACAAAATTGACAAACATGCAGAAGTTGCCTGTTGCCTTTCTTCTTGTTTTCACACCAGAGAGTGGATCACCAATGATTTGGTTAATTGGATGACTCTTTGTCCATCTGGTAACTGGGACAATGGACTGATTCAGATTAGATGGTTCAGCATGATCAGCTTGAGGAAGAGGCTGATCAGCTTGGACAGGAATGGAGGAGTCTGAACCAGTTGGAGAGTCATTTAATGGATTCTGAACAATAACTTCAGTAGGAGTAGGATCAACTTGTGCATCTTCAAAGATTGGAATTTCTTCTTCTTCTTCTATGAGTTGCTCCCCCTGAGTTTGAGCATTATCAGCTCCAACTGGAGGATTAGTTGGAGGCTCATTCTCAGGTACAGCCAGTTCTTCAAAATTGAAGTCTTCATCTTCAGGAGGAGAGCAATCTGGCTTAGAACAACCTTCATCAATGCTTACATTAACAGAGTTCTCAATTGTTTTAGTTCTCTTGTTGTAAACTCTGTAGGCCTTCATCATTGTTGCATATCCAAGTAGGATACCTTCATCTGATTTCTCATCAAACTTTCCAAGATGGTCTTTCTGATTCAAAATATAGCAAGGACTTCCAAACATTCTTAGGAAACCAATCTCAGGTTTTCTCCCCCTAAGAAGTTCATATGCAGTCTTCTGGTGTCTTTCACAATGAGGGATCTGTTCTGGGTAAAGCAAGCTGTGTGTACTGCTTCAGCCAGAAATGAGACTTGACATTGTTTTGAGCCATCATGGATCTGGCAGCTTCAATAAGAGTTCTGTTTCTTCTTTCTGCAACACCATTTTGTTGAGGAGTTCTGGCAGCTGAGTAGACTTGTGAAATTCACTTTTCACTGCAGAATGAATTAAGAGTGATATTCTTAAATTCAGTACCATTATCACTTCTTAATTGCCTAACAGGCCTTTTGTAGAGAATTTCAGCTTGCTTGATGAAATGAATAATGCTGTCAGCAGCTTCACTCTTGTGTCTTAGAAAGAAAACCCAGGTGTATCTTGAATACTCATCAACAATTACCAAGGAGTACCTCATTCCAGTGAATGATGGAGTACTAATTGGTCCAAATAAGTCCATATGAAGCAGATCCAAACAATTATCAATGGTTGAGCATGTTTTAGACTTAAAAGAAGCTTTATGTTGCTTGCCTTTCTCACAAGCACCACACAGCTTGTCCTTCTCATAATTGATCACTGGAAGACCAGACACCAACTCTTTCTTACACAGCTTGTTGATGTCTTTGAAATTCATATGAGACAGCCTTTTATGCCACAACCAATTCAGCTCATCTTGAGACTTTGACATGAAACAAACTTCTCTAGTGACACTTGGATTTCTCATGTCAAAAGAATACAAAGACTCATCCCTCTTTGCAATAAGAACCACATTGCCTTCTAAATCAAGAACAATTCCCTTATCAGACCTGAATCTCACTTCATAACCAGCATCACACAACTGACTCACACTGATCAGATTGTGCTTCAAACCATTAACATATGAGACTCTTCTGAAAGTAAGAGGACCATTTGAAAGTACACCAAAACCTTCAGTCTTTCCTTGAGAATCATCTCCAAAAGTAACATTAGGACCAGCGCGAATCCTAAAGCTACATAGCATGGACTTACATCCGGTCATATGCTTGGAACATCCACTGTCCAAGTGCCAGGTATTATCGTCATGACTGCCCTACAATTATGATAAGAGATTAGTTCTTTTTGGGAACCCATCCAAAGATGGGTTCACCAGAGCTGACCTTCTGGTCTGACTCAGATTGGGGAACTAAACACAGACTCTTATCACATTTTGAAACCCATTGTTGCTTATTCTGTCCTTTACCAGATTCAAAGTTCTTTCTAGCAACATTCAAGGTTTCCTTCTTAACAAAACCTTTGCCTATTCCAGCTTTCTTACATTCAGCTCTCAATTTTCTTTGATCAATAATTTTTTGATCAGACACCTTCTCAAGAAAATTGGTTTTCATTGACACCTTATCAGTTTTGGACTCAACATATTTTAAAATCAACTTGTCAGAGTCAGACTTGGTGTTACTTGAAACAGACTCAGATTTTGCTTGTGACTCATTTCCTAGAGAACCAGACTTCTTACTCTTTAAAAGCTTTATTTTCTCTTTAGAAACACTGTGATCTCTATCCTTTCTTTTATTTCTCTTTAAACTACTCTTGTTTGTTTTAGTCTTTGAATCTGACACAGATTGGGTGATGGTCAGTTTGGACAAGTCAAGACTTTCTTCAGGTTTTAACTCAACAACCTAATCAGCTTCAGACACAGCTTCAGCAATGGTCTGACCAATGGTTTCAGGATCTTTAAACCCAATACCAGATTTCTGAACCAACTTAATTGGTTTAGAATTCTTTCCTTTGGTTTGGACTTTGGGTGGTGAAGGAGGCTGATAACAAGGTTCCATAGCACATACTTCAGCAATGGCTATGGCCCTATCATAATCACCATCAAAAATAGCTTGGATCTGATGAGGTATTTGTTCATTAACACACTTAGCAACTCTTTTTGAACTTATACACCATGTTTCAGTAATCTGTTTAACCTTTAAAAACTTTTCTTCTGCAGTTTTAGCTTCTTTAATCAAAATGGAGTTTAATTGCTTTTGAGCTTTAACTTCAGATTCTAGTTTTTCAATGGTGTGACTCTTAGAGCTGTTATCATGTTTCAAAACATGTATTTCCTTTTTGAGTTCTTGATTAAAGTGTTTTTGTAGTAAAACCTCATCACCAAGTTTGTTCAGTCTGGACAGCTTCTCATTATCAGACAGATTGGAAAAAGAAGTTACCTCAGGTGGAGCAGTCTGACTGGTGGATGCCTGGTGAGCTGACTCAGATTGCTGTTGTATTTTTCACCAGATCTTCAGCAAATCTTTGAGTAGCTTCTTTAGCCATGTAACACTTGGCATCTTTGTACAGCTCATCATCAGATGATGTGGCACTTTCAGCCCAGTCTTTGGCTACCAGACTCTTCTCATTTTTGTTCACCTTCTCAGTCAGATCAGCTACTTGTGCTTTCAAGGCTTTGTACTTAGTCTTGAGCTTAGAGTATTTTTCACCTCTTCACCTTTGGCTGGCACAGCTTGGGCAGTTTCTTTGGATCTGCAATCTCCAGCCATATGTCCAGTCTTGCCACACTTGTAACAAGTGACCTTGGACATATCAAATGGCTTCTTGGTCTTATCAGCTTGGCCACTTCTTCCTTTTCCTTTAAACTTATTAAAGGATCTCCTTCTGATCCTTTCAGCCAACATAGCTACTTCATTAGCTAGTTCATCACCATTAGATTCATCACATTCAGATTCAGCACAAACAGAGTTAGGATTTGACATCACAGGAATATCATCATTAACATAAGGAATGATCTCATTACTAATTGAACTAGGGTGTCCAGTCATAGAAGCAACAAGTGCAGCAGCAGGCTGACTATAAAAATCACCCATAGCAATTAACTTTTCAGCCTCTGAACATTCTTGGTTATGAAGCAAACCAAAAAGTCCAGGGAGATCAAGATCATGATAAACAAACTTAATTTAACAGAAGAAATATAGTTGTTCCATTTAGGTGGTAATGAATCAAGAAATTTGCTCTTTAAAACCTCAATTTTTCTTATTAATTCCAACAGCAGCTAAATCATTTACCAAGGCATTAAAGCGGGTATGAGTGTCAGTCAAGGATTCATTTCTCAAAGAGAAAAATCTCTCATACCTCCTGGTCAATGTAGTAATTGTGGATTCCATGGAGGTAGAGCAACCCTCAAACATAACAGTCAATGTACCCCACATTTTCTTTGCTGTTGAACACATTTTAATTGAATGGTAAAGGTCTTTGGGCACAGCTTGGACAATGAAATTTCTAGCCTTCACATCCAAGTTTGCCAACCTCCTATCCTCATCCCCCCAATCTTCCTTGTCCTTAACAATAGATTTGACTGTGGCAGGAATGGTTGGTTGACCTTCCCTGACCACAGCTTCTACCACAATGGTTTGTGTAGGAACATAAGGACCATCTGCAAGGATGTCAGGCATATTGTTATCGATGGATTCAAGGAACAAAGACATTCTACCTTTCCACCCACTGAAATCATCTTTGTCAAACATGGGTGGTCGGGTTGAAGAACCATTATCAATATAAGATGACATAGCTTTACTATAAATGAAAATATGCAAGGATCAAGTCAAGTTAATTCTCAACCACCGCTCTGATACCAATTGATACGTCCCACGGTGTATCAATATACCAAAGTATATTGAACACAGAACAGTTGTAGAGGGGGGTGAATACAACTTTTCACAATCTTTACAAACTTTTAACACAAAACGTTTTAAGATTCAGTTTATGAATATTAAGCAAGTAAGTAAAGAGCAGGAATCATTAAAACAGTAAAGCAGTAAAGAAATAAAAACATTCTTGAACACAGATTGTTATTTTCAAATGTAATCCTTTATTAATAAATAATCTATACAAAGAATTACAGGGTTGTTGCGGAATAAAGATAGCCTATAGATATCTAAACAACCCTATGAAATGACAAACAACAATCAATAAGTTTCAGCTCAAGAGAATCAGCCCAAGCTGATCTCGTACAGACTAAGCTGTGTGTAAGAGCATAGAAACTTGTGTGAAGAATGATTCTCAGGAAATGCCACACATATGCAATCCATGAATGAGGCTTTTATAGGCGAAAGCGCTCCTTCATTAGGTGTCCGTTTCAGCTACGTGTTCTTCATTCAGTGGTTGATGAAGGAATAATCAATCGTGCCTTTCATGGTACTTGTGGTCCCCCACGTACTGACGCACATTCTTCATCTACCAATAGGAGTATGGACACGCATATGTAAACAACCACCAACCTGGATCCTAGGAATCTTCCTAGTCACGTCATTTGTCCTTATCTTCAATCCAGGTTGTTATCTTCACTTGATTGTCAGACACAGATTGGGCCGTTTGTCAAGGCACCAATCTGCCTAAGTGTTTCCAAGCTGACTGCTAATCCCAAGCTGTGTTCCACTAACATCTTGGTCTTCAATCTTCAATCCTCCTCTTCGACTTGGACTGAATGCTAATACAATGTTGATGCAGCTTGAATAACACTTGCTTCCATAAGATATTACAATTACAAGTATGAAGCATGATCTGGGTCAGAGACAGATCGTAAGCTGTGTCAGCTTAGTCTGACCCAGATCAGATTACAAGAACCAAAGATTACTAAGTGTTTATAGGTCAGATTTGTCATCATTAAATTTACAATTAACATTGGGACTCAACAAAACCTCGTTACATAACAAGCCATAATGAATCGACAATGACGAGAGACGCGTATCACATGTATGAATAAGTAATGTCAACATCAATGAGTATGCGAAACAATAAGGATGCAAAAAGTATAAGTGCATAAGACATAACCAAGCAATGTATGAATGTATATCATGTGTCTCTCAACAATCATCAAATGCAAGTATGTGTGACTACATACTTGGGGTCTGTGTGCGTCCCGCACAAATAGAGTGTCCACGTGTCATCCCAATGACCGTTGTGGCATATCAAAATCATCGGTGTATATACGTCTATATACCGGAGTCATGTATCTATCATCAACGCCGCACGCGTTTCCCATACATCGGGGAGGAACGTCCTCGCACACGTTTCCCACACAACGGGGTACGTACGTTTCCGTTCACGTTTCCCATACATCGGGGTCGTACGTCTCATCAATATCCATATCATTACTTATGCGTGTTTACCCCAATTACAAATCCATCAATCATCAACCATCAAACCAACCAACACTATACGTACATACACTTAGGAGGATTCTACTTTCAACGAGTCCTAGATGCTTATATATAGGGTCACCCGCAGCCTTCCCACCACATCTAAAACCCTTTGAAGGCATAACCGACTTCCATGTATGTACGACTATCCTAAAAAATCACAATATCACAATCATATGCGTAAACCATCCAACAATCATACAATCAATCAAAACCATCCATCAATCAACAATCAATCAAAACCATCCATCAATCAAACAATCAATCAAAACCATCCATCAATCAAACAATCAGTCCAAACAATCAATCAGTCAATCAATAAGCCGTCAATCAAATCAACCAAACAATCAAACAAGCACGTATGTGTACACTTTTCAGCCCGCATCTCAATTGAGTAGGGAGCTACGGAACTCACCTATGACGAGCAATAACAAGCCCAAGATGATTAGAACCGATGTCCACGATAGCCGAAACCTATCATACACGTATCACATTAATCCTAAAGCATCTCAAGAGGTAAGGTCCTATGAATATTGACCTAATATTACTATAAAAGCTTTATTATGTCCATTTTATAAGGCTTTGATCCAACCGAGGTGGAATCATTACGTTTTGTTTCACAATGACTAGTCGGGACATGACCACTGTTGCTTAATAAAAACTTTGGAATTGTTCAATCTATGTTTTGGACTCAGAGGCCTATACCGTTGGAAAGTAGACTCAATTACGCTTCTGTGGCCGCTTGAATCGTTGAAAACGGACTTAGTTCAAAAGTTATGATCGTTACAAGACTAGAGCACCGTCTGGGACGCCCAGATTGGCGTCTGAGACGCCAGAACGTCTGGCCCAGCATCTGGGATGCCAGGACCAGCGTCTGGGACGCCAGGACTTGCACACCCAAGATCAACAAACCCTTCCTAAGCCAAACATGACCCAAATTCGACCCAAACTCGATTTTGAACATCCAAGGACCATTTTGAAGCTAGGAAACATGTTACAAACATATATTTGACAAAACCCATCACCAAATTCGTTTCAAAACACAATCCAACAAGAATCTAACCCTAAAACTCAAACCAAACCCTAGAAAACTAAAAATTTGATTTTTGACAACCAACGAGACAAGAGATGTTTAAATTCGACCAAGAAACATATTATGCAATGTAAAATGATGAATTTGAGCTAAGAAATGCTTACCAAATCAACCCGAAGCTTTAAATCCCCAATTTGGAGCTAAAATGGTGAAGAACACTTGAAATACCCAAAAATCTTGAAGTTTTGCAAGAGATTATTATTATACAATGATTAATTAACAATTTTGTTATTACCACCAACCTAAATCCGAATTTATGAAGAGAAAAAGAAGAAGGATGAAGAAAATAATGGAAGGGTGTTTGGTCTTGCTTTTAGAGAGAAAAAGAAGAGAGGGAGAGTGTGAGAGAGAAAGTCAAGTGCAAGAATGAGAAGGAAGAAGAGGGGGAGTTGGGTTTTGTTCCCCACTAGCACTCTCGCAACTAGTTCCGGTTTCTCCCGAGCAATGATTCGTATTGGTTAAAACTTTTAATCCTAAACTCATTCAAATATCTCGTCGACACAATGAAACATATTTTGGAATTACGCTTCTAATGACTATTCACATGCTTATCTTTTCATTACAAAAGTTTATTTACTTCAATTTAACTAATTTCTGTTTTTACGAGTTCGCTAGCGTTGACCGGTCAAAGTGGCGGGTGTTACACATATATTTTGGAAATTACTTCTGTAAGAAACAAAGACTATAGCAAAAGTGGTACACTTTGCAAAAATTTGCGCCATCTTGTTGTATCCCCTTTCAATTTAGTAAGGGCGATTATTTCTTTTTTATCACCTTTTTTAGCAACATTTCACTTTAAAGCAATGGGTTCCCCTTTGATCGCTAAATATATCAATGATTTTGGAGCAACTGCAATCTTACAAAAGTATTTCTCAAGGTTCACTATATTCTTTGCAAAGTTGCATATTAATATACAGATCAGATCACCTAAGTAGGTTTAATGAACCGATGCTGTGGACGAAGGACTAATTTTATGATTAAAACATATACTTTGTCACTAAATAATCTTAGCACTTAAATTATTACTGATATATTAACACTTTTGATATGCTTCATGCACAACCCTTTGGTCGGTTGGTGTAAGGGCAAGAAGAAAGTCGACCATTTTTTGATGAATTAAAAAAGGGATTATAAAGAAACGTAATACTATAAGTTTTATTATTAATTAAGTAATCACTTGAAAGGGAATGGTGAATGGGAAGATAAATGGAGCTAATTAAAAAAGGAAGATAAGTCATGAAATTAATTTACGGATTATGAAAGGCCCAAAAGTAAAACCATAATATCGACGGGTGTTTGTTTATTTAAACACCTTCCGTTCTATTCCATCATCATCAAAACCCTAATAAATAATAAGAGTTGCAGAACCCCTCTGCCGGCCTGCGTAATCAATCAATCAAATATAATGTCTTCAGAACAAGAAGAAGAAGAATATGAGGAGTTACCATTGGATATATTGATTGAAATATTTAAGAGGCTTCCTGTTAAATCATTGATTAAATTCACTTCAGTTTCGAAACAATGGAAATCCGTCATCCGATCCGCCCGATTCATCTCCGATCACAACAACATCCAACAGCAGCAGACTTCTGATCTCTTTTTGGTAGTTCTTGATGACCGAAAGTATGCAATCATTAAAACTAAACATACAAACAAAATATCCGGTTTTCAACAACGCCTTACTCTTCCCCATAATTTCTGGAACTTTGAGTCCTATAGATTGATAGGTTACTCGCAAGGATTGTTTGGATTTCACAATAAGGATGACGATAGATTAGTAATTTGGAATCCATCAATTAAGAAATCCCGTTTTATACCCATCCCTGAACACGCGCGGTGTTACGGAGCTTTTCTTGATTTTTATTTCACGGTGGTTTGTAATGCTACCGAGCCTACGATTTTCACTATTACTTATACAACCCAACTAAAGGTACAGATTTATACATTATCCGCGGCAGCTTGGAGAACCGTTTCCTATACTCCTCCTCGTGAATCACTTCATGTCACAGTAGAGATGGTAGTGACGGACAGGTTTATTTATTGGACTGCTTATGATAGGGCGGAGGATGGTTCAAATTATGCCTCCCGCCTACTATAGCGGCACATATTTTTTTGGGTTTATCTAAGCTTTGGGAGTCTCCTGTTGTGCTTGAAACCCATACAAATAATCAAGAAATCGGTGTATGGATGATGAAGGTGGAGGCGGGTGGTGTTGAAAACTCATTCACAAAGCATTTCACTGTCAACCTACCAGCACATACATATACATTTAAAGTAAAAGTACTTGGATTCACAAAAGATGGCCAACTCATATTACATATGATACCAGCTCGAGAAGTTGTTATTTATGAATCTGGCTCGAAAAGCTTCAAAGTTATTGGGAAGTTTGGGGATCAAAAAGAGTATCCACGTCTTGCAGGTTGATACATGGAAACGTTATTGTTGTTTGACCACTGACATTTTTACAGTATGTTGTTTATGACATACACTTATTGGGTACGAGCAAAGTGTGGAGCTTAGAGATGATGACTGCAAGTTATGAAACTTTAATTGCGGGAGTAGCGAGGTCAATTTTCTAGCATAGTTTTCTGATGAAACGTTGTGTGTGAAACACTTCGTGTTCTTTAATTTTATCCTGCATCAAAACTTGTAATGAGATGATGTTAAATTGACAATCTTTTTATTTATAAGCTAGCATAGTCCTGATTATAGACTTTATGGTCTCTGCTAATTGATCAACTTCTCCTATATACATGTGGTCCTATATTTATATTTCCGACTACAAATTACACCGTAAACACCAGTAATGGCTCATTGTTATGCTT
>CM067172.1:3723215-3728215 GCA_034093135.1 Erigeron breviscapus | reverse complement strand
AGCTTATAAGTTGATCTTATACTTGTTCTAGGTACCCGGGAGTACATTTTGAGCATAGTAAAGTACTTGTACTAGTACTTGGAATTACTTTACTTCCAGGTGAGTTTCGTAAACCCTCCCTACTCAATTGAGATTCGGGCTGAAAAGTGTACATGTTTGTTGATTGATTGTTTGTTTAATGTATTGACTTGTTGCTCGGTTAACTTTCTTCGTTATGAATACTTGTTGTGCTTTAGATAGTTGTACATACATGGAAGATAATTATCTTTTTATGAATAGTAGATGTGGTGGGAAGGCTGCGGGTGACCCTATATATAAGCATCGATTATTCCTTTAAGTAGAATTATAAGAAGTGTATGTGCATCGTATTTGTTGGTTGATTCACTTGTTATGATATGGACCGATATGTTAATTGTTTATTTGTTGATTGTTGATATGATTACTTGTGGTTTAATGTCGCTTTGATTATCATGTAAATGATATATCATGTTAGGCGTATTGGTTAATGATGATTGTCGCTTTGATTATCATGTAAATGATATATCATGTTAGGCGTGTTGGTTACTGATGATTGTCGCTTTGATTATCATGTTAATGATAAATCATGTTAGGCGTATTGATTAACGTTTAATGGTGTATTGTATAATGATATTGATGTTGAAACGTTGATTGTATTGAACTGTGCTAATGTGAAACCTTTTAGGTTTCCTTGGACATGATTAGGTATTCTAATCCTCGCTTATCGTTAACGGTTGTTATCCGATACGGTTATTCCTTGTTACTTGTCCCTACGAACTCACCAACTTTATGTTGACGCTTTAGTACACTTTTCAGGTAATCAGGTTAATCAGAGACAAAATGGATGATTATGTGCTTGCATTGCTAGGATTGGACTAGCTTTGGACTTCTGGATCCGTGATCCTTATTTCCCTTTAACGGGTTATGCTTAGGGTCAACTACTATCATTTAAACATTTTCATTTAATATTGATTGAGTGTGTATCTTTGATAGATATTGATTATTGTATACATTTGAGTGAGTTTATGGATTGTTTCAATCCTATGAATGCATATAGTTTGACTCTACATAATTCCCATGTCGTGCTGTGCTTTTCTAAGTGATACCCCATGATTCCGCCATGTTGGGGTGTTACAATATTCCAACTTATATCTTGAATTGCTTGTGGGTATTCGGGGTTACACGGGAGGTGATATGGGTTATGTAGTTGACCATTGAGACCTGAAATGCAGTCCCAAATGAAGTATAATGTAGTGAATGTTATGATATGTAGTATAATGTAGTGTATGTTATGATATGAAGTATAATGTAGCGTTATGTTATGAAGTGATATGTAGTATCTTGTGATGCATTGAGATGTAGTATATGTAGCATGTGTTGTTTTGTGCATGATTGTATGGCTTGCTCATCTAGTTCACTAGACTTGTTAAGTTGTCATGACACGTGCACGTTTAAGGGCCCAAAACGTAAAAGCAGTTAACGTAGTAAATGTTTAGGTAATGCAATCACCTAAACTAAATGAGATGCAGGTTCGAGCTCGTTAAAATTTGATGCAGGAAAGTGTTAAGCTTAACCCGTACTTGCCCTAACCCGGCTAAGTGCGTTGACGTAGGTTGCTTGGGTGGCTCCTAGCAACATGGTCATTGAGATGCAGTTGAGTAATACGAGGGGTCTGACCCGCCCTCATTTGTCTTGTACATACGGATTACTCCGGATTGGCTTGCCATTCCTTAACGACGTTTGATGTTCAACTGAATGGTTGTCATCTAGTCGGGTGTAACTTATGTTACACATTGACGCAGTTAAAATGTAGTAAAGCATTTAAAACGTAGAAAAGCAGTTAAATGTAGAAAGCAGTTATGTGGTTATATGTGTGTAATGAAGTAAAGCAGGATAGGCACATTTAGGGTGGTTCATCCTAATATGTTATGTTGATGACGTGGTATGTTTGATGTGTGTTGTGCCTTAATGAAGTATATAAATCCATAATGTTTGAAATGGACAAATGTTTTATAACTTAAGTGTTATCTTACTTAGCTAATTCGTTAGCTAACACTTGTCTTTTGAAATGTGTTGCTCCCTCAGGTTTAGCGTAGCTGAGGTAGTTGATGAAGAAGAGCGAGGAATGGTAGATAGCTTGCTGTTGACCTTAGCTACCCATAGATGCTGAACTTTTATAGACATTTGTTTATGTTTGTCTTTTATGAAGTTTGCATGTTATGTAGTCGGTTGTTTTGTGTTGGGCAGCCGACGGGTTTCTATTTAGACTTGTTTTGATGGTATGAATAAGTAACACCAATGAATAAGGAAACCAAACAGATTTTAATTGGTTTGGACTTTTAAAGTTTCTTCCGCTCTATTTTAACGCCGTTAGGCGAAAATTTTTAGAAACCCGTATTTTTAAACGAAGGGTGTTACAAAAACGTTTTCCATCAACCAACAACACATTGCACATACACTTCATACGACTCTACTTTCAAGGAATCATAGATGCTTATATATAGGGTCACCCGCAGCCTTCCCACCACATCTACAATTCATTGAAAGCATAATCGTCTTCCATGTATGTACAACTACTCTAACCACAACATATATTCATAATCGAAAGCATAATCAACAGAGCGATAAGTCAAAAATCAATAAACAATCAAATCAATTAATCAACAACGCCAAGTGTACACTTTCAGCCCGAATCTCAATTAAGTAGGGAGCTACAGAACTCACCTTGGTCAGCAAAAGAAGTTGAGATCGAGTTAAAATGGGTCTATAAACGTTCAACATCCGCCACGCGTCCACAACCTATCATTACATATAATTGGCACATATTAAGTTAGGTCAAAACCCTAATTAGGTTTTAAATGTAGTTCAAACCCTTGGCCGACTTGACATGGTCATTAAGGGTGTCGGGAAATGGTTGGAACAGGTATAAGTCGTCAATGAGTCGCTTCGCGTTCAAGAGCTATTATTATGCACACACACACATTTATATGCTTAGGTTTTCAAACGTGACTCATGACTTGGATAACTTTTATAACTCGCTCATGACACCAAGAATCGAGGTAGGATGAAATTATAGTCGTTTATGATCTCCCAACCATCGTTATACGTTCAAGAACTAATACTAGTCTTAGTATGTAACATGTCAAGTTTAGTTTTGGTTTAAAAAGTGACACTCCACTTTGGAAGACGATCCAGACCCGTATACTTTAGTTTAGAGGTGAGCAAAGGTTTGTTTGAAAGCTTAAGACGATCCAAGGACAGTGGGACTCACGCTAGCACAAAACAGAAAACTGTGCAATGCCAGCCACCGTCTGGGACGGTGGTACCACCGTCTAAGACGGTGGGCTAGAAAACGCAAACGGTGAAAGCTCCCTGCTTTACGCTGACTTCAGAAGCCAGATGCCAGAACTTGAAGAACCAGACCACCGTCTGGGATGGTGGTGGTGAGCGTCCAAGACGCTGGAACGACCTAAACGAGCAGCAGCAGCAAAGAGGAAGAAAAGTCAACCCATTTACAACCAAAACTCAATTTTTGATGACCAATTCGGCTAGGAGGAGTTTGCCACTTGTTTTGAAACATAATTAAGCATTATTGAACATCTTTAAACGTAACCCACTTCAATTAAACACTTCAAAACATCAAAATCATCATCAACTTCGGTTTTGACTCACAAACCCTAGAACAAACCCTAATTGACTTCAATTCGACTTTTGACCCGAAATCCGACCCAAGTTTGCTTAGTATTAACTAGAAATATGTTATTAAGTAATAAATGATGGATGTAAGACTAGTTTAACTTACCAAAATCTTGTAAAAGAGATGAAATCCGAAAATGGCTTGAAGATGAGATTTCCTTGCACTAAAAACTCCAAAATTTTGATATGATAAGAAGGTGATGATAAGGATGCTTAATCTTGCACTAATATAACTTAAACAATAAGTGATGGATGAATTTAGAGAAAGAGGAAGATATATTCTTGCATTCTTGAGTAAAGAAGAAAAAGAAAAGGAAATGATAGAATGAATGATAACGACAAGTATCCTACGTACCACTACTTAGCTATCAATCCTAGAATGCCTTTACCGAGAATGTGTTTCAAACTTTCATTTTACCAACCAAAGTAAATAAACATATTCGGATTTTCGAATTAAAAGTTACTAATGTATAAAAATTGATTCGCAAAAATTGTACAGTGAGTATCCACTGCGCCGCAGTGAGCCAGAACCTTGCTCACTGCGCCGCAGTGGGCTAAATCGAACCAGGAACCAGTACAATGGCACTGCGCCGCAGTGGGCCATTGCCAAGCTCACTGCGCCGCAGTGAGCTAAAAATGCACAAAACCAGCCCTAGCCACTGCGCCGCAGTGGGGCTAAGCCCATGCCACTGCGCCGCAGTGGCCTCATTCTGCAGCCAGCACCAGCAGGTGCAAATATGCAGGAAAGCCCAAATCGTTTTTCAACACAATTCCTTTCATTATAACAAGTTTCCACAAGTGCAATAGACCTGGAAACATTACATTTCGCCAACCATTTCGCCATTTCAATCATTTAGACCTCAAAACCTAATTCTAAGTCAAAACCTAATTAGGTTAACCAAACCAAAACTCATTTCGTTTCCATGGTTATCTAATTCATTTAAGAATACTGAAATTAAACTTGAAATGGAAATTAAATCAAATCAAAAGTTTGAAGAAGAAAGTTACTTACCAAAAGGTGTTCTTGAGAAATAAGAAGAAATATGAAGATGATGATGATGATAATGCCCAAAACCTTAATTATTATTGAAAGATGATTAATTGCTTTGATTTCCCTTTGATTTCTCCTTGCCAAAATGATTTAGAGCATAAAGTGAATTTTGTGTGTGTGTGGTGTGTGTGTTGTGTCTACCGAACAAAAGAAAGAAGGAGGGAAAAAGAGGCAGGGGGGTTTGGTGTCTAATTTCCAGCCCCAAAACAAATAATCGGCCCATGTGGCTTAATTT
>CM067172.1:3669327-3722215 GCA_034093135.1 Erigeron breviscapus | reverse complement strand
AAACTTTGAGGTAACGTATGCAAGATAGTTGAAATATGCTTAGATGGTCATAAGTGAGATTATGCATGCGTATATTGGAGGATGATACTAAATTCTAGGAATTAATGTTGCGTACTCTAATACTAAAGGTTTTTAATAGAAAGTGGTGAGTTCGTTATTTTCAAAGCTAACCATATGATTAGTAAGAGTTATGTACTTGCTCGTTGTAACTTTGTGTTTACTTTCATCATTATTTGGTGTAAGTCCCAACTCGTAAGATGGTACTACTGAAGACACCTCTATGTCGATGGTGGAGTTACTTTGCAATATATGCACTGAACTGGAGACGACCAGTTGCAGTGTGTATATACCAAGTTCTAGATAGATTACTTATATAAAAGACAATAAGTAAAGAACAATGCAATAATACAAATAACTTGTAAGATAACTTGATGAGACAATATGTATTTTTCAATGTGTAATTTATTTATTGATATTAAACAAATTACAAGGTTGATGCGGAACCAAGATAATACACGAATGTAAATATCCTAACAACCTATGAAATACAATTGATCTATACTCGGAATTTCTCAAGACAATCGAAACACTTAAAGTTGTGAAATGTTCCTTTTAGCGATTGAGAGAAGATTGCACAAGTTCACCAAGAATATTGCAGGTTTGCAAAGTGTGAAGTTATTCGTCTTTGTGAATTAACTTTGTGAGAACGAATACTTAAATTCTTGGTTGTGCAATGACTTGTATTTATAGGCAAAGTTAACATTGGGATGTTAACTTTTAGCCGTACAAATGTGGTTGGGAGCATTTAAGGAATAGCATTTAATTCCTTAAAAAGCATGTAAAGTCGCATGTTAAAGTGACTTTACATAACCACCTTTATGTACCTTTTAATACTTAAATAATAAGATAAGGCTTATTATCCGGGTAAAGGTACATAAAGCATATAAGTCAATTCCTCGTAATCAGTGTAAAGCATTGTAAGGGCTTTCCACTGATGGTCTCCAGTTTGTAACTGACTAGAATGCCAACTGGGCTTCGCTGCCATTGCCATTCTCTATCTTCCATTTGTTGTCTTCGACTTCAACTGGAATGCTTCTTCAACTTGGTCAGTTCTCAACTGGAGGAAGTCTTCAGTTGCGTTAACTGAACGGTGCAACTGGACTTCAATATATTTCTCGACAAATCATCTTGGTCACCAGTTTTACTGGGTCACCAGATGCAACTGGTGACTGGTCAGTGTGAACTGGTGACTAGCCAGTTCCAGGTGAACTGGTCCTAACATTTGGTTGGACTAAAATATGAAGGACTCAAAGGAAAATATGTTGTGTGGTACGCTTCTTGTTAGAACAATTTCTTTATGAAAGCAAAATTTTGCATGGAATATGAAACGAATCTTGGTATCCTGGTTGGAATGGATCTTGTTGTTATCTTTGTTGAGATGGCTCTTGTGTTATCCTTGTTGAGATGAATCTTGTTGCCATTCTTGTTAAGATGGATCTTGTTGTCATCTTTGTTAAGATGGACCTTGTTGTTGTCTTGTTGAAATGGATCTTGATGTTGTCTTGGTTATGTGGTTGATGATGGAACGTGAAGTTTGTCGTGTGTATTTACTTTTGGCAAAGTGAAGTGATGACAATAATGTAGTATAACATTGTGGCAACCCTAGAAACGCCCGATCAACGGTTCTATGGCAACCCGGTGGTATATGCAAGTTATTGGTATCATGGATTGCACAATGTGGTTAAAGTATAGTAGGTAAACTGGTATGCTTAATGGGTGTGGGTTGGGTGGAGGGTTAGCCGCTGGTACACCCTGTATACATACCCAACCAATACCTTGAGGGCATATCGGAACCGAATCCCGACATACATCTAATGTGCTAGGGGTGTGGAGGGTTAGCCGCTGGTACACCCTGTATACATACACCACTAGTATATTAGATGTAGGAGTTAGATTCGGACTATAATTTAACCGCATTGTTTAGGGCCTTGTATGTATTTATGTTATGATTGGAAATTTGATGATGGAATGACATGTTGATTCGTATACTTGAAGTATAAGCTCACATCGTTGTTGTGACCTCGTTAAGCTCACCTTGTTGTGGTGGTCTTGTTAAGTGGATGGTTATTCACTTGTTATTTATATATGAATGTTTGTGTATATGCGTATTATGATCGTATTATGAACGTATTATCGAATTATGAACGTGTGATCGGATTATGAACGTATGATCGTATTATGAACATATGATCGTATTATGAACGTATGATCGTATTATGAACGTATGATCGATTATGAACGTATGATCGTATTATGAACGTATGATCGAATTATGAACGTGTGATCGGATTATGAACGTATGATCGTATTATGAACGTTATTATATATATATAACGTTGTTGTGAATGATATTTATGGATGTGTATGTTGTGTATGAATCATTTTGTTGTAACGTAACGTTGAAATTATGATGTGTAAACGTATGGATAAGTTGTTAGGATACAATGTGATGAACGTGTTGATGTGTACCCTTAGTGAGGGTTTAATGATGATGTAAGTATCCTAACACTAGTATATTGTAAACAGTTGATATCCCGACATTAACGATTAAAAGTTAATTGATAAACAATGAGGATGTATTGTTGAATAGTATGTGGACTTGAACTCGTATGAAACGTTTAAACTTGAAAGTTTATGCATGATGTAATATACTTGATGATGCAAGTGTAAAATGTATTAGTTGGTGGACGATTATATGAACGAATTTAACATGCTAATTTCGTTACATGATTACGGGATAATTATATTGTTAAACTTGAAATTTATGCATGAGATAACGGTAATGCATGTGTAAGTGTGTTAATTGGTGAGAAATTGCATGGATTGATTTGGCATACTAGTCGGTATGTGTAAATTATGTTGTTGAACTAAACCGTATACATGAGATATTAGAAGCGGTGACATATGTGTAAGCGCTTACTCGATGGGAAATTGTATGAATGAGTTTGGTAAACAAGTTAATCGTTCGAGTATGCCCAAAACCTTATTGCTTTACTTGCTTATAGGAACGAATCGATAGAAAATGTTAATGCATGCATAGTTGTACCCAACGTATGGGAAATCGAATGTATGATTTGATATGCGAGACTACTTGTTAGAACATGCAAAAATCTTACCTCCTAACTTGCCTATGTGAATAAATTGTTAGGATACGGTAGAGCATGCATGGTTGCCATTCAAGTCAAATTGTTGAATATGCCCAAATTTTGTTGCCTAACTAGCTAAGTGAAATAAATCATTAGGATTTGATAATGCATGCGTAAAGGTATACAGTTGGGGCAATGGTATGTATAGGTTTTCATGCTAGCCTAATTGCTTAGGTATACCTGGGTCTTGTTGCCTAACTTGCTTATTGCATATATAGTTAGGAATTGAAGATGCATGCATAGATGTAAATGGTTTCGTGAACAATTGTATGTATAAATTGGTATGACGATTAAATTACTTGGCTAAGTTATTCCCCTTGTTTACTCTATGACTTAGTCAGTAACATGGAGATTATAAGTATAGTTGTATTATGATTTTGAGAACCTCGTTGTATTACACGCCCCTAAGATTGAACCTTAGAACGATGCTAGAGTTAACTAAGGTGAGTTGATAACGATATACGAATAACGATGATGCTAATTGCGGTGCCAGTAACGAGGGCGACAACGAGTACTTAACGACTTTTATTTTGAGCCGTTATACAACTATAAAACTATACCAAATGTGAGAAGTTGAGTATTTATAGTGTGCGATTCTCAAGTTTTATCGACCTTAAACGAATCGCTAGATCGTTGTCTATCACTCAAATGAAGGTGCCGTCGGGATTGGATGTCGTGGATAAGATCCCTCCCATTGTCAGATGGATGACCAGAAATGGGAGCAAACGCTTGGCTTCAGTGAATGAGCCGCCAACCAATGGGTGAAACACGTCACGAGTGCGCTGACTGTATGTCAAATCGTCATAATAAGTGTTACCTATATATAAAATGAACTTAATGTTAAGCCGAGTGGGCAAGACTTTAACCGCGATATGAATGAGCCAATAAAATGAAATACTTGAAGGTAACAATAAACTCGTGTGAGAATATGGAATTATAACTCGTAGATCGACGAATCATGGCAAAAGACTCTAACACTTGGTATGGAGGATGCGTATGACGTCACCCGGTTTTAATAATCTAACAAAGTGTCAACAAAAAACGTATTACATATACGGCGCCTATGATCGTATGAGTTTTGCTAATACAATAGCCAGATGTTTTTGAAACTTATATGAGGAATTTTAAATGAAAAAGACCAAGGAATTCTTGGTAGATGTCTTTAGCGATTTTCAAAAATCCAATTGTGCAACTTAAGGTGACTTATGAAAAAATTTGTTAACTTCATTCGTTCTAAAAGTTTGAGGATTTTTGTATCTATACGGGAATCGGTTTTAAGTTGAAAAGTATGCGAATAATAAGTTGAGAGTGATAAGATATGATCGTCAAAATCCTCGTTCGAACAAAACAATGTGATGACGTCTAAGAACGAATAAAAACTTAAAAACTAGTGAATACTGACAAGAGGAAACGTAAACAGTTGAGTCATGCAAGTCGGATTAGTAGCGTAATAAAGTTGGGAAATGAAGGGGAATTCTTTTAACTGGGGAATTCCCCTAGGCTTCAAGTAAGATCTCGGCCCGAGAAGATTCTCTTTTAACTGGGGAATCAACCACGGCGTGCGTGAGGCTAAACGATTAGGATGTAAACGACATGTAAACGGAAACCTAGACTGTCATGTGATATTAAACGGGGTCACGTACTGCAAATGATGATGGTGTATAACATTAATGAGATTTGAACCTTGATGGGAGTGAGAATCATAGTAATTTCGAGGACGAAATTCGTTTAACTGGGGAATAATGTAACATCCGCCGTTTTGACCGGTCAACTTAACGGGACTAGTGGTTTTAAAACGAGTCAACTTTGATAAGTAAACTTTTGTAATGAAAAGGTAGGCATATAAATAATCGTTAGAAATGTAATTTGAAAATAGATGATAATATGTCAATGGAGTAATTGAACGAGCCTCGGGTTAAAAGTTTTAACTAAACGAATAATTTGTCGGCAGAAACCGGGACTTGTCACGAGAGTGCTTGAGGGGAACAAAACCCCTCCCTCCCTTCTCTTTCTCTTCATTTTCCACACACTCTCTTCTCTCTCTACTCATTCTTTCTCTCTTCCTTCTCTCTATGATCCAAAAACATCATCATCATCTTCTTCCTCTTTTCTTCTTCCAATTTCGGGTTCGTCATTTAATGGGTTAGAAAATCATCAATAACTTTGTATAATAATAATCCTAGATCATGTTCTTCATCCATCTTGCAAGGATTCAAGTGTGTAACCTCCTCATGGTCTCAAAAATCGGATCTTAACATCAAAGAAGCCTTTGGTATGAAATTTCACTTCCTACATACCTGAATCATCTTATTATGTGTGTTGAATAGCTAGATTTCGTTATCACCTTGTTAAATCTTTGAATTTTGTTAAAACAAGTTAAATTAGGGTTTGAAAGAGGGTTTTGCGATTTTGGAAGTGGGTTTTGGTTTAGAGTTGATATTTATGCTTGGTTTTACTAGAAAAATGTTGTGTTAAAGTTTGGGGCTTTGATTTTTAGGTTTGGTTGGTCCATTTGAGGTTAAAAACCCGTTTTTAGTGCTTCCTGATGCTTGTTGCACCGTGAGGGGCATCCATCGCGTCGTGAGACTTGAGAAAAATTGAAATATTGTGTTCAGGAGAGTTTCTCGCGCCGTGATAGTCAATTCTCGCACCGCGAGACACTGCAGCTAGGTCATTTTCAAGCGTCCATAACTTTTAAACCGTAAGTCCGTTTTCAACGATTCAAGCGGCCACAGAAGCGTAAATGAGTCTACTTTCTAATGGTATAGGCCTCTGAGTCCAAAACATATTTATAAAAAATCAAAAGTTTCAATGAAGCAACAGTGGTCAAGTCCCGACTAGTCTTTGTGAAACAAAACGTAACGATTCCACCTTGGTTGGATCAAAGACTTATAAAAAAGATATAATAAAGCATTTATAGTAATAGTAGGTCAATATTTAGGAGACCTTGACTTTTTTGATGCTTTAGGATTAATGTGATACGTATATTGATAGGTTTCGGCTCTCGTGGACATCGGTTCTACTTCTTTTCATCTGGGGATTTGTATTGCGCGCGTCAGGTGAGTTTTGTAGCCCCTACTATATGTTGTATGTTTTGGGGGTGGAAAGATACTCACTATGTGTTATGTGATATATGTCGTAGATTTAGCTTATGTTAATTCTACATGCATACGTTTTTGTGTTAGAACATGTCATAGGTAGACATGTAACGTGATTGATAACGATGTGGATGTAGTTGAACGTATAAGATCGTTGTAGCCTATACTAGGATGATCTCCTGAAGTGGTATATGATATTGATGTGTTATATGATTATATATTGATAGGTTTTTGGTATGCTTGATGGGTGTTGGTTGGGTGGAGGGTTAGCCACTGGTACACCCTGTATACATACCCTGCCAATACTTTGAGGGCATATTAGAACCTAGGTCCATTTGGTGATTTAGATAAATTGGAAAGTGTACTTCTTGTTAAATGTAAATATGTTCGTTTCAAGGTTATGTGATCATTTAATGATCCAATCAAGGTTTCAAGGTTATGTGATCATTTAATGATCCAATCAAGGTTTCAAGGTTTCAAGGTTATGTGATCATTTAATGATCCAAATCAAGGTTTCAAGGTTTTGTGATCGTTTATCGATCCTAATTATGTGATCATTTAATGATCCAAATCAAGGTTTCAAGGTTTTGTGATCGTTTATCGATCGAAATTATGTGATCATTTAATGATCCAAATCAAGGTTTCAAGGTTTCAAGGTTTCAAGGTTATGTGATCATTTAATGATCCAATCAAGGTTTCATAAGGTTATGTGATCATTTAATGATCCAATCAAGGTTTCAAGGTTATGTGATCATTTAATGATCCAATCAAGGTTTCAAGGTTATGTGATCATTTAATGATCCAATCAAGGTTATATCGTTCAAGGTTATGTGATCATTTAATGATCCAAATCAAGGTTTCAAGGTTATATGATCATTTAATGATCCTAATCAAGGTTTCAAGGTTATATGTTTGTTATATTATCGTGTGTTGATCGAATCAAGATTATATGATCATTTTATGATCAAATCAAGGAATCAAGGTTGTATGATCATTTTATGTTCGTATCTAGGTTATATAATCATTTATGTTCGTTGTTGTAAATCGTTGATCGTATGAATATGTTATGTGATCCTACGAACTCACCAACCCAGTGTTGACGTTTTTGAGTATTAGACATATCGTTTTGTGATCAAATCAAGGAATCAAGGTTGTATGATCATTTTATGTTCGTATCAAGGTTATATAATCATTTATGTTCGTTGTTGTAAATCGTTGATCGTATGAATATGTTATGTGATCCTACGAACTCACCAACACAGTGTTGACGTTTTTGAGTATTAGACATAGGTTAGTTTCTATATATTAAGTTTCCATGTATTAGGTTAGGCTACTCTATAAATATAGCCTCTTGTAATCCCCTTCAATAACATAACAATATAATACAACAATCTAATTACAATAACCTACAAGGTTTATCATGGTATCAGAGCCAAGAATCCGGACACAATTCCGGTTACAAATTCCAACCAAGAAAAAAAAAACCTAAATCTGGTCGAGTGCAATTAACCCTCTAGATCTTCGATTTAAACTACACCTCCGCCACCATTAGCTTAGGAATCAAATACCGAAAAACCTTTAAAATTTCGTTGCCGACGGAGGTCAGACGCGCCGCCACGCGCCGCCCCTATTTCCGTCAGAATATTTCGAAATCCGGCAATTACTTCTATTTTCTGGCGAGTGAAGCTTCACCGCCGCCACCATCTTACCCCTTGACGAATTTCGGTCAAAACCCTACTTTCAATTTTGCCTCCCGCCGACTTCCGCTGCCGTCAGCCGCCGTCGGCCACAAAATAAGAATTTGATGAATTTGTTGGGTTTGTATTTGACGGTGCTCTTGGTTTTGTTGGCAACTTACAAATTGATTTGGTTTGTGTAAATAAGAAAAGACGGCTAAATATTGGTGATGTCAATCAAGGTTTGTGGACTGCTGTGAATTTGAAACAAAAATACAAAAAAATGAAAACAAGGGAAAAAGAACCGAATTAGTGGGATGGCTGTAACAAATATATAATAAATTGATAGGATGGATGCGAATTAAAAACTTTGAAAAAAAAAAGTTTAGAGATCGTTCCGACAAACGGCGGTCCTATACAACAGCGGTTAGAGATCGTTCCGACTAACGGCGGTCCTATCCACTTCGCAGAAACAATCTGCATATGAAATACTAGTTTAGAGATCGTTCCGACAACGGCGGTCCTATACAACATCGGTTAGAGAACGTTCTGACTAACGGCGGTCCTATCCACTTCTATTAACAAATTTCCGCCATACAAAGGCGGCACCGCTCACAACAACGGTTTACTTTTTTTTTTTCCGGCACAAATACAAGCCGGAGGCGGAAACGGGGGAGAAAAGGAGTTTGAAGAAAAGAAGTTGAAGATGAAGACATTGCTTTTAGAAGTTGCTTTTAGATTTAAGTTTTTTATGTTTCTTCTTATTTGTTTTTCAAGCTAGAATCGCTCCGCGCTTAGCTTGCGGGGGAGTATTAGACATAGGTTAGTTTCTATATATTAAGTTTCCATAATATTAGTTTCCATGTATTAGGTTAGGCTACTCTATAAATATAGCCTCTTGTAATCCCCTTCAATAACATAATAATATAATACAACAATCTAATTATAATAACCTACAAGGTTTATCATTGAGTATCTTTTCAGGTATAAGAGAAATCGCTTGCAAGCTAGAAGTCAATGCTTATAGATGGACCTAAGGATCGTTTGATTGCATTCTAGATCTTTAGACTCGGGCACGATGCCTCGGTTTGTTTCCCCTTTCAAGCGATTTATATGTTGTACTTTGATTCGTGTATGACATTTGTTTGTGCTAAATGAACATCGTATAGATTCTCTGAGTAATATCCATTTGCAAGCTCGCTTCAGTTGCATCTCACGTTTCCGCCACTGGTGGGGTGTTACAGTCTTGGTTCCATATATTTTGGAAATTACTTCTGTAAGAAACAAAGACTATAGCAAAAGTGGTACACTTTGCAAAAATTTGCGCCATCTTGTTGTATCCCCTTTCAATTTAGTAAGGGCGATTATTTCTTTTTTATCACCTTTTTTAGCAACATTTCACTTTAAAGCAATGGGTTCCCCTTTGATCGCTAAATATATCAATGATTTTGGAGCAACTGCAATCTTACAAAAGTATTCCTCAAGGTTCGCTATATTCTTTGCAAAGTTGCATATTAATATACAGATCAGGTCACCAAAGTAGGTTTAATGAACTGATGCCTTGGACGAATGACTAGTTTTATGATTAAAACATATACTTTGTCACTAAATAATCTTAGCACTTAATTAAATAATGATTAACACTTTTGATATGCTTCATGCACAACCCTTTGGTCGGTTGGTGTAAGGGCAAGAAAAAAGTCGACCATTTTTTGATGACTTGAAAAAGGGATTATAAAGAAACGTGATACTATAAGTTTTATAATTAATTAACTAATCACTTAAAAGGGAATGGTGAATGGGAAAGATAAATGGAGCTAAAAAAAGAAGATAAGTCATGAAATTAATTTAATTGTCAATTTTATTTATCTGATTATGGTTTAATAAAAAAGAAATTTAATTAGGACCTTGGTTTTTATTTATTGGGAGATATGGATTATGAAAGGCCCAAAAGTAAAACAATAATATCATTATCAAAACCCTAATAATAATAAGAGTTGCAGAACCCCTCTGCCGGCCTGCGTAATCAATCAATCAAATATAATGTCTTCAGAACAAGAAGAAGAAGAATATGAGGAGTTACCATTGGATATATTGATTGAAATATTTAAGAGGCTTCCTGTTAAATCATTGATTAAATTCACTTCAGTTTCGAAACAATGGAAATCCGTCATCCGATCCTCCCGATTCACATCCGAACACAACAACATCCAACAGCAGCAGACTTCTAATCTCTTTTTGGTAGTTCTTGATGACCTAAAGTATCATGTTCAAATGATAATTTCCGGTTTTCAACAACGCCTTACTCTTCCCGGTTCAGATGATAATTTTCGGAACTTCGACTCCCCTCACTTGATAGGTTACTCGCATGGATTGTTTGGATATCACAATAACAAGGATAGATTAGTAATTTGGAATCCATCAATTAAGAAATCCATTTTTATACCCCTCCCTGATGAACACGCGCGACGTTACGGAGCTTATCTTGATTTTTGGTTCACGGTGGTTTGTAATGCTACCGATCCTACGATTTTCTGTATTACTTATACACCCCAACTAAAGGTACAGATTTATACATTATCCGCGGCAGCTTGGAGAACCGTTTCCTATACTCCTCCTCGTGAATCACTTCAAGTCACAATCGAGATGATAGTGACGGACACAGACAGGTTTATTTATTGGACTGCTATTGATAGGGCAGAGGATGGTTCAAAAAATTATGTGATTATGTCATTTGATATCACTAGTGAACAGTTTACAGAATTATGCCTCCCCCCTACTTTAGCAGAACACGCTTATTTGCGTTTATCTAAGCTTAGGGAGTCTCTTGTTGTGCTTGAAACCTATACAAATAATCAAGAAATCGGTGTATGGATGATGAAGGTGGAGGCGGGTGGTGTTGAAAACTCATTCACAAAGCATTTCACTGTCAACCTACCAGCACATACATATACATTTGAAGTAAAAGTATTTGAATTCACAAAAGATAGCCAAATCATATTAGAAATGAAATCAGCTCGAGAACTTGTTATTTATGAACCTGGCTCGAAAAGCTTCAAATTTATTAGGAAGGTTCGGGAAAAAGAGTATCCACGTCTTGCAGGTTCATACATGGAAACATTATTGTTGTTTGACCACTGACCATTTTACAGTATGCTGTTTATGAAATACACTGGCCGGTACGAGCAAAGTGTGGAGCTTAGAGAGATGATAACTGCAAGGTATGAAACTCTAATTGCGGGAGTAGCGAGGTCAACTTTCTAGCATAGTTTTCTGATGAAACGTTGTGTGTGAAACACTTTGTGTTCTTTAATTTTATCCTGCATCGATCAAAACTTGTAATGAGATGATGTTATATTGACAATCTTTTTATTTATAAGCTAGCATAGGCCTGATTATAAACTTCTTCTATTTACAAATGGTCCTATATTTATATTTCTGATTACAAATAACACTTTAAACACCAGTCATGGCTCATTGTTATGCTTCAAAGCACGAATAAAAAAGAAATAGTAATAGGGAACTTCTTACAAACATAAGGACTTTGGGTATTCTGGTTTCTTACCCTGAAGTTTGGCTAGCTACCTCATGTCATTACACTAGTGTTGCATTCCTCGGGTCATTATAGTTGGGCAATAACATTCAGTTATGTGGTTATATAATCTTTATGCTCTCTCACCACGGAATAGTGCACCTATGACACGCCTTCATCGACATAGTTTTACAAGGGGAAGGCCAATATATGATACTTATGCATCTTCGGCTTAAACAATTCCGATATCCAAACGGATACTTTAGAATTAGAATAATAGGCATTTGACATTACCTAGATATATATGAAGGACCAATAACCATGTACTAACCCCAACTGTTGAGAAGCCAAACCAACTGAGTATTATGCTGGATGGGAGTAAGAATTGAGATGATGTTTTAAGTATTAGTAACTGAAATGATTGAACATGCTTATTAACTTCTTCTTTTTTGAGCAATTTACTTTTTAACTGGAAGTAACTTTAAATTATTGGGTTCCCATTCTTTGATCTATAACTGAATATATAATCAGTTAGATGACACTGATAGAGATGCTTGGTTATCCTCGGTTGGACAGTGGATCATGTAAAATGTACTGATTCTTTCAACATACTGCATATAAGTTAATTATGTTCAATTAGAAAAGTAATCTTTAGTATCTTATAGTTTAATGACAATAACATCTTGAAACACCTTAGATACACATGGTAACACAGGAGCAGTCAATCAGAGGTTTTGGACCAATTGAAGTGGTTGTCTTTTTGATTAATTAGTAGTTTTGAACCGATTGGAGGTTGACTTGTTTACTAATCAGACTGCATAACACAAGAGCCACATCACACTTGATTGTGCACCGAATCGCGTAAGCCTAATGAGTGAGGTTGCGGATGAAAAAGGTATATGAAAAAAGGGATCCTTAAGAACTCTTAAGGATTTGTTGGCGATTCCCCGAAGGTAGGAATGGTGTTCCTTTACGCTAACGAATGGTGATTAAGGGATCGTCGAATTGTGTTCGACTAAGATTAGGGTTTTTATCGATATTGTATATCGAATGTGTATGGTGATCGAAGTATATCGATTGTGGGAAAATCCCCCTCCTTTTATAGGAGGAGTTTTCTTGGAAGAGAAGGTTTACGGTTTTCCCTTATTCCTTCTTGATGTCAAACTCTTCTTACCATCTTTATTCGATCTTGTTTCCTTCGGGAGTTTATCCTTTAGAGAGATCGAATTAGGTTAGGATTGTATTTGTTATTTGGAAAGTATTTATATGTTAATCTTTTTGTCCTTCGTCCGATGTTAAATACCTTCGTGCTTATATCCTTCGTGAAAGAGCTTCGCTATTAGTTATCCTTCGTATAGTGATTCGGAGGGGTACATCGTCAAGCCCCCCAGTCTAATATTAGGGGCTTCAGGGACTCTGATTTTAGACTTATTCTTCTTCCTCCGTGTTTAAAAGTTTACCCATAGCGCGAAGGACCAGGAGAAATCGTTTATAACTTCACCAGGGACTAAAGGGCGGTGACTTATAGCAGAGGGGCCATTCTTGAATGAATCCAAAAGATAGTGGGATCCTTTCGTTTTCCTACGCGGAAACCGAAGTAGTAAGTGGGCTTTATTAAAGCATTGTCTCTCCATTTTCCAAGATTATCATCTTCCTTGTTTCAAGCGGTTTCTTCTTCAACAAAATTCTTCCAATCCTGCTCCAATATATTTCAGTTTCCTATGGCACGTGCTAAAGCAAAAAGGACAGTTGGTGGTAGTAAACCTTCATCTTCTCATGCCGGTGTATCTCCTGGTGGGACTCCAGTGCCGGCATATTTTCAAGGTCGCCGGAAAAGTTCTACCAGAAAGAGCAAACACCCAGTTGTTTTTACTGATCCCGATTCTGGCTCAGAAGCTGATAAGGCGTCTTATCGTGAATTGAGGACTGAATGGGCCCGTCTCCGCCAAGAAATCGTTGAAGTGAAGCGTAGGGAGGCTCGCCTAAAGAGCGACGTTCAATATGCCAGTGATGAGATCCGTCGTTTGTCTTATGACGTGGAGAAATCCATTCCTTTTGTCGCCCTTCGATGCTCCAACAAACGTTATCAAGAGAAGTTGAAGGAGGCAGAGGGTGTATTTGATGATTTGTCCAAAAAACTTGATGATTCAGAGAAGCGACTGTTGGAGAACAACATCTATGTTGATGGGGTCAGGAAGGTGTGGGGTGACAAGTGCGAGGAACTGCAAACTGCTCACTCAAAAATTCAATTTTTGGAGGGGCAATTGAAGCGGTGGAGGAAGGAAGTTATTCCTCATATTTATCAAACCACACTTGCTGACCCGGAGGCTGCAAAACGTTTGGTAGAAACGGCGGTTGCTTCGGAGAATGTTTCCGATGTGCTTCCTGTAAAATAAATTGTATTGTAATGATAATTAATTGTTTTTTGTTGTTGTATATATATATTTTTTTTTAGAAAGAATTTTATCTTCTTTTGAAGCGTGCACGGTCCCGAAGGGTCCCCCTTCAGTGTTCCATGTCTTATTTTTAATATGTGCGTGGTTGCGAAGGGTCCCCCTTCGTTGTTCCACGTCTTTTTATTTGGTGCGCATTATTTTCCTAGGACTGTGTCCTTAGGCTTCTGATTTTACGCTATGTGGGCGTCCCCTTGAACATGCGTTTTGCTTTTCAGAAAAACATGTCTTTGCCATCTATTGGATAATCGATCGAAGTAAAAGAAAATTCGTAAGGGAGCGACCCTTCGTATAAAATAAAAATGTATTGCTGTTTTGCAATTTTATTCTAACAAAGATAGTTGCCATATTGTGCATTCTATCTACTTATTATGTGCCTTAACACTTTGGTACAAAAAAAACTAATCAGCATTACTGATAAAATCTTTGGAGATTTGAGCTGTTCCATGTGCGGTCCACCGGTTCGCCATCCAATGTTGTTAGCTTGTATGCTCCATTTCCGAAGGCCACTTGAACTTGATACGGACCTTCCCATGTTGGTCCCATCTTCCCTGTGTATTTTACTTGGCTTGCACTGTTTAGGCGAAGGACATAATCACCAACTTTGAACAAAGTCGGGTTGGTGCACTTGTTATAGTATTTCTCAAGCCTCTTTTTATATGTGGCTTCCCTTATTGTAGCTATGTCCCTCCGTTCTTCCAGCAAGTCTAAGTTCACCCTTAGCTCTTCTTCGTTTTCTTTTGCATCGACATTGGATGTTCGACAAGTTGACACCTGGATTTCTGCTGGCAAGACCGCTTCGGTCCCAAAGGCAAGGCTAAAGGGAGTTTCACCATTGCTTGTTTTGGGTGTTGTTCGTTGTGCCCATAGGACGAATGGTAGCTCATCCACCCATCCAGTGTGTTTGTTCCTTAGCCTTTTTTCCATTCCTTTAACTATTTCTCTGTTTATTGATTCAACTTGCCCGTTTGCCTGTGGGTGATACACGGAAGTGAATTTTTGCTTTATTTTTAGCCTTTCACAGAACTTCGGAAATGTCCCTTGTGCAAATTGCTTCCCATTATCAGATACGATAGTTTGTGGCATCCCGAATCTACACACTATGTGTTCCCAAACAAATTTCCCTATTGCTTTTCCCTTTATTGAGGCGAGGGGTTTGGCTTCGACCCATTTGGCAAAGTAATCAACTGCTACTACCAAGAATTTAACCTTTCCCGGGGCTTGTGGTAGTGATCCCACTATGTCGATAGCCCATTGCACGAAGGGCCAGGCTGAGGTTACCGAGATCATATCTTGCTTCGGAGCCTTTGGTACATTCGAATGAATTTGGCAGGATTCACATTTTTGGATATACGTCGTGGCATCTTGGTGCATAGTTGGCCAGAAATACCCAAAGCGCATAGCTTTGGTTGCCATGGATCGTGCTCCCGAATGTGTCCCACATATTCCTTCGTGTATCTCTTCGAGGATGACCGAAGCTTGGTTCGGGCCTACGCACCTTAGCCAAGGCGTCACGAAGGACTTCCTATATAGTTGCCCGTCTGTGATTTTATACTGAGGTGCTTTAACTCTAATCTTCCGGGCTTCGTTAGGATCTTCTGGTAATATCCCGCTGATTAAGTATTCACATATTGGTGTCATCCAATTTTTCCCTTCCTCTTTTATGAGATCAGCAACATACTTCTCATTTATTGATTTTTCCTTCAATACTTCAATGAGCACCTTTTTGCCAAAGTGTTCGAAGGTAAGGCTTGCTAACTTGCTTAATGCATCTGCCTTCTTGTTTTGGTTACGATGAACGTGCTCTATCTTGAAGCTACTAAAGTAGTCAATTAGCTCTTTAGTTTTTGCCAAGTATTTCTTAATAGTTTCTTGCTTAGCTTCAAATTCCCCAGTGATTTGACATGCTACTAATTGGGAGTCAACGAAGGTATGAATTCGCTTGATTTTCATTTCTTTTGCCAAACGGAGTCCTGCTAACAGAGCTTCATATTCTGCCTCATTGTTTGTTGTGTCGAACTCGAATCTCAGGGCGTAAGTGTACTCTTTTTCTTCTGGGCTGACCAGGATAACTCCTGCTCCTGATCCATCGGAACTTGATGCTCCGTCGGTGTACAGCCTCCAAACGCCCCATCCTTCGTTTTCCATGACATCTAACGAGGCATACTTTCCTGGTTCATCACTTCCTTGCGTTTCTGCTATAAAGTCAGCTAGTATTTGTCCCTTAACTGCATTCCTTTTCGGAAACTCAATGTCATGTTCTCCTAGCTCTATTGCCCATTTAGCAACTCTTCCCGATTTTTCTGGTTTGAGCAATATTTGCCTTATGGGTTTATCGGTTAATACTGCGATCGGGTGAGCTTAGAAGTACCTTCGCAGTCTTCTGGCCGCATGTACCAGGGTGAGGGTTAATTTTTCTAGCTCAGGGTAATTAGCTTTGGACCCTTGCAAAATTCGGCTGACAAAGTAAATTGGGACTTGCTTCCGCTCCCTTTCTGCTAGGAGGATCGCGCTTACACATTCGGATGATGCAACTAAATACATGAATAGAGTTTCTCCTGGGATAGGTGAGGTGAGAGTTGGTAACTGTGCTATGTACTTCTTCATTTGCTCGAAGTCCTCGTTCGCCTCCTTTGTCCAGACGAAATCCTTCTTGTCCAAACATCCTTTGAGAGTTTTAAAGAATGGGAGCTGCTTGTCTGCTCCTCTGGATAAGAAACGGCTAAGGGCTGCAAGCTTTCCGTTTAGGCTCTGTACCTCCTTTATCGTCTTCGGGGGCAGCAATTGACGAAGCTTGTCTACTTTCGAAGGATTAGCTTGGATTCCTTTGCCCGAGATATAGTACCCTAGGAATTTTCCTTCTTCAACTCCGAAGGAACACTTCTTCGGGTTTAACTTCATATTGATAGAACGTAGAGTGTTGAAGGTCTCCTGGATGTCTTCTAGCAAGTCTTCTTCTGTTTTACTTTTAATCACCATGTCGTCAACGTAGGCTTCCAGGTTTCTGCCAATTTGATTTTTAAAGACTTTATCCACCACCCGCTGGTACGTGGCCCCGGCATTCTTTAATCCGTAGGGCATTTTCTGATAACAGTATGTCCCTTTACTGGTGTAGAATGCTGTCTTCTCCTCATCTCCCTTAGCCATCTGAATTTGATGATATCCCTTGTAAGCATCCAGAAAGCATTTCAACTTATACTCCGTTAGTGATTCCACCTTCCAATCGATTTCTGGTAACGGGTAACAATCTTTTGGGCAAGCTTTTTTAATGTTTATGAAGTCCACACACATCCTCCACCCCCCGTCACTTTTTCTGACCATGACTGGATTCGCGACCCAGATAGGATATGTAGATTTCCGGACGATCTCAGCTTTGGCAAGTTCTTCTACTTCCTTATTGGCAGCTTCATCTCTTTCCGCGGCCAGGCTTCGTTTCTTTTGGTGAAAGGGGGTTGCATCCTTCCTTTCATTGAGCCTATGCTCCGCTACAAACTTTTCTCCTTCGATCTCGATTATTCGAGGTATTCCTGTCAAGTCTGAGTATTCCCAAGCGAATACATCCAGATTTCGTTGAAGCAGCTTAAGTAGTTTCTTCTTTAAGCCTTCGGGAAGTTGCTTCCCTATCGATATGGGTTGATCTGGGTATCCTGGGTTGACAATAACCTTATCTTGATAGTCTGGTACCTTCGTAAGGTCCTCCGGGATCTTTGGAACCTCGAGAGCCTTCTTAACCTTGTGTACCTTTGCTTGGCCAGATTCTGAGTAGATGGTTCCTACTCCTGTAGATGTCAGGTGTTTAACCATGGAGTGAATGGTGGAGGCGATCATCTCCAGCCGGTCGCCCAAGCAGTATGTTGTATGGAGAAGTAGATCTGACCACTATAAAATCTAGTATTTTTGTTCTGACATGGGGTGGTTCACCAATGGTTATATCCAGATCTATCTCCCCCAACGGGCTGACCCTCTCCGGAACACCCTATTAACGGGGTTCGTGGAGGACTTAAACGAGCTTTTATTCCCTTCGGGAACTGTAAGAAGCAGTGTTCATAAATGATATCACATTCGCTTCCTCCGTCTACATAAACTCTGTAAACTCTCGTGTTAAATATCGATATTTGTATCACGATTGGGTTTTCTGATGGAGGTATCTTCAACACCGGGAAGTGGAAAGCCAGTGGTGTCCATTGTGAGGGTTCCTTTCTCTTGTTGGATGTTTCTTCATTCGAACTCCCAGATCTGTGATGTGATTCATCTGTCATGGCTATGCTTGCGTCTTCGAAAATCAATGTCGTGGTGATTTGGTGGGTTTTCTTTAGTTTTATGGTCCCACGGATGGCGCCAAATGATTGTGCACCGAATCGCGTAAGCCTAATGAGTGAGTTTGCGGATGAAAAAGGTATATGATAAAAGGGATCCTTAAGAACTCTTAAGGATTTGTTGGCGATTCCCCGAAGGTAGGAACGGTGTTCCTTTACGCCAACGAATGGTGATTAAGGGATCATCGAATTGTGTTCGACTATGATTAGGGTTTTTATCGATATTGTATATCGAATGTGTATGGTGATCGAAGTATATCGATTGTGGGAAAATCCTCCTCCTTTTATAGGAGGAGTTTTCTTGGAAGAGAAGGTTTAGGGTTTTCCCTTATTCCTTCTTGGATGTCAAACTCTTCTTACCATCTTTATCCAATCTTGTTTCCTTCGGTAGTTTATCCTTTAAAGAGATCGAAATAGGTAAGGATTGTATTTGTTATTTGGAAAGGATTTATGTTAATCTTTTTGTCCTTCGTCCGATGTTAAATACCTTTGTGCTTATATCCTTCATGAAAGAGCTTCGCTATTAGTTATCCTTTGTATAGTGATTCGGAGGGGTACATCGTCAACACTGGTTATAAAGTTTTGTGCAACTACTGTTCAGTTGATTATAAAGTTCTCGATCGAGTCATATGACTACAACAAAGATCTATGTCATGGACTGAGATGTATGTATACATTCCATATATATCTGTTGAAAAATAAGAAGAAATCGTCTAATTCTATACAAAAATATGGAAAGCCCAAAAGTAAAACCGGGGCCCATTAGCTTGGAGTGTATCAATGTATGTATCGATCGAGCCTTGTTTATTTAAATAACCTTCCGTTTGATTCCATTAAATAACCTTCTTTTTCTTTCTTTTGATTCCATTATCAAAACCCAAATAATGAAAGTTAAAATCCTGGCCCTTTGCCTGCCTTCGTGATCATCAAACATATGATGATGATGTCTTTAGAAGAAGAAGAATATGCTTTACCATTGGATATACAGATGGAAATATTAGAAAAGCTTCCAATAAAATCATTGGTTAGATTCATGTCAGTTTCAAAACAATGGAAATCCATCATCCAATCCTCCCAATTCATCTCCGATTACAGCAACATTCAGCAGCAGCAGCAGCCTTCTTCTTATAATCTCTTTTTTATAGGTTCTCATCGCCGAAAGTACGCAATCATTAAAAACAAATTATGCAATGATGATATTGGTTTTCAACAACGCCTTACTCTTCCCGATTCAGATGATAATTTCTGGAGCTTCAACTCCCCAAACTTGATAGGTTACTCGCAAGGGTTGTTTGGATTTCACAATAATGATGAGGATAGATTAGTAATTTGGAATCCATCAACTAGGAAACCCGTTATCATACCCCTCCCTGAACACATGCGTGATAAAAGTTTTGTTTATTTTTGTTTCACGGTGGTTCCTAATGCTACCGAGCCTACGATTTTCTATATTCCTTTTTCATCCTCACTACGGATGCAGATTTATACATTAACCTCCGGGGCTTGGAGAACTATTTTCAATACTCCTCCTTGTGAACCAAATCGACTCACAAGGGTAGTCACGGATAGGTTTATTTAATGGATTGCTCTTGCTAGGGTCTCGATTTTGTCTTTTGATATCACTAGTGAACAGTTTACAGAATTATGCCTTCCCCCTACTTTAGCAGCACACACTTATTTGCGTTTATCTAAGCTTAGGGAGTCTCTTGTTGTGCTTGAAACCGATACAATTAAACACGAAATCGGTGTATGGATGATGGAGGCGGGTGGGGTCTCATTCAAAAAGAAATTCACTGTCAACCTACCAACAGATTCACCAATCCTTCAAACATATTGGGATATTAGGGGAATAGTACCTGGATTCACAAAAGATGGCCAAGTTATAGTACAAGTGAAGGTCTATCCTAGGAAATGGAAACTTCTTTATTATGAACCTGACTCGAAAAGCTTCAAATATATTGGAAAACCTAGGAAAAAGTTTTTACGCCTTGCAGGTTCTTACATGGAAACACTATTGTTGATTTGTTGCTTGACTACTGATATTTTTACATGTTGTTTATGCATACACTTATTGGGGACAAAGGTACCGGCAAGCAAAGTTTAAACTTCAATCGTGGCAGTAGCGATAGGTCAACATTTTAACATAGTTTTCTAATGAAACGTGTGTGAAACACTTTGTGATCTTTGCTAATTGATACTTTGCTAATCGATGATGTTTAGTAGAAATAAACTGACAATCTTATGGTCTCTACTCATTGATCTAGTTAATATGTATACTTATCATACTTAAGTTTGTTTCTCTAACTAGATAATGGAGTATAGTGTAATCCCCTGTCATGGCTCTTTATTAGGCTTTGAGCTTGATCCTCCAATTCCGACGTCCAAACGAATAATTTCGAATCAAAATTATAGGCATTTGACACTTCCTAATACCTATATGAAGGACCAATAACCACGAACCCCAACCGTTTAGATGCTAAAGCGGCAAGTGAGTATTATGCTGGATCACAGCAAGTGAGATGATGTTTAAAGTATAAGTAACTGAATTGATTGGACATGCTTATTAATTTATTTTTTTATTTGAGCAATTTACTTTTTAACAGTAACTTACATCTTTTGGGTTCACCTTTGTTCCATAATGAGTTTATCAAATATTTTGGATCATACAACAGTATTGTTGATATCTTATATATTATCTGCATGTTAATGAGCAATTAACTGGAAGTAACTTAAAATTTTCAGTTCAAAGGCATTATCATGTTGAAAAAAAACTTAACCATCATGATCTTGTTGATAACTGTTTTGTCTACAACTTGCTATTTTCGCAAATAATTTACTTGATCAAAACTACAATCCTGAAGTTATTTCCACTTTTTTAATTGAAGCAGAGACTTTCTTAAGACCTCAACACGGTATAAGTGTGAATAATGGGACATAATTAGTAACTACAGTTCAGTTTGATCTTAATTTGTGCAACAACCAATGGGGTTGGTGACCATTGGTAACGTCTTCGACCTTGGGAGAATCCATCTGGGTTTAATCCCACTCTCTACATTTGTGGGGTCCTAGGTTGCATCTTATGCATTCGTGTAGTTTAAGAGTAACAAGAATATATAAGTTAGATGACACTGGTAGGAATAATTGGTTATCCTCAGTTGCACCAAGAATCATGTAAAATCTTTTGATTCTTTCAACTGCATATAAGTTTTTTTCATGTTAAAGAAAAAATCAGTAAGTTTTAGTTTTCAATTGAAAACTAATCTTTGATATACTATAGTTTTATGACAATAACATCTTGAAACACCTTAGATACACATGGTAACACAACAGCAGTAAGAGGTTTTGGATTGTGGTCACTCCTGTAACATTCGTGAATTTTGACTCGTTTGACTTGTAAAAAACGTGAATTAAACGTGCTTTTTTGATTATTGGACCGTTGACCCGAACGTGTTAAATGATTTATTGTTCTAGTTAATTTAAATAATTTATTTATTTATTGTGAACTAGAAACGTGTATTTATGCTAGTCGAAGCTACGTGGACGTAACGATTCGGTTTAGGACGTAAGTTGACGTTTAATTGAATTAGAAACGTAAACGGGTGATCCATGGGTCGACCCATGACCCATGAACCACCCATGACCCAACCCTATCTACACTTACACTCTCATCCATTCATTCAATTCACCTTCCACCCACCTCCTTCTCTCTCACATTCATTGCAAGTATATCTTCACTCTCTCACTAAATTCTTAGCTAAATTAATGTGTTTTAAGTTAGATTAGTCCAAGAATCTTCATCATTATCATCACTTAATCATCATATCAAAAATTGGAAAGTCAAAGTGCAAGAAATCTTGAGTTATAGCTTAAATTCGGGTTTGAGCTCTTGTGGAAGTTTTGGTAAGTCAAATTCATCTCAACACTATCATTTAATGTTTATAATCAGGTTTTAATTATATATAACCATTATTGAGTCATTTTTTTTCAAGTTAAATTGATTATGGGTCAAATTAGGGTTTTAAATTGGATAAATGGGTCAAAAATCGGATTTATTCGTTATTAGATGTTATGAGTCCAATCTTTGTAGTAAAAACATGCCACAAGTCTAACATGAACGATTTTTAAGCAAAAATTCGGATTAAAATAGTTTTAGTCCAAATTAGGGTTCTAAGTAGTCAAATGGGTCAAAAACGGGTTTGGTACTTAATTGATGAGATGGGTCGAATCCGGGAGGTGGGTTATACTTAAGTTCATGTTGTTAAACTGAATTGAACAGCACCTGGTCAAAATTCGGGCAAAAACCGGATTGAAATTCAAATTAGGGTTTTTTTGTTCATAATATTAGGTCAAAATAAATTAAAATATAAAAATTGATGATTTGCAACTAATTTGGAAAGGGGTTGTTTCTGTTTAGTCATATCTCGTTTAACAATACTCAAATCACGCTTGAATTCCATCACAATCGTGTCAATTCGAAGGATTAGGGTTGGAAGCTCATAAGTCAAAGTTTGACTTAAAAGTCAAACTGAAATTGTTCTTCATTTTCTGCACTTCCTGCCCAGAATCTCCTTCCTTCCCCTGCACCAGCGTAAATTACGCCCTTGGGGCCGTAGGTTACGCTTGCCTGCAACTTCAATTTCAACCTTACGCTCGAATCTTACTGTCTACACCAAAAACCTGATCATCTTACGCTGAAAATGCTAGTTCCAGACCACCGTAAGGTACGGTGGTCAGGACCGTACCTTACGCCGCCTTGTGTTGACCTACCGTACCCTACGCCTAATTGCAGCGCCCCTTACGCTCCCTTGCTGCTTTACACCGTAGCTTACGGCCACCACCACCGTAATTTACGGTGGTGCGATTCTCCATTTTTTCTTCTTTTCTTTCCTGATGGTCGACTAGTTCTTTTCCTTCTTCTTGCTTGAGCCCAATCTCTTGTGGGACCCTCCTGGTCTGGCTTGGGTCGTGTTCAGTCGGGAGCAACGTGGGGGAACCCTAAACTGATTTTTTGGTGTAGAAAGCAGCGTACATAAATATATATATATATATATATAATTACGGTTCTTTTCCCTTTTTATTTATTTAGTTTCCTGGTTGGGCCATACTTCTAGATTCTGTTCGGGCTTTCTTTTGGGCCATTCTTCAGCCCTTATAATGACCTATCTCGATTGGGCTGGAGGGTTCAAGCCTTATGGATATGAAAAGAGATATATATTGTCGAGTATTAGTATACATACTTGGTAAATACATTGATAAGATATAAACAAAAGACGACACATATATCGGAATATAATTATTACATATACAATAATTATATTAATACGCGCTATATAGACGTAATGATGAGTCGTCTAAAACTATAAGTCGTTTTAAAAGGGTCGAATGAAGACTTGTAACATAAAACGTGCACATGTATTGATAGGTCGTGGACTTTGAAGAACTCGGGACAATCATAACTCGTTGAATACTTATAATTTAATTATAACTCGACGTCCAAGGCAAAGGTGAGTCTCGTAGCCCCTACGTTTATATTATTTGGGGTGGAAAGTGTACTCGTTATTAAACGGTTGTCGGTTGATTCGCTTTGTTATGATATGGAACGAGATGTTGAATGCTTACTTGTTTTGCTTGTTCATGTGATTGTATGTGTTTATGATTGCGCATTATTTATTATGTAAGTCGTGCCAGAAACGTATCTCACGCATTGTTCATCATGTAAGTCGTGCCGGTTTATCGCGCATTATTTATTATGTAAGTCGCGCCAGAAACGTATTTTGCGCATTGTTCATCATGTAAGTCGTGCCGGTTATCGCGCATTATTTATTATGTAAGTCGTGCCGTTATAACTATTATTAAACGTAAACGTTGACTTGTGTTGATTTGTGTGAACGTGATTAGGTATCCTAATCCTCGTGTATCGTTAACGGTTGATATCCCGACACTTGATTTTCATTACTTAAACCTACGAACTCACCAACTTTATGTTGACACGTTTTAGTACACTTTTCAGGTGAACACGTTAATGGAAGACGTATTGGATGATTTATTGCTTGATTGTGCTAGGATTGGACTTGGACTTCATGGATCCGTGATTCATAGTTCCCGATTATGGGTTATGCTTAGGATCATTTACCATCTTTTGAACTATATTTTGTAAACGTTTGATGGGTGTGCTCCTTATGCATTTTTGGATGATTCCGGTACTTGTAATTGATTGATATATGGATTGTCCAATCCTTTAAATGCATTCTAGATTGTCTCTACTTAATTTTCATGTCGTGATGTGCTTAGTATATAACCCTCATGATTCCGCCTTGTTGGGGTGTTACAACTCCCATAATTTATCACATTGTGATCACATGTGTGGTATACAGTTTTAACAAATTGTTATAACTCACATGTGTGGTATACAAATTTTATTAGCAATCAGAGGTTTTGTCATCAGTTTTTGAAGTTCAAGCATCATACGATTCGGGAAGGATCAGGTAGGATCCCGCATAGAGTTACAACATTAAGTAACTCGCAAGGTATATGAATTGTTATAATCTTATTGCTCTAGAAACAGAAGTATGATTCATAGTTCAATTTCATGATTAATCTAACTAAATGAAATGCTACTTATTCAATTTCAGTCCAATGATTGTGCAACCATGATGTCCTAAAACACCTCTCTTTTCTCCTGAGTTTGTCGAACAGCTTAGGTGCAACCTGTAACTAATAAAGGTTTTGGTAAAATTGTTTCGTTGATTGAGGTTTCTGAGGTAGCATTTCTAACCCTTTAATGAAAGGGGTCTATTTGGGTTATGTGTCATCTTAAACGGGTCAAATGGGTCACATTAAAGAACTTAGCTAATAAACATTTACACGACCTCTTAAATTCCTTTAACTCCAAATTTTTATAATATAGTTTCAGCAAACATATTTGAGGAAGAAAATAAAGGAAGCAATATGATCTTGGTTCAAACAAACAGTTTTTAATTGTTACCCAACCTGTCTGGCCCACCCATTTTGCCACCTCTAACAGAAACAGAAAAACAAGAAAAGCTTACAGCTTTGTCAATACAATGCCAATAACAACGTATTGTCCAGTGCAATGCTTTTCTCCTGTATCATCTCCATCTCCTCCTACCCTTTTCACATATGCCAGTAAATTTAATTAGATCAGAATTAGTTTTAAATTCATAACTTGCAGGATTTTAGGACAAACACTGGCATATCACCAATGATGATACAAGACAGATGTAAAAGCAAAAAAAATTTCATTGCTCAAACTAAACAGACGTGAAGTGCAACACAATTTGAAGTATACAAGATGCAAAAGTGTGAAAAATAGACTATATATTCAAACGGCATTGAACCATTCATGTAGGTAAATCTAGATGGAGTGTTGATTCAAGGTGTGGATCACAAAATATTTGGTTGACCTTCATCCTCCTCCGTGACTCGCCTTGTCGTCTGGTTATGATCTTCATTTATATGGGCGATAGTTTAACCGCCAGCTTACAGTTTATTCAAATGCATTCTGGGAGGCCCCATTCTCTCTCATCTCTTCATTCTGTTCCCCTGTGATAAATAATACGATCTAAAGCCTACCACTAGACTACTAGTTATGCTTCCCAGTTATCCAGCTTATCTATTCTGTATTTAATACTACCTAAATACCCACAACTCACAAACTGTGTATAAATCTAGATACTTTAACAACCTCATGGTTAAAATCAAGTATAATTGTATACTTATCGTACTTAAGTTTGTTTGTTTCACTAGATAATGGAGTATAGTGTAATCCCCTGTCATGGCTCTTTATTAGGCTTTGAGCTTGATCCTCCAATTTTGGTCCTTGGTAGACGTAGGAACGGAGCGTTTGACATAGTGATGAAGCTTAAGACAATTCCGACGTCCAAACGAATAATTTCGAATCAAAATTATAGGCATTTGACACTTCCTAATACCTATATGAAGGACCAATAACCACGAACCCCAACCGCTAGATGCTAAAGCGGCAAGTGAGTATTATGCTGCATCACAGCAAGTGAGATGATGTTTTAAGTATATAAGTAACTGAATTGATTGGACATGCTTATTAATTTATTTTTTATTTGAGCAATTTACTTTTTAACAGTAACTTAGATCTTTTGGGTTCACCTATGTTCCATAATGAGTTTATCAAATATTTTGGATCATACAACAATATTGTTAATATCTTATATATTATGTGCATGTTAATGAGCAATTAACTGGAAGTAACTTAAAATTTTCAGTTCAAAGGCATTATCATGATCTTGTTGATAACTGTTGTGTCTACAACTTGCTATTTTCGCAAATAATTTACTTGATCAAAACTACAATCCTGAAGTTATTTCCACTTTTTTAATTGAAGCAGAGACTTTCTTAAGACCTCAACACGGTATAAGTGTGAATAATGGGACATAATTAGTAACTACAGTTCAGTTTGATCTTAATTTGTGCAACAACCAATGGGGTTGGTGACCATTGGTAACGTCTTCGACCTTGGGAGAATCCATCTGGGTTTAATCCCACTCTCTACATTTGTGGGGTGGATTATTAGGGTTTTTTTTTGGGGGGGGGGGGGGGGGTTCAAGAATTCCTAGGTTGCATCTTGTGCATTCGTGTGGTTTAGGATAACAAGAATATTTAAGTTAGATGGGACTGGTAGGAATAATTGGTTATCCTCAGTTGCACTAATAATCATGTAAACTCTTCCGATTTTTTCAACAATTCAACTGCGTATAAAAAATTTTCATGTTAAAGAAAAAATCAGTAAGTTCTGGTTTTCAATTGAAAACTGTGGTATACTATAGTTTAATGACATTAACATCTTGAAACACCTTAGATACAAATGATAACACACCAGCAGTAAGAGGTTTTGGACCAATTGCATTGTGGTCACTACCGTAATTATCACATTGTGATCACATGTGTGGTATATATACAGTTTTAACAAATTGTTATAAGTCACATGTGTGGTATACGAATTTTATTAGCAATCAGAGGTTTTGTCGTCAGTTTTTGAAGTTCTCGCATAATACTATTCGAGAATTTAAAGATCAGGTAGGATCCCGCATGGAGTTACAACATTAAGTAACTCGCAAGGTATACGAATTGTTATAATCTTATTGCTCTAGAAACAGAAGTATGATTAATAGTTCAATTTCATGATTAATCTAATCAAATGAAATGATACTTATTCAATTAAAAAGTAATCTTTAGTATTTTAGTTTTATGAGAACGAGACAAATTACTCGCGCATTGCCGCGGTGAGATGGTGGAGGTGATAAGTCATGAAGTGTGATAGGTCATAGGAGGTGATATGTCATAGAGTGTGATAGTCAAATGCCTTAGCCGTACGGGCTCCGCCCTCGGATTTAAAAATTCGTCGAAAGTATATCGAATGACATCTCTAATGAAAGAGAATGAAATTTTAAGAACACCCATATAATTTTTATAATTTATCGACGTACGGTTTTTGAGATAAAAGATTTTGAATGAATTAGAGGAATAAAATTATTTATGGAGGAGAGAAAAAAAATATGATTAGTTGAGATTTGAGGAGAGAGAAAGGTATTATAGTTATTTTATGTAAATATAGAATAGATAATGGGACATTTTGGAGAACTAAATGTTGAAACTTAAAATTTTAGACAGTGGCTATTTGCATTATAATATACGAGAGTAAGTACCCACGCGTTGCGGCGGTGAGATGGTGGGGGTGATAGGTCATAAAGTGTGATAGGTCATAGAGTGTGATAGCCAAATGCCTTAACCGTACGGGTTCCGCCCTCGGATTTAAAAATTCGTCGAAAGTATATCGAATGACATCTCTAATGAAAGAGCATGAAATTTTAAGAACACCCATATAATTTTTATAATTTATCGATGTACGGTTTTTGAGATAAAAGATTTTGAATGAATTGGAGGAATAAATGATTTATGGAGAGAGAAAAAAAATGATTGGTTGAGATTTAAGGAGAGAGAAAGGGTATTATAGTTATTTTAGGTATATATAAAATAGATAGGGAGCATTTTGGGAAAGTAAATGTTGAAACTTAAAATTTAGACAGGAGGAATTTGCTTTATAATATAGTATAGATATAGATTATAGATAACTATCATCTTGAAACACCTTAGATACACATGGTAACACAAGAGTAGTCAATCAGAGGTTTTGGACCAATTGAAGTGGTTGTCTTTTTGATTAATTAGTAGTTTTGAACCGATCGGAGGTTGACTTGTTTCTAATCAGACTGCTTAACAGCCACATCACACTGATCGCTGTAACAAAGTTTTGTTCAGTTAATGCAAGTTATGTGCCATGTACTATATTTGCTATGCACCTCGTGTTTCCGCCTTAACGGGGTCTTACAATAGGCGCCATTCCAATAGTTATCTATGCCGTAAATTAACTTTCATTAACCTATAAAAACAAAGTAGGCAGTGGATTTTTCTCACCTACGAAAAACCTTAAATTTATTGATATTAAGTTCTTAACTATGTAGGGCTACGATGTAAAATATCACTACCATAATTAGCATATTGTGGTCACATGTGTTGTAACACCCCACTTCTAAACTCGAATATGAAGTGTCATTTTCAAACTTAAACAATAACAAAATGGTGCTAAACAAAAATTTTCCTTAATATATTTACAATTATAATAGCCTAAATGATCCTTGATCTTGATCTTCAACGAATCCTTTATGCGCGGAAGCTAGCTAAATTTCATTTCTCTACTCTTTCTTAATACCTGCCGCAGAGAAAGAAAAACTGCGGCTGAGCCAATTGTTCAGTGCGCGGATATAGGAATACATATAGTAATATTCAAAATAGACCAAGAAGTTTTTCTAACAAAAATCATTTAACTCATAAAAAGATTTAAAGGATACTTTTAACGAACCAAAAATATTAAAGACACATTTTAAATAGATAACTATAAATCAAAAAAAATACCGTTATATTATCAAATCCATATTTTAGCATTATCAAAAGAACATATCAATATCCAACGTTATCAAAAAGTCTACAAAGCTTCATATTTTCAAATCCAACATTATCAAAATACCTACATTTCAGAGTTCCATATTTTCAAAATCAACCGAGCTTCTACAACAAAAACGCATACATTTGCATATCGAATCGATAAAACAAATGTCAGACATATGTACATTGGACTGCAGATCCAAATGTACCCTACAAATGTGCAATGGTGTGTCGGGCACAACACAACCATCCACCCTACCAGAACAGAACCTACAAACTAGAGTCGACTCATACGCCTTCTAACAAAATGGCCAATGCCATAGCAGACAAAAGAAGACGTCGTAACCAATCACACTGTCACGGAAGTGTCACACCATTGGTGCCCCCAATGATGTGCCTGTAGTACCCCTACAGGTGGTTAGCTCGGGGTTTTCATATCAAATTTCCATATATCAAAAACAACTTTACACATAGCTTTTCAAAAATAATCATATAGTACAATGTTTCAAAAGCTTTCTTATTTCGAATAAAATTTCAACATATTCAAAGATCTTTCGTACATATATTTCAAAAATCAGAATTTATTTAAAACCTTCGGATCATAACTAACATATACGAACAAAATAGTTTTGAGGCCTTAAAAGACATATCAAAATCACTTTAACAACAGAGTAATGCAGAAGGAAGACCCAAAAATAGTGGGTTTGATATTCTATACAAAATTATGGAAGACCCAAAAATAGTGGGTTTGATATTCTATACAAAATTATGGAAAACCCAAAAAGTAAAACCAGGGCCCATTAGCTTGGAGTGTGTGTATCGATCGAGGCTTGTTTATCTATACTACTATATAAAAATTATACCCCATGTTGAAAAGTTAACATTTTTTGGGACACGCGAAATTACCATTTTACCTTAATGAATTAATTTACACAATCATTTTATTATCTTCTAAAAGATATCTACTACTCTTTTAAATCAAATATCTTTATATCAAATACCTACACCGCTTGACGCATCGGCCGCCACAACGGTCGCCGCCGCCGTCACCATCCGTCAATACCACCATATCACTGTCACTGTCATCGCGGCGCATTGTGCGGGTACCATGCTCGTATTTATTTAAATAAAACCTTCCGTTATCAAAACCCAAATAATAAAACTTGAAATCCCCTTTGCCTGCCTTCGAGAGTTCGAGAGCGATGTCTTCTTCTTCAGAAGAAGAGGAAGAATATTATGAGGAGATACAATTGGGATTGGATATAGAGGTTGAAATAATGAAAAGGCTTCCCCCCAAATCATTGGTTAGATTCATGTCTGTTTCGAAACAATGGAAATCCATCATCCGATCCTCCTCATTCATCTCCGGTTACAGCAACAATCAGCAGCAGCCGGCTTCTTCTAATCTCTTTTTTTTAGGTTTTGATCGCCGAAAGTATCCAATCATTAAAATCAAATTATTTAATGATGATATTGGTTTTCAACAATGCCTTACTCTTCCCGATAATTTCCGGAGCTTGAACTCCCTCACTTGATAGGTTACTCGCAAGGATTGTTTGGATTTCACAATAAGGATGAGATAGATTAGTAATTGTGAATCCATCAATTAGGAAATCTTTTATCATTCCCCTCCCTAAACACATGTGTGGTGTAAATGATTTTTATTTTTGTTTCACGGTGGTTTGTCATTCTAACGAGCCTACGATTTTCTGTATTACTGAAGAAACCCCATTGCGGCTACAGATTTATACATTAACCACCGGGGATTGGAGAACTGTTTCTAATACTCCTCCTCGTAAACCACGTTTAGTCACGGGTAGGTTTATTTATTGGATTGCTGATGACGATCATTGGATTATATCATTTGATATCACTAGTGAACAGTTTACAAAATTATGCCTCCCGCCTGCTTTAGCATCGTCACAAAACATGGATTTGGCGTTATCTAAGCTTAGGGAGTCTCTCGTTGTGGTGAAAATCGACATAAGGAAACAAGAAATTGATGTATGGATGGAGGCGGATGGTGTTGAAAACTCATTCACAAAACAATTCAAGAAACCAACTAAGATATTGGAAAAGCTGGGAAGTAGAAGTACTTGGATTCACAATAGATGGCCAATTTATATTACAAATGGAGGTCTGTCCTAGGAGATGGCAACTTCTTTATTATGAACCTGACTCGAAAAGCTTCAAATATATTGGGACACTTTGGAAAGAGTTTGCCTTGCAGGTTCTTACATGGAAACACTATTGTTGCTTGACTACTGATATTTTTACATGTGTTTATATATATGTTAAGAAACAGAAATTGAAGAGAAGAATTTTTGTATTGATTTTTTCATCAGTTTTGATTACATCAACGCCTCTATTTATACTAGAGCTAATTAGGTAACACATGACTATTGGGCTTGGGCCCTTATTGGACCGATACACATTCTAACACTCCCCCTCAAGTTGAATATCGGGATTACCGAAATTCAACTTGCTTAGACACTTATGAAACATAGATGTTCCCACTGCTTTAGTTAGAATATCAGCCAGTTGATCTTCAGACTTTACGAATGGTAACTTGATAATTCCACTTTCCAACTTTTCTTTTATGAAGTGACGATCAACCTCCACATGCTTGGTTCTATCATGTTGAACTGGATTCTCTGAGATTTGGATAGCCGCTTCATTATCACTCATGATTCGGATACTTTCTTTGGGGGCAAAACCTATTTCAGACACCAGCTTCTTTAACCACAAAGCTTCTGCTAGTCCTTTAGCTATACCTCTAAACTCAGCTTCAGCACTTGACAAGGAGACAACTTTCTGTTTTTTACTTTTCCATGTAACTAAATTACCACCTACCAACGAGAAATATCCTGAAGTAGATCTTCGATTACCTTTATCTCCTGCCCAATCTGCATCTGTATATAACTGAATTTTGAGGTGACCATTAGTCTTAAATAACACCCCATGACCTGAAGTTCCTTTGAGATACCTAATAATTCGCAGAACTGCATCCATATGATCTTCCTGAGGTTGATGCATAAATTGACTGACAACTCCAACAGCATATGCTATGTCTGGACGAGTGTGAGCCAAATAGATAAGTTTTCCTACCAACCTTTGATATCTTCCTTTATCAGTAGTTTTAGCATCTATCTTCACAAACAACTTCTGATTGATGACCATGGGAGTATCTGCTGGTTTACAATCGACCATTCCTGTTTCTGCCAGAAGATCTAGTATATATTTCTTCTGACAAATAAAAATTCCTTGTTCAGATTTTGAAACTTCTATTCCAAGGAAATACTTCAGATCTCCCAAATCTTTCATTTCAAACTCTGCAAACAGAGCTGTTTTTAGTTTATTAATCTCCTTTTCATCATTCCCTGTTATAATCATGTCATCAACATAAATTATTAGACATGTCACAAGATTTCCTCTGTGGCGAAGAAACAATGTGTGATCTGAGTTGCTTTGTTGATATCCATATTTCTTCATAGCAAGAGTAAATCTTCCAAACCAAGCTCTGGGTGATTGTTTAAGCCCATACAAGGCCTTTTTCAATTTACAAACTTCCCCATCCTTAAAGCTGTGAGAAAATCCAGGAGGAGCTTCCATATACACTTCTTCTTGTAATTCTCCGTGCAAGAAGGCATTCTTCACATCAAATTGATGAAGGGGCCAACCTAGATTTGCTGCTATTGAGAAAAGAACTCTTATTGTATCTAGCTTTGCAACTGGAGAGAAGGTTTCTGAATAGTCAATGCCATAGGTTTGAGTATACCCTTTGGCAACAAGTCTTGCTTTGTACCTCTCTATGTCTCCATTTGGTTTATATTTGATGGTATATATCCACCTGCACCCTACTGGATCCTTTCCTTTTGGAAGAAAACATTTCTCCCATGTATCATTCTTCATAAGAGCCTCCATTTCACTATCCATAGCATCCTTCCAATTTTTTAACTTCAAGGCATGCTCTACATTTGACGGGAGCTCTTCTGAATATAGTTTTGCTGCAAATGCTTTTGCTTCTTTGGAGAAAAAACCTTCTGCAATATTAGCAAAGTTGTCTACCGGATACTTAGTAGACCGAGAACTCTTTTCTGGAGAATATCGCTTTGCAGGAATTCCTCTGGTAGACCTTGGTGGGAGAACATATCTTTCTGGAGCACTTTCTGGAGCATTTTCTGGAACATTTTCTGGAGGAGTTACTTCTTCTATATTTTCTGACTCTCCATTAACATTTTCCTGCATTTCATTAGCTGGAATATCCATACCATTCAAAGTATGACTTGGTTCAGAACTAATTACCTCGGATATCAGGTCTGGATATAGGTTGTCACTTTGAGAGGAGGACTGTAAATCTTTATCTGGAGTCTGAACATCTGATGATGTAGTGGTCTGAACTTCTGATGAATATTGGAGCCAACTCAGTGTGTCACTTTGTTCCTCCCCCTGACCACTGAGTTCCTGAGAGTAGAAATACTTGGTTTCCAAAAAATCACAATTCATTGTAGTAAACATACGATGAGTTTTAGGATTGTAACATCTATACCCCTTTTGATTAACCCCATATCCCACAAATACACATTTTTCAGCACACGGTTCGAGTTTATTACGATATGATTTTGGAATATGAACAAAAACTGTACATCCAAACACTTTAGGCTGCAAAGTAAGAACTGATGGAAGCTTATGAAACTCAGAGAGGACTTTCAAAGGGGTTTTCATATCGAGAATCTTTGTAGGGAGACGGTTGATCAAGTAGGTAGCAGTAGCTAAAGCTTCGGGCCAAAAACTTTTAGGAACCAAGGACTCAATGATAAGTGCCCTAGTCATTTCTAAAAGAATTCTATTTTTCCTTTCAGCCACACCATTTTGTTCGGGGGTGTGAGGACAAGTAGTTTGATGGATTACACCTTTGGATTGAAAAAACAGGTTCATTTGTGAATTCACATACTCCCCACCATTATCTGTTCTCATGACTTTGATAGATTTTTGAAATTGAGTTTGGACCATGTTATAGAACACAGTAAATCTATCATAAACTTCATCTTTATTTTTCAAAAAATAAATCCATGTCATCCGGGTGCAATCATCAACAAAAATCACAAAGTACTTGAAATTATGACCTCCACTAACCGGTGCAGGACCCCACACATCTGAATGAACCAATGAAAAAGGAGATTCAACTCTACTCTTACGGGGTTTAAAGGTTTGCCTATGACTTTTTGCGAGAATGCAAGTTTCACAATCAATCTTTTTATTCAACGGAAAAAGTTTTGGAAATAAAATATGCAAATAACTCACTGATGGATGCCCCAATCTTCTATGCCATAACCATGCTTCTCTTTCACTAGTTCCATGAGCAAGCATGACATTCCCACTTTCAGTAACCTCATCAACATAATACAGTCCTCCTTTCTCAGTGCCACGCCCAATAATCCGTCCCGTCCTGATATCCTGCAACAAACAGAAGGTTGGATGCATGAGAACTGAGCAATTAAGTTCTTTTGTCACATGACTTATCGACAAAAGTTTGTGTGATAAGTCAGGCACATAAAGACAATTAGACAATTGAATGTCTGTGGAGAATTTAATTGTTCCACCATTTTTTACATCCATTTTCCCTTTATTTGCGGCTTTAATATGGGTTTTGTTGGGTTTCGTTATGACCTTAAAATCCGACAAGTCATAGGTCATTGTGTCGGTGGCACCACAATCAAATATCCACTCCCCATTATTTTCTTTTAAAGTATCTTCGTTGGCTATATTTGCATTTCCATGACAAGTTAGGGGTTGTTTTTGAAAAATCTTATTATTTGTAGGGATGTTTGACCGTGTGGAAAGCAAAGGGATTTTTCCCTTTCCCTTTTTCTCTGCCAGCGTACCCCCTTCCTCCCCTTCTCCTCTTCCAGCCGCCACTACTCCTCTAAACTCGTGGCCTCCACACGAGTTTGGTCTAAACTCGTGGCCTCCACACGAGTTTGGTCTAAACTCGTGGCCTCCACATGAGTTTGGTCTAAACTCGTGGCCTCCACACGAGTTTGGTCTAAACTCGTGGCCTCCACACGAGTTTGGTCTAAACTCGTGGCCTCCACACGAGTTTGGTCTAAACTCGTGGCCTCCACACGAGTTTGGTCTAAACTCGTGGCCTCCACACGAGTTTGGTCTAAACTCGTGGCCTCCACACGAGTTTGGTCTAAACTCGTGGCCTCCACACGAGTTTGGTCTAAACTCGTGGCCTCCACACGAGTTTGGTCTAAACTCGTGGCCTCCACACGAGTTTGGTCTAAACTCGTGGCCTCCACACGAGTTTGGTCTAAACTCGTGGCCTCCACACGAGTTTGGTCTAAGCTCGTGGCCTCCACACGAGTTTGGTCTAAACTCGTGGCCTCCACACGCGTTTGGTCTAAACTCGTGGCCTCCACACGAGTTTGATCTAAACTCGTGGCCTCCACACGAGTTTGGTCTAAACTCGTGGCCTCCACACGAGTTTGGTCTAAACTCGTGGCCTCCACACGAGTTTGGTCTAAACTCGTGGCCTCCACACGAGTTTGGTCTAAACTCGTGGCCTCCACACGAGTTTGGTCTAAGCTCGTGGCCTCCACACGAGTTTGGTCTAAACTCGTGGCCTCCACACGCGTTTGGTCTAAACTCGTGGCCTCCACACGAGTTTGGTCTAAACTCGTGGCCTCCACACGAGTTTGGTCTAAACTCGTGGCCTCCACACGAGTTTGGTCTAAACTCGTGGCCTCCACACGAGTTTGGTCTAAACTCGTGGCCTCCACACGAGTTTGGTCTAAACTCGTGGCCTCCACACGAGTTTGGTCTAAACTCGTGGCCTCCACACGAGTTTGGTCTAAACTCGTGGCCTCCACACGAGTTTGGTCTAAACTCGTGGCCTCCACACGAGTTTGGTCTAAACTCGTGGCCTCCACACGAGTTTGGTCTAAACTCGTGGCCTCCACACGAGTTTGGTCTAAACTCGTGGCCTCCACACGAGTTTGGTCTAAACTCGTGGCCTCCACACGAGTTTGGTCTAAACTCGTGGCCTCCACACGAGTTTGGTCTAAACTCGTGGCCTCCACACGAGTTTGGTCTAAACTCGTGGCCTCCACACGAGTTTGGTCTAAACTCGTGGCCTCCACACGAGTTTGGTCTAAACTCGTGGCCTCCACACGAGTTTGGTCTAAACTCGTGGCCTCCACACGAGTTTGGTCTAAACTCGTGGCCTCCACACGAGTTTGGTCTAAACTCGTGGCCTCCACACGAGTTTGGTCTAAACTCGTGGCCTCCACACGAGTTTGGTCTAAACTCGTGGCCTCCACACGAGTTTGGTCTAAACTCGTGGCCTCCACACGAGTTTGGTCTAAACTCGTGGCCTCCACACGAGTTTGGTCTAAACTCGTGGCCTCCACACGAGTTTGGTCTAAACTCGTGGCCTCCACACGAGTTTGGTCTAAACTCGTGGCCTCCACACGAGTTTGGTCTAAACTCGTGGCCTCCACACGAGTTTGGTCTAAACTCGTGGCCTCCACACGAGTTTGGTCTAAACTCGTGGCCTCCACACGAGTTTGGTCTAAACTCGTGGCCTCCACACGAGTTTCGTCTAAACTCGTGGTCTCCACACGAGTTTGGCCTAAACTCGTGGCCTCCACACGAGTTTGGTCTAAGCTCGTGGCCTCCACACGAGTTTGGTCTAAACTCGTGGCCTCCACACGCGTTTGGTCTAAACTCGTGGCCTCCACACGAGTTTGACCTAAACTCGTGGTCGTCGATTTGGTGTTTTTCTTGTGATTGTCGGACCACCATTCCGGGTACCCGATGATCTGGAAGCATTGTTCCTTCGTGTGCCTTTTCATGCCGCACTCGTTACATTTGAGGTGAGATTTATTGGTTTTATTTGATTGTTTTGGTTGTTGTGGTTGTTTATTGGTATTTGTTTTATTCAGATTTGCTAAATCAGACCCAAAGTCGCCGGAACAATTTTCCATGGTGGCTTGGGTTTTGATGTTGTTAAGAGATAGAATTGAAATAAGCGATGATTGAATTGATTTGTTTTTGTGATTCTGTAGCAAATTGGCAATCTGAAGTGCCAACTCAGAACCCGAGCTTTGGTCGCCGGCATCAGCCATGGTGACTTCTCGATGGTTTGTGAGTTTAATGGACGTTTATTGGGTAGATGATGATCCCTGAATTAGTGTTAGTGGCTCTGATACCATGTTAAGAAACAGAAATTGAAGAGAAGAATTTTTGTATTGATTTTTTCATCAGTTTTGATTACATCAACGCCTCTATTTATACTAGAGCTAATTAGGTAACACATGACTATTGGGCTTGGGCCCTTATTGGACCGATACACATTCTAACAGTTACACTTATTGGGGTCAAAGATACTGGCAGGCAAAGTGTGGAATTTAGAGATGATGACTTACTTTTAGAAGACGCAAGCCAGCTATGAAACTTAAATCGTGGCGGTAGCGAGATCAACCTTTTAAAATAGTTTTCTAATGTGTGTGAAACACTTTGTGTTCTTTGCTGATTGATACTCTGTTAAATGATGATTTTTAGTAGAAATAAATTGACAATCTTATGGTCTCTGCTAATTGATCTAGTTATTATGTATAATTGTATACTTATCGTACTTAAGTTTGTTTCTTTAACTAGATAATGGAGTATAGTGTAATCCCCTGTCATGGCTCTTTATTAGGCTTTGAGCTTGATCCTCCAATTTTGGTCCTTGGTAGACGTAGGAACGGAGCGTTTGACATGGTGATGAAGCTTTAAGACAATTCCGACGTCCAAACGAATACTTTCGAATCAAAATTGTAGGCATTTTACACTTCCTAATACCTATATGAAGGACTGATAACCATGAACCCCAACCGCTATGAAGCTAAAGCGGCAAGTGTGTATTATGCTATATCACAGCAAGTGAGATGATGTTTTAAGTATAAGCAACTGACTTGATTGGACATGCTTATTAACTTTTTCTTTTGAGGAATTTACTTTTTAACTGGAAGTAACTTTAAATTTTTGAATTCCCCTTCGATCCATAATGATTATATCAAATGGATCTTACAACAATTTTGTTGAGATATCTTATATATTATCTGCATGTTAATGAGTGATTTACATTTTAATTGGAAGTAACTAAAATTTTTCAGTTCAAAGAAGGCATTATAATGCTGAAAAAAAACTTGACCATAATCTTGTTAAAATAAGTTGATAGCCAGAGGCGGATCCAGAAATGTGTGTAAACGGGGGCAAAAAAAGTGGTAACATCTGATGTCGAAATAAAAGACATTAAACAATAGTAAAAAAAAAGCATAAAAAATTAAAAACAGCAAAATAAAGCATTGGAACAACTACTCGTACACAAACTAATAACGAACAACCAAAATAGTAAACTTCATTAAATTACACCTTAAGATCCTATACGTATTAGGTTTATTTTTCCTTCAAAATTCTTTACCAACATCAAACAAATATAAAATGCATAATTGACAAATTGCAACAGATAAATACCAACAACTAATAAATTAATTTTCAATACATATTTGCAACTAATAAGTTATTTCTTGTTAGTTATGGTTTATAAAATTATAAGTTATGTTAGTATTTTTACTTACCTTATTGGTATAAAAAGTTGGAGAATGAAGATGTCAACTAGCAGTAAAAAAAATAAAAAGCAAAAGAAGACAAAAAATAGGATATTTGAATTGTTATTGTTTAAGTCTATTTGAACGAAAATAAAAAATAATGCAAACTTTTGGAGTTGTAAATAATTATTCTCAATATTTGAATTGTTATCTTCTTTTTGAACAGACTTTGATTGTTATATGACAATCCATTTTTCCAAATTAGAGTTTGAGTTGGGGGCATTTAAATTTTGGGCTGAGGGCATTTAGTAATGTTTGGGCTTTTGTGACATAACTTTACATACCCAAAATATGTATTTTGGAAAGCCAATAGGGGGCATTACCCCCCGCTAATCCTATATTACATCCGCCCCTGTTGATAGCTGTTGTGTCTACAACTTGCTATTGTCGCAAATAATTTACTGGATCAAAACTACAAACCTGAACTTATATCCACTTATTTGGAAGCAGAGACTTTCTTAAAACCTCAACACGGTACAAGTGTGAATAATGTGACATAATTAGTAACTACATTTCAGTTTTGATCTTAATTAGTGCAACAGCCAACAGGGTTGATGACCCATAGGTAGTCTTTGACCTTGAAAAATCCATCTGGGTTCAAGTCCATAACTTGCCATTCAAAAAAAAAAATAGTGTATATAAGTTAGATGGCACTCTTAGGAATAATGGTTATTCTCGGTTGCACCAAGAATTATGTAAAATTTTCTGATTCTTTCAACTGCATATAAGAATTTTTATGATAAAGAAAAAATCAGTAAGTTTTAGTTTTCAATTGAAAACTAATCTTTGGTGTACTATAGTTTTATTACAATAACATCTTGAAACACCTTAGATACACATGGTAACACAACAGCAAGAGGTTTTGGACCAATTGCATTGTGGTCACTACCGTAATTGTCACATTGTGATCACATGTGTGGTATACAGTTATAACAAATTGTTATAACTCACATGTGTGGTATACGAATTTTATTAGCAATCACAGGTTTTGTCGTCAGTTTTTGAAGTTCTCGCATAATACTACTCGGGTATTTAAAGATCAGGTAGGATTCCGCATGGAGCATTAAGTAACTCGCGAGGTATACGAATTGTTATAATCTTATTGCTCTAGAAACAGAAGTATAATTCATAGTTTAGTTTCATTATTAATCTACCAAATGAAATGATACTTATTCACCTGAGTTTGTCGAACACCTCTCTTTTCACTTGAGTTTATCGAACAGCTTAGGTGCAACCTGCAACCATTACAGGTTTTGGTAAAACTGTTTCGTTGATTGAGGTTTCTGAGGTAGCATTTCTAATCCTTAAATGAAAGGGGTCTATTTGGGTTATGTGTCATCTTAAACAGGTCAAATGGGTCACATCGAATAACTTAGCTAATAAACATTAACACGACGTCTTAAATTGCTTTAACTCAAAAATTTTATAATATAGTTTCAGCAAACATTTTTGAGAAGGAAAAGAAGGGAAGCAATATGTGTGTGGTTCAAGTTTTAATTGTTACCCAACCTGTCTGACCCACCCATTTTGCCACCTCTAACAGAAACAGAAAGACAGGAAAAGCTTACAGCTCGGTCGATACAATGCCAATAATCAAAGTATTGTCCAGTGCAATGCTTTTCTCCTGTACCATCTCTTACTCTTTTCCCACATGCATGGCAATGAAAGCCCACAGAATTAATCTTTGATGTTTTAGTTGTAAAGCATATTTGCTCAATTTTGAAACAATATATTCCTATATAGGATAGCTTGTCTACATTTTTATCTTTCATTTATAAACCTTAATTGCCTTCGCCTTCTAGAGAAACTGATTCACTGATGTTAAACATGAGAAAAAGAAGTCAAGGATAAGATTAAATAGACAATTATATTTTTCTGTAAAACATCTACAAATGAAAGTGTGTTCAACAACGGATAAAAAGGGATTAGAGAAGGCTCTAATGGAAGGTGCGGGGAGTTAAAAGATATTCTTCCTCAGTGCAAAATAATTTTAAGTTTCAAGTTTCCTTCGTATTTTGAACTTTTTGAAATAAATTGAGACGTTTAGACGATGGTTTCTAGCTTGATATACTTACATGTGGTTATTTATTAGGACGAATTGAACCATGGTCCTTCCTCTCCTAGAACTATCTCCTAACCCAGTAAGTGGATAGCCAACATGGACCTGTATCTCTATAGGTAATTTTATTTATGGCAAACTTACCACTTAAAATGTATAAATGTAAATGTAACACCTAATGTCGTCTTCCACGGATTTTGAGTCTCAATACCTCGACGGTGTATGGGGAGGTTGAGATGAAGACAGTCTTACCTCTTCCTAGGTAGAGAGGCTGCTTGCATGTTCTATCTAAATGATAGAAAAGGACCTCCGGCCTTTGCAAATTTGTATGGGGGAAGTTGAGATGTAGACAACTTTTACCTCTACCACTCAAAATGTATGTAAAGGATAAATTTGCTCTTTTTTTTATAAGGGAAATTTGTCACCCAAAATGTATGTAAAAGGCAAATTTGTAACTCAAATTAATTAATACTTAAGTCTTAAGTGTAATTATCTGAAACACGTCCCTATGGGAAAACCAAAACCCCGACTTTTTGGGCTAGGTTTGGGTCTGGTTATGTGGGTCTCGGCTAAGTATAGGATGATTGGCACCTACGTATTAATTTGAATGGCAAAATTATCCTTTAAGAACGACAAACTATCTTGTTCCTATTACCTATTAATTTTAGATAGTTATATTTGATGCAAATGCTATAAAACTGATAAATATACTCTAAAGTAAGCACACTTACAATGAAAATTAAAAAGCAAATTGTTGCTATTAATTTCAACTTACAATAATCAGAAACCATTAAGCAGGTTCTAAATACAAGTCCGAATATACTCCCTAAAAAGTTGGTGTAACGAATTTATCAGTCTCATAAGTTAAAGAAACGATACATAGTGGAAATCTGGGAAAAAAGTATTTGGATTCACGAAGGATGGCCAACCTATATTAGGAATGTGTGTCCATTATGGTGAATGGAAACTTTTTGTTTATGAACCTGACTCGAAAAGCTTCAATTATATTAGGAACTCCAAGTATCCGGACCTTGCAGGTTCATACATGGAAACACTATTGTTGTTTAACCACTGATATTTTATATGTTGCTTATGACATACACTTATTGGGTACGGACAAAGTGTGGAACTTTAGAGATGATAGACTTTTAAAAGAAGCAAGCAAGCTATGAAACTTAAATCGTGGCAGTAGCGAGATCAACTTTTTAACATAGTCTTGTAATGAAATTTGTGTAAAACACTTTTTGTGTTCTTTAATTTTGCCCTACATCAACACTGTTTACAGTGTAATTTATAAGCCTGGCATAGCTAGTTTTGATAATATACTTTACGGTGTCCTCATTTATGTACGTTAACGACTACAAATTACATTGTAAACACCAGTAATGATGTTTAGTAGAAATAAATTGACAATCTTTTTTGGTACTACTTTTATTTAGTTTTCAATTGAAAAGTAATCTTTAGTATTTTCTTGTTTTACGACAATAACATCTTGAAACACCTTAGATACACATGGTAACACAAGAGCAATCAATCAGAGGTTTTGGACCAATTGCATTGTGGTCACTACCGTAATTATCACATTGTGATCACATGTGTGGTATATATATAGTTAATAACATACAACTGAAATCATGTGTAATGATCACTAATCATTTTTCTTCATCAATATTTGAGGTTCAAACATAATACCATTCGGGTATTTAATGATCAGGTAGGATCCCGCATAGAGTTACAGCATTATGTGACTCGCAAGGTATACGAATTGTTTAATCTTATTGCTCTAGAAACAGAAGAAGGTATGATGCATAGCTCAATTTCATAATTAATCTAACCAAATAAAATGACACTTATTCAATTTCAATCCGATGATTATGCAACCATGATGTCCTAAAACACCTCCCTTTTCACTTGAGTTTGTCGAACAGCTTAGGTGCAACCTGCAACCAATAAAGGTTTTGGTAAAACTGTTTTGTTGATTGAAGTTTAGGTAGCATTTCTAACCCTTTAATGAAAGGGGTCTATTTGGGTTATGTGTCATCTTAAACGGGTCAAATGGGTCACATTAAAGAACTTAGCTAATAAAATTTTACACGGCCTCCTAAATCGTGTTAATTCAAAATTTTATAATATAGTTCCGGCAATCATATTTGAGAAAGAAGGGAAGAAATATGTTTGTGGTTCGATCCGACCGTCCAAGCGGTTTTAACTTGTTACCCAACCTGTCTGGCCCACCCATTTTGCCACCTCTAACAGAAACACGAAGACAGGAAAAGCTTACAGCTCTGTCAATACAATGCCAATAATCGAAGTATTGTCCAGTGCAATGCTTTTCTCCTGTATCATCTCCTTCTACTCTTTTCACACATGCCTGTAAATTTAATTAGATTAGAATTACTTTCAAATTTAAAACTTACAGGGCTTTAGGACAAACAAAGTATTTCACCAAAAATGATACAAGACAAATGTAAAAGCAAAATCTTATTTCCTTGCTCAAACTAAAGGCTCTGTTCTAACTTGAAAACCAGGATCCATCATAACACACGTGAAATGCAACACGATTCAAAGTATACAAAATGCAAGAGTGTGAAAATAGATTATACATTCAAACCACATTTGAACTGAACCAATTCATGTAGGTAAATCTAGATGGAGTGTTGTATCAAGTTGTGGACCACAATATATTAGGTTGGCCTTCATCCTCCTCCGTGACTCGGCTGGTTATGATATTCATTTATATGGGGGATAGTTAAACCGGCAGCTTACAATATATTCTTAAATGCATTTTGTGAGGCCCCATTCTCTCTCATCTCTTCATTCTGTTTCCCTGTGATAAATAATATGATCTAAAGCCTACTACTAGCTATGTTATCAATAGCGGCGCTATAGCGGTTAGAGGTCCACAAGCAAAATAGCAGTTCCGCTATTAACGACGCTATTTTACCGATATCGGTGCTATCGTGTTTTTTTAATTTTTTTTGGCCCAAACTTAAAGAAACACTAAATTTTGCAAGTATTAACACTAACATTTCAAATATTGACACTTTTAAGCTTGACTTTTGATAATTTCTACCAAGTATAAAGTATTAATTATAAATATATGACAAAAATAGTAATAATATATAAATATTGCATAATATTAAAATTACCGCTATACCACCGCTATAACCGATATCTCAAACTCGGTCCTCGACCACTATAACCGATACTTAGACTACTAGACTTCTAGTTATGCTTCCCAGTTATCCAGATTACACATTTTGTATTTTATACTACCTAAACACCCACAATTCACAAAGTGCGTTTAAATCTGCATACTTTTACAGACTCATGGTTATAATCGGAAAAAATATTTTGTCACCTCTGGTTTTGTTAATTTCAGTAATCAAAAGAACTTGCAACTACAACATCAAGTTACCGTAACACGGAAAACTTCAGAATCAGTAGGTATGGACAAAGGAACTATAATCACCATTGACATAGCATCCTAACTCGGATCACAAACAAAAATACTCAATTCAAAGGCCTCACTACAAACGAAGGAACTATTTTACCATATTAACTAAGACATTGACTCTTTTACAACTAAATGCAACCTAAACTTTTTTAACTTGGTACATTTTACCATATTAACTAAGATATTAAGAATTCATTAAAATCAGTAAAAGGTGAGTTTGTAGTGTATTGGGAAGCACCTGATACTCAATTAGAGGCCTAACACATTTGGGCTTGGACGAGTCTTCCAAGTACTTCTTTTGGTCAGCTGGTTCTGCATCACCCCTTTATAAACAAACAGAACGAGACATTATTACATCATACGAAAGATCAAATACATTGAAACGACAAGTTGACAACTACATTGCCCTTCACAATTTCATGCTAAACGAGTTTCCGGGGTGCATACTTTTAACTGCTTACGAAGTTAAAAGATAAATGTACTTTGCATTGTTGTACTGTACAACAATGCAAAGCACATTTGGTGGTGTATCCTCAAAAAATTAGTGCTACAGATCGCTTCCCAACCTTAAAAATGCTTCATTTCTAACTTTTTTTTTAATTAAAATCCCAACATTGTCTTTACATATAACAATTTTTAATGTATATAAACATATATATATATATGTCTGTATATGTACATAACATCAATCAAATAAGTTTTGTATTTCGTCAAAATTGAAAAAAGTTTTGAAAATAAAATAACATATTTTTAAATAACATGCTCAGGTAGGAATTAATAATAAATATCTCTCATACTCATAATAAATACAAATAGAAGCATATGAAAAAGAAAAACCAAAATAAATCAAACTTACATTTTTTTTTATAAAATAACTGCAGATTAAACCTGGCTTGATGAATACACCTGCACAATCTATATAAATATATTGATTAGTGTATGTAAAATTCTAATTAACGGATCAAATAATTTGAAAGAATAAAATTACCCTTTTTTTCACAGAGGAAAGGATTCAGTGAAATAAAACTGTTATTTTATATTTATTTACGGTGGATGGAGGACTGATTCAATTTAATGGCTAAATTTTTGACACTCCAATAAATTCGGTAAATTTCATTTCTACTTTCCAGTTTCAACTATATCATTTTTAGTCCTTAGAGTTTACAAAAATCATCAAGCCGGTTCCAAAATTTATTTTACTTTCTCAGAGACGATCTTAAGAGGGAAAAAACAATATTTACATATAAAAAACGTTACGTGAACATGTGCCTACACTATCACATCCGAAATCCGTCTTTGATCGTGAATATATGCCTATCATGTTTTCGTTGGTTTTAGTGTGACATTTTTTAGTTTGCGAGTCTAGTTTAAAAGAAATGTAGCTTACTCGATTAAAATTTATGGATCAAAAGATTTTAATTCAGGGATCAAGAGATGAGATGAGTTGCTAAGAATTTAGGATTATGTGATTTTGCAGTAAATTCGTTAGATGATTACGTTGGGCCAAAAATTGTATCATTAATGGTTTTATACGCTAGATGGACCCAATTAAATGTTAAATTGTTACAAAGGCCCATAAGGCCATAATAGACAAAAAATATTTGATTTTTATTTCCTTTACTGAACATTTTTAAAATGATTCTTTATACGGAGCATAACAAAACTGAAAGTTCGAAAAATATGGGGAAAAAAATGTATCAAAATCTTTTCGAAAAACAAAATTCTAATGTTTTGAAAAGTATATTGATACATTAATTTCATCTTTATTGTGTTCAACAACTCAACAAGCACAATTTAAAAACTCTCATGATTTATACATAAAAAGAAAATAATAAAATAATTGACGTGTGTAAAAAAAAAACATGCTTGGTGTAACCCATGATTATTCTTTTCCTACCTACACTTTCAAAGTCAAAAGCTAATCATGTCGCCATATCCCCTTTATGAGTAGCATTTCACAAATAAATTGGGTAATTTGTATATACTTGATATACTTTTATTATACTATTAATTATATCATTATATGCTCCCCAAATGGGTTCTTAATTGTATGTCAAACATGATTATTACGAGGGATGTTTTTAAGCATGTGTAAGAAGAACAATTAAACACGGGCAGAGGCTCAAGCCTGATACATTATCATACAAACAAGACGGTGGGTTTTTTTTTTTTTTATCATGTTTGTGACCGCATATAAACAAGTCTAACTAGAAAGTCTTTGAAGCTTACAAATTTTATGTGTATAGGGCCTATGAAATTTACAAAACTCCCCTGATTATCACATGGTCATTAATTATATATTTGGATATAAACAAAATATTTAAATAAATGAATCTCTCATTAAGCATTAAGTCATTAACTAAATCTAAAAACTACGAGTATGAAATTATTAATTTACAAAGTTGCCAAAACTTATTATCTTCATATAAAGCATAACCTCATGTTTCCCTTGTCCGATAACAAATTTGATGTATGTTCATCGGCATTTAATACTTACCACTTAACATATATGGTCTATCAAAAATACCGTTAAATGAAATAATCTAAAATATCTAATTCCCAACTCTCAATAAGAATATGTTCGAACCCATAGTTATTACTAAATGTTTTTAACACCTTCATTTTATTAATTTTCACCACAAAAACTTACATTAGCCAATAGGACACCACTACATTTCCATGAGGTATGAAATCATGTCCTAACATGTGCTACACACGACCTTTTTTGGAGCATTATTATTATTTCTGATTCTCATCGGTATGTTTTCCTCAGCTCGTATAACTTTGTCTTCCACCGCCCTTGCCATGTCTTTGACTACATCCACATACTTGTCACCACTGCCAGTATTGCAACACCAACTAGTACCTAGCCTTACTACACCCCATAGTGTTTTTATTTTTTAAAGGCAAGATTTAAGTCACTAACGAGTTACTAACTCATCAAATTATCTTTACATCAATAAAAAAAACCATCATATAACCACTGGTCCAACATGAAACTTCCATAATTTGTTTTATGCCGGACTTAAAACTATGACATTTTCGTTTTATTGAAATCGATCAGTAAGGTCGCATTTGGTTCACAGAATTTGATAAAGTCTAATGAAATTGGATTTGAATTTCATTTCTTAATGCGTTTGGTTATTCAAAAATGGAAGAATTTCATTACTTCGGTCACTTGAATTTCCAAAAAAATTAAAAAACATTCCATCAAATTCTATTCTTTAAAATAACAATTTCTTTGATAAATTTCATTTCTTCCACAAAACATTATGTGAACTAAAGGTGTCTTAAGTGTTTTGTTTTAACCATTTGGATTGAAATTCATTGGTAAAGACACCCTATAATGATACTTGGCCCATGATAGTGAGTTACTGCCTTCACTGGTACTTTGTGTTTGTATCAGTTGATAACCCACGTTTAATACGACACATGCATATATATATGAGCGTCAATGAATTTTGTGTCTTTTCCTTGGTTACTTTAGCGACTGACTTTGTTTTTTGTTCTAACTTCTTTTGAAATGTCCAACAAGACAACTATACATTTTACACTGAGAACCTGACATGGTCACACATTGTTTAACCATTTCACAACATCCGTATATAAAAATATATAACACTAATTAAGTAATAATCTAAAATTTTGTCAATATAAAAGAAAAACATTATTTTTGAATTATGATAAACAGTGTATTACATAGAGAAATAGGTGTATGCTATACTGATCACCACCTTATATTACTCTCCTCCGTCCCACTAAATATGTCATATTTTGAATTTTTAAAGTCTTTTTTTATAAACTTTGACTTTAATTATATTTATTTGTGTTATATAATACTTGATGAAAATTATATCAATAAAAAAACACATTTAAAACTCAGTCAATTCACATAACTTTTATCAAATATTATATAACACAAATCAAAATAGTTAAGGTCAAAAGTTTATAAAGGAAGATTTTGGAAATTCAAAATAAGACACATTTAGTGGGACGGATGGCGTATAATTTATAAGCTACAATACTAAATACAATTACTTATACATTTATTATTTCTTTCAAGATAATTCCAACGACTATATCCATCAATACCTAGTAACTTAAAAAACAAAACACGTTGATGAATAATAAAATTTAGAGATAAACATGTCAATACGAATAATTTTAACCACTATTAAAATTCGAGTTTCAACGACGTTAGAATTCGTTGGAAATTTGTAGAAAAACGGTTTAACCGAGAAATTTGGCAACTTTTGTTCATGCTCTTTTTGTTTAAACTTCGTCACGACAAAAAAAAAACGTCAAAATTATTAGGTGATTCCTAGTTTTCTAGTTGTGAACCATCCTTTTTCTCTACTACATTATAAAACATTTGTTCCTTCCAAATTTTTTCAACTTTTTAACAATATACATCTACTAATGCATAATGTACAATACATCTATATACATCTCAACCACTCATTTTTCTCTCCTCTTAAATTTCAACCACTCATTTTTCTCTCTCCTCCATAAATCATGTGATTTCTCTAATTCATTCAAAAAAATTTATCTTAAAAACCGTACATCGATAAATTATAAAAATTATATGGGTGTTCTTAAAATTTCATGCTCTTTCATTAGAGATGTCATTCGATATATTTTCGACGAATTTTTAAATCCGAGGGCGGAGCCCGTACGTCTAAAGCATTTGGCTATCACACTCTATGACATATCACATCCTACGACCTATCACACTCTATGACCTATCACCCCCACCATCTTACCGTCGCAACGCGTAGGTACTTTGTTTTGTATAGTCTTAAATAAATATTGCAATTGCAATTTGCAAAGTAATTACCAAAGGTCGTTTTAGGCAGCTTATAATTCTAACAAACATTTTCTTGGTGATATATAAAATGTAATGAATACAATGATAGTTACACTATAACTAACAAGGTATTGGTCAACAATTTGATTCATCAAAACATGTGTTAATATGTGAAATCGGTAAAGTCGTTTGGTCCTTTTCTATCCGCTTACTAATATTATGTGATAATTTTGCAATAGTATATCTAATCTAACAGACTAACATGTAAATTATTTATGAACGAAACAAAGGAGAGTAGCAATGTGAAATTGTCAACGTGTCAAACATAATTACTGTACCCGTTGTCCTACGAATTTCTAGTGAGTTTTGACTTTTGCCTTACAACTTAATGTATCTTGTTTTTATATAAAACTAGATTAAACCCGCACGTTGTGCAGGATAACTGTGAACATAAATAAAAAATACAATAACTGATAGTTACATTATTAGTCATAATTTATGATAATATAAAAACTGACTAATACAAACAATAAAATTATAGTTTATGAATATATGATATACGTCAAATATTTAAAAGCATGACTAATGAAACATAAATATTTTATAAATCATAAAAATCTTTCTTATGATATATAATTATTAAATATAATATAATAAATATTTTTCAAAAAAATAAACATAATATAAAAAACAATCTTATTTGATAAAAGATAATTATCATTGAATAATAGAAAAACATAGTATAATGTATATAAACATCTTTGTACTTATATAGAAAATAAAAAAATAAATATTAATGATTAGGATTATGATTGATGATTAGGATTAAAATTGATGATTAAGATGATACATGGCAACATAGATATAGCAATTTAAATGGAAAAAATGACCTCATTAAAAATTTAATGTGGTAAAAAACTAAAAATATCAACTAAGAAAAAACATATCTTCTTTTAGTTATATAGAAAGACTAATAGTAATAGTGAACTAATTAAGGATCGAGCATAGATATAGCCATTGGTAAGGTCTTTGACCTTGGGGGGATCCACATGGGTTCAAGTCTCACTTCCCACATTTGTGATGGTAGATTAATAGGGATTTTTTTGAGAATATGCATGTAATTCAGGAGTAGGAATAAATTAGAATGTCGTTCTGAAAAAAATAAAAAATTAAGGATCGAGCTATCAAATATTTCAAAAAGGTTTAATATATAATTGTAGTTGATATAAAAAGGATTTTTTGCTAAGCCCGTTATAACGTACATATATTTTAAAAGGATGGAAACTTTTAGATATATGTCAGATGACTCAAGATAATATTTTTAAAATAAATAAAACAAAACAAAATAGATAAAATATAATTATAATTATATTAGAATTCAAGTAAAATATCCAAAATTAATTCAAACTAAAATTCTTTTGTTAAGAATACTAATAACCGTAACTTTGTGATGAAGAAATCCATATTAATAAGTCTAAAGAGATATACATGGTTTAATTTTTTATTATTAATTAATGATGATTAGGATAAATGATTAGGAATAATTTAAATGACATGGAATGCTTAAAATTAGGAAATTAATGGAAATATGACACATAATGAAAAATCCTACATGGTATTCTCTCATAATTGCCAACTAAGCAAAAAACTATCATCTCTTAGTTATATAGAGAGAATATACGAATAGTTATGATTATATTATTGTATTAAAAACTCACAACCTCTTTCTTCATAGTAAAAACCTCATAACTTCTTGGCTGATAGATTACTTCGAATATCACTAGAATCAACTAACATTTTTTAATTAAAAAATTTAGTCTCAATGACATTTACATATAGTTAATAATTTCGGAAAAAATCCATGTGTCAAATCCTGAAAGCATTTTTGTTCATATCAGAATTTGAACTCAAAACCTCAAATTCTCTCGAATAATTAGTTACTCTTCAAGTAAAACGATATATATATTCACAATTCCTAACCAAAAGATCATTATGTTGGAAATATCAGAAGAGAATAAAATATAGTTTCTAAATAATCTTAACAGCAAAAATAACTATGTTAACAAAAATAACTCTAGCAAAATGCTAGAAGAGAAAGAACCAATAGTATACCAAATTCTAGAAATACAACAAAAATAAATATATTATTATTATATAATATTAGATATATATTTTTTTATATAATGAATCATTTTTTTACCTCAATTTATTTTAACAGTTAATCAGTATTTGACATCAGTAAAAATTTCAGCATACAATTATGAAACCCTATACATATTCAAGACTTTGTTAATATTACAGAAGTTCACGTTCTATTCAATATATATCATTTTATTTATATAATTTAAACTAACATATTTTATCTGTTTTTTTAAACAATAAACTAGCAATTCTTTTGATAAATAAAAAACAAAAGGGCTTTTTACTTGGAAAGTATCTCAACTTGTCACTTTTTACTTTATTGAGGTCAAAAGAAAAAAGTGTTCTATGTTGGGGACAAAAACCGGCTAAAACACCTTTGTTGGATCTACCATCAGGTAGCCAGTCATTTTTTATTTTTATTTTCATTTTAATTTATTTTAAAATTTATAAGTCTCTCTCTTGCCTCTCTCTCTCTTGACTCTCTCTCTCTCTCTCTCTTTACTACTTTGTCACTTTTTCAGTGACCGATTGTCCACTTCTGAATTTCCGGCTACCCCCACCGGGAAATACTCTCGCTGGAAATCAAACACCGCACCAACCCCACCGCTCCACTCTCCTCTAAACCGGGCTCACCCCCCTCGGAAAACCACCCACAGGATTTTTGTTCACCACCGTACATCAGACCCACACCACTATTAAACTGCCGGCACACCTCCCAGTTGACACCCGTCAGCCACCACAACCTTCGTCAGACCCTAACCACCACCCAAATCATCACCCTACCCACCCACCACACCATCTCCGTGGCTGTCAACGGCTACTTCTTTTAATGATGATGATGTATGTATTGTTTTTATGATGGATCTTTGTATATATGTAACAATTTATTTGATCTATATAGATATAGATCTGAAAAAAGATGGGATTTGGTGGGTTTTGCTAGAAACCGAATATAACCAAGAAAGAGTAAAGTTGGAGGGTTGTGGCGGCATGGTGGTTACTTTCAGGTGGTGCTTAGATTACGATGGAGGTTATTTTTGTAGCGTTATTGAGGTGTACCTGTTAGGACCAGTTCACCTGGTAAACTGGCCAGTCTCCAGTTGCATCTGGAGACCCAGTGAAACTGTCCAGTGAAACTGGAGACCTAGATGATTTGTCGAGAAATATATTGAAGTCCAGTTGCACCGTACAGTCAACGCAACTGAAGACTTCCTCCAGTTGAGAACTGACCAAGTTGAAGAATCATTCCAGTTGAAGTCGAAGACAACAAATGGAAGATAGAGAATGGCAATGGCAGCGAAGCCCAGTTGACATTCTAGTCAGTTACAAACTGGAGACCATCAGTGGAAAGCTCTTACAAAGCTTTACACTGATTACGAGGAATTGACTTTTATGCTTTATGTACCTTTACCCGGATAATAAGCCTTATCTTATTATTTAAGTAATAAAAGGTACATAAAGGTGGTTGAGTAAAGTTGCTTTAAC
>CM067172.1:3615314-3668327 GCA_034093135.1 Erigeron breviscapus | reverse complement strand
GATATCTCTGAGTAATATGTTCCCTCCATGCAAGAGATGCATGTGTCTCTTAGTATCCCACTAGATTTTATACGGGGCTTACGGCGTTATCAATATTAAATGTTAATTTGTTATAGTTTAAAATTTAATATACTATTTTGAGTATAAAAAATTGATCTATATAGTAACACTTTGAGTTTCATATTGAAATATTTTTTTTAAATATGTTCATTGAAGTTGTTTACTATGACATGCTTTCGGATGACGATGAGCTACCTCAGGAGAATCTTGATTCTCTTGCTGACTTTGAGTTTGACGAGGGATTATTGGAGGCGAATCAATCTGATTCTGAGCCAGCCACCATCCTCGCAAACGCCCCTCCTCCTCCCCCAGAAATCCAAATTCAACCAGACCAACAAGAACATATTAATCCTTATGTTCCACCACCTCCATCTCATCAACATCCAATTTTTCCACCAGGCACTAATCCTGCCTATGTTACAGCCGGTACTTTTAATCCATCACTTCAATTTCTTCACCCCCAAATTTACAAAATCCCACCGCCTATCAATTACGATGCCCCAATAGAGACGGACTTGGATTTTGAAACAGAATCTGAGAGTCCAACTGATTTACAACTGAACAATGTTCTGAAAGGGCTTGGTAATCTACCATTTGTTGCTCCTGCTTCTGCACAACCTCTACCACCTTTAAATGTAGAAGCACAGTTAGAGAAGACTCAAACCGAAGTCCAAAGCCTTATTCTAAGGGTGGAGGACTTAACCAAGTCTCTAACTGCCAATACTAGTTCTGTGGCTGAAATGAAAGGAGCTCAGATGTTTCTTGGAACTGAATTAACCAAGGTTGCTGGAAACGAAGGACTAGTAGTTGGGAAGCTGAATGAGCTGGTGATGACTTGCAACAAGGTGAGCTCTGCAATCAGAGAAGCCTTCAAGCTAACAAAAAGAGATGTGCAAGCTTCGGTGGTTGCAAACTTGACATCTTGTGTTCAGTTATTGAAGCAAGATTTTATGGCTGTTGGAAGAGAAGTACATGAGTTGGTTAAGAAGCCAAGTATAAATGAGAAAGAACTTGGGGCTTCTATAAGTGTTGGTATTTTGGATAATCTGAAGTCTGAGCTAACTCAGAATCTAGTTACTCAGATTTCAGAATCCGTTTCTGAGAAGGTTGGTGCGGAGGTTAGAGTGATGATTGCTGAACTGACCAAAGACACAAATGACAAAGTGGACAAGGCTGTGAATGAAGTTAAAGATTCGGTGTCCAAACTTGAAAGTTCAGTTCAGAATCAGTCCAAACAGTTAGATGAAATTCTAACTCTTCTGAAGAAGGAAAGTGTTGTTGCTCCTCCACCCCCTGCTTCATTTACTGAAGAAGATAGAAAGCAATTAAAAGAAATAATGAATAAAGAGTCGCTGAACCTGAACTCCAATTTCAGATTAAGGTCTCAGTTTGCTCAGCTTTCTAAGGGTATTTCTGAATGCTTACAACAACAGAGTTGGGAACCACTGAAAGGCATGCAAATGGCCATTGAAGAATTCGCTAAGTTGCCTTCAGAGGTCCCCAAAGGGGGAAAAGTTGTGCCTATTGGTCTGCTTGCAAGTACACAAGAAATCATTGAAGCAACCAAGAAGCAAACTGAGGTGCCATCTGGTAGTGCCTCAGTTCAGGGGGAAACTGGAAGAAAGATAAGGGCAAGGCCCAATCAGTGGAAGAACCAAAGAAAAGTTCTAAGGGTTCTGGGATTATTGTTGGTGAAAATGTGGATGAGCATGGTTATCCCTTGCACGATCTTGATGCTGATAGTAAGAAATTGGAGGCTTTGCAGAAGCAGAGTCTCAAATCAGTTCATTATGTGGAGGGAAAACAAAGAAAGAGAAAGGGAACAACATCTGAAGATGGGGACCCTTGATCATATAGATGTTGCAGCTCTTGGTTTATCACTGGAAAGATATTTGAAAATCAAAAATGATCCAAGAGTGCAGAAGTCTGTTGTTGATATGCTCGAGTATGAATGTGGGATGAATTACTCACCTCTGGAACAAAAGCTAGAGAGTCTAACCTTCAAGTTGTCTATTGAAGACTTGAAGAGAAATAGAGAAAAGGAAATGGAAATTAAAAGGAAGGAAATTCTGGCCGAAGTTCTGAAGGTTGAAAAAGAGTTGTTCAGACCAACCACAAAGCCCAAAGTAACTGGAACAAGGTCTACAAGAAAGAATTCTCGTGATGTTGTCTTTACTTCCCTCAAACCATCTGATGATGCTGCTGAACTTGAAAGAAAACATGAGAAGGATCAGTATGATCATTACATGAATCATCGATCACATCAGGCCAAAATCATTGATATAGAAGTTACAAAGGCTATTGGATTGAAGTTGTTTGATTTGATTGTGAAAAGAGAAGGTAGGGCAGCTGAAGAATATAATCAAGTTTCAGTTCACAAGTTTAGGTTTTCAGAGCATAGGGAGATGATCCAGATTCTGAAGGGGAAGCCGAAATCTGTTTTGATTGGTGCATGGTTATCCAGAATACAACAAAAGATGCAAGCCAAAGTAGAGATTGAAAGCAGATTGTTTGGAAAGAAGGATCATTCTCCACTGAAAAGGAAATCTACTGAAGCACCTTCTGGTTCAAGGCCTGCCAAGAAGTAGTTCCTTTTTCAGTTTATCATGTACTTGTAATATATTTACATTTGTAACAAACATTTCAGTTTGTATATATATGTTTCAAATTGTAACCAATAAGTAGATGGTAAGTTTAAGTTAGAAAAACCACAAGTAAAATTCTGAGACATCAATGATCTATAAGATGTACTTAGAAAATTTTTACAACTTAAACAAAAACTTGCATTTCAGACTTACAAGCATGTATAGATAGAAGTCTGAGATGCATGCACTATTTCAGAACAAATAGGGGGAATTTGTTAGGTCGGAAATCGACCAAGTATAATTTGTTCAGAAATAGCTTGAAGTTCAGTGAAAACGTTTGTACAGAATTCTGAGCCGTCTCAGAATTACTTCACTAAAGCTTCACTTCAGTTCAGATCAAGATAAATCTGAAGCATTCATTCTGAAGTCAAAGACTGAAGTATGAAGAAGAGAATCATCTCAGAAGCGAGCAAAGAGTTATTCTACCAGATCGAAGACTGAAGCATCTCAGTGTAAAGTATTTACAACACTTTACACTGATTACGAGGAAGACTTTTTACTTTACATACCTTTACCCAGTTAATAGATTTATCTATTAATAAAAGGTACAAGGTAAAAATATAGGTTTGGAACGTAGTACTATAAGTCACATCAACTGACTTATATACTCTTTCTAGTACAAGCATGTAAGGAATTAAGTTTAATTCCTTAAATGCTCACAACCACTTTTATACGATCTTGTCCATGTCATCATGAACTTGGTCTATAAATATGAAGTCTTCTTACAACTTGCAAATGGCTTGAAACTTTAGCATTGCAACTTGTGAGATATACTCTAAGTAAAACTTACGAGTATTTCCAAGTTATTTAGATCACTTGTTTTTCGGGATTGTTTAGATACTTACACTTGGGTGTTTATCTTTGTTCCGAAACAATCCTTGTATTTGTTTATATATCAATAAATCAAATACATTAGAAAGAAAACAACGTGTCTCAATGCTACATACTTGATTATACTTATATATATCTTTATATAGTTTCTGCCATTTAGTTCTTGCATTTTACTTTAAGTCAATTGTTTCTTGTTATCCATATCTGGATCGTAAACTTAACTTGTCCATCAAGATCAGTTGTACTTGCCAGTCAGGTTTAGTTAATCATCTATATTTGGGACTCACACAAACATAGTTGGTTTGATGGGGTTTTCAACCTTTTTCTTTTCAGATTTCTGCTTGATTTGCTTAGAAAAAGGTTTTGTATTTTGTTTAGGTTGAAGAGAAGGAGTTTCAACATTTCTTAAACGTGCATTACAACTCTGCACTTGTCTAGCCAATAGTTGAAATTGACTTTCTAACCTTAACAAAATTGATTCTTCATTAGACACCTGAGCCTTACCTGAATCTGAGGTAGATGGCTCAGTAGGGGAGAAATTTTTCTTCTTCTTTAGGTCTTTAGGAATCTTAGATGAAGTCTGAGGGGATGGCTTTTTGGATTTAGCCTTCCTTTCTGAAACAGTTGTCTGAGCTGTTTCAGATTTACCCTCAGATTGTTCCTGGGCTTTATTAGTTACAGTTTTCTGCTTGCCAACTTTAGGAAAAAAGATTTCAGGCTTCATTTCCTTTGGAAGTGCATCTAAATCAGTGATTATAGATGCCAAATGAAGATCACCAGACTCATATGCTGCTCTTTGTGATGCAAAAGTATTTATAATTGCAGCATCTGGCCTTGGTGCTTTCATCCAAGATTTAATAATTGCTTGTTCTTTTTCAAGGATAGATTTAATTCTTCCTTTTCCAATTCTAAAGTTGCAACCATAGACTGATAACTTTTTAGAGCCAAATGAACATCTTTCAGTCTGGCATGACTGGAGTTTAGTTCAGAAGCATTATTTTCAAACATTTTTAGGCTTTCTGAACGCACTGTCTCAACAAATGAGATGTCAGCCTCTAAAAGAACCAAAAGGTCCAGTTTGTGTTCCTCATTCTTTTCAAAGCCAAAATTACTGACCTTTTTCATTACAATATCCACCAGCGACCAGATTCAACATCGGATTTGACCAAATGACCTTGATCTTCTTGTGCCATGAAACACATGTCCCTAACTTCTTCTTCATCATCAGATGATTCATCAGATTCTTCCCATTTTTCAGTTTTGGCAATCATACAACTGTTGCTTGAGTTGTCTTGTGCCAGAAGAGCCATATGTGCCTTTAACTTCTTGTATTTGGCCTTATAGCTGTCATCAGATTTCTGAAAAATAGAATGGTTAGGAGCAGATTGTGATGATGATGGTTGACTAGATCTGCATTCCTTCATGAAATGTCCTTTCTTGCCACATTTAAAGCATTCAAGATTAGACTTGTCAATAGAAGCGCTGGAAGCAAAAGGTTTGCCAGCTCGATTTGATTTGGCCTTAAAACGATTGAACGTTTTAGCCAGCATGGCAACCAGATCATCATTGTCATCCTCATTACAATCATGAGTAACACTACCAGAGACACCAGTTTTTAACATTTCAGAAACCATCTTCTTCATCGAGTCAGAAATGTCACTCTCAGAAGATAGTAGAGCAGTACTATGTGGTTCAGAATACTGAACCATACCAGAACTGGTAGAAACATGATTCTTGGCATCCTGCTCAGCCAAAGCTCTCTCAGCTTTGTTCTCTTTAGTATATCTGAAGGCTCCATAAAGGGAAGCAAGAGGTGACTGTGCAAAGTTTTGCCTTGTCTCAAGACCAAGATTAAATTTTCCCATTTAGAAGGTAAAATGTCACAAAATTTTTCCAACAGAATTTCTTTATCTTTGGTAACACCCAGGGCTTTCAGTTGATTTACCAGATTTGTAAATTTGATGTAAGTTTGAGTTAAAGTTTCCCCAGGGACAGCAAAGAAAGACTCATATCTTTTGTTTAAAGCAACTTTTCTTGTGACAATTGTCTCATTTGTGCCTTCAAACTGTGTCATTAGTTTCTCCCACATTAATTTGGAATTTTCAAGTAAAACAAGAGTGGGCATAAGGGTTTCAGGAACTGCATATAAAATCATATTTTGTAACTTAGTGTCAAGGTCTACAAATCTATGATCTTCCTCAGACCAATGATCCTTCTCCTTAGATGACTGCCTAGGAGTCCCATCGGTATTTCTGACAACAGTAGAAGCATTCATGGGGACAAAGGGTCCTTCTTTTAAGATATCGTGTAAGTGTCTTTCAACACCAGCAATATACTTTAGCATGCATGCTTTCCATGTTTGAAAGTTTTCACTGTTCCCATCAAACTTGGGAACAGGATTATTTGGAAAGTGTACGTGTACATTATGCGATGGTATATTGTTGTTGATGATAGGGGGTGGAGTAGGTGGTGTAGTGTTATTAGGGTCAGGACGTTCTTGTTGAAAGTCAGCCATCTATGCAGATCAAAGGTTAAAGAATTGATATAATTCAACCTTGCTGCTCTGATACCAATTGTTAGTCCCAAATAAAGATGATTAACTAAACCCGACTGGCAAGTACAACTGATCTTGATGGACAAGTTCAGTTTACGATCCAGATATGGATAACAAGAAACAATTGACTTAAGGTAAAATGCACGAACTAAATGGCAGAAACTATATAAAGATATATATAAGTATAATCAAGTATGTAGCATTGAGACACGTTGTTTTCTTTCTAATGTATTTGATTTATTGATATATAAACAAATACAAGGATTGTTGCGGAACAAAGATAAACACCCAAGTGTAAGTATCTAAACAATCCCGAAAAACAAGTGATCTAAATAACTTGGAAATACTCGTAAGTTTACTTAGAGTATATCTCACAAGTTGCAATGCTAAAGTTTCAAGCACTTTGCAAGTTGTGAGAAGACTTCACATTTATAGACCAAGTTCATGATGACATGGACAAGATCGTATAAAAGTGGTTGTGAGCATTTAAGGAATTAAACTTAATTCCTTACATGCTTGTACTAAGAAGAGTATATAAGTCAGTTGATGTGACTTATAGTACTACGTTCCAAACCTATACTTTTACCTTGTACCTTTTATTAATAGATAAATCTATTAACTGGGTAAAGGTATGTAAAGTAAAAAGTCTTCCTCGTAATCAGTGTAAAGTGTTGTAAATACTTTATACTGAGATGTTTCAGTCTTCGATCTGGTAGAATCACTCTTTGCTCGCTTCTGAGATGATTCTCTTCTTCATACTTCAGTCTTTGACTTCAGAATGAATGCTTCAGATTTATCTTGATCTGAACTGAAGTGAAGCTTCAGTGAAGTAATTCTGATACGGCTCAGAATTCTGTACAAACGTTTTCACTGAACTTCAAGCTATTTCTGAACAAATTATAATACTTGGTCGATTTCCGACCTAACAACAACCATTGCATCAATACATTTATTCATGAAAAATAATATATCATCTTAAATAATCATTTTGACTAACCAAGTACAAGATCATGATATATAAAAAAATCAAATCTTTAGAAAATATTTTAAAAGAATTAATCATTTTTCTGGAACTGATAACATTTCATTTGTCCTTTTCTTCTTTATATCTATTGTATAACGCTATTACGTTTTATATTATTTCTTTTGTTATGGGTTATGGATTTTAGCTTTGTTTTTTAGTTATGCTAAGAAGTGAAGTAGTTATGCTATTGGGTTATACATTTTTGTTATTTATATTAACTTTTTTTTAACTACATGTTATCTACGTATTAAACTTGTAGCAAGTTATTTTGAAATTGTTATTTAAAGTGTCATCACTTGTATTAATGTAGTGTTATGTCTTTGTTGATATATTACTTACAGTAAGACATCATATGGATAGTATTAGGTATCTTATTTTTGTTGATATATACCGGTTCTCATGGTAATGCATAAGTAGACATTTTTCGATTAAGGGCGTTGGCATCACCCGGGTTAAGGGCGAGTGGTTGGTGAAATCACGCGTGGAACACCGCCGCCGATGGGTGTCCACGCGTGGATGGTGGAAATCGGGTGGAAGTTTCACTCGCGTGGAGCTTGAGACGTTGGTGACCGTTGGTGCCTTTTGACCGTTTGAATCTTACTTTTTTTTATCCCCCTTTTTCTATTTAAACACTCTTTTACATTTACTCATTCATTCATACATACACATTCATATTTACACACACTTACCCATTCATTCATCCATACTTTTCACTTCAAACATGGCAAACAACAATCAAAATATGACTATGCGGGATGTTAAAATGGCGATGCAAACCCCCATGAATAACGACGACAGACACCGATCTGTAGTCAACAACGTCATTCAGAGCGTGTTTGACAATAAGGTGGCTTACCAAGCCGAGATCAACCGACTTGAAGCTCCCAATCGAGTTCGTAACCCCAACGAAAGTGAGTATGTTGTGTATCTTCGTCAGAAGATGGATTGGCTGGATCAAGTTATTTTCCAGATTACCGCCGCCTCTACGACTTTGACATCCACGCTAGACCACGGGTTGTTCTGGCAAGGCAGTGTCGGTGGTGGTCAGGATGTAGATTACTACTCTGACCCAGGGGAGGAGTACGTATCTCCTCAACCCGGCGACGCTATCGGTCTCCTGAACCCTGCCGATACATTCATCGAAACGACGGTGACATTACTGTGGACTCGGACTATTCCGAGTGTTAGGTTTACGTATTTTATTATGTAATGTTTTATTATGTTTTATTTAGTACTCGTATTATGTAATGTTTTATTATGTTTTATTTAGTAGTATTGTAATGTTTTTATGTTTTTTTAGTATTATGTAATGTTTTTTATGTTTAATGGAGTTTTAGTTTTAAAAATAAAAATAAAAATTGTAGTGAGTGGTGGCAATGCCAACAAAATTTGGGTGAGTGGTGAGTGAGTGGATTTGAGGTGGCATAATGTGATTGGTTGGAAGTGAGTGGTGATGCCAACACCCTAAGATTAAAAACTTGCTTATTCATTTTGATATAACAATAAAAAAAAAATATATGATAGATGATTCTTATACAATTTTTTTTTTTCATAATAAGATATATGCATTATATATTTTATATCTTATATATTATTATAGGAGTTGGTTATTGTAAAATAAATATTAAAGTAAAACAAATAGGACAAGATCTTGACCCTTAGATCATGATAAAGTTGATGTACGAAGATTCACGAAGTACAAGTATATATATATTGATGCATGATGATTTTCATGTTGTACGATAATTTTCAGAAAAAAAAACCTTATTATTTTATTTCTTTTATTTTAATGTCTGTTTTAATTTAACTTAAACTTTATTTATATATACTCGTACTCGTATACACCGTAATCCGTTTTGAAAAACGATTAATCAACCTAACTCATATGTCTAAAAAACAACCTAAAACCTTAAGAATTTGACATGTGGATTCCACTCATTCTCTTTCCTAATCTTGCCCCCTGATTTTTCCACATGTCATCATCTTACTATTAGGCATATCTTTAGGCACACCTTTATTTTCCTTATCCATCGGGAAATGATTAATCCTCCTAGCCAAATAGCCTAATAATCCTCCTAACTATGAGACGATGACATGTGGAAAAATCAGGGGGCAAAATTAGAAAAGAAAATTAGTGGATACCACATGTCAACTTCTTAATGTATTAGGAGGATTATTAAGCTATTTGGTTAGGAGGATTTATCATTTTCCTAATCCATCCGTATTATATAAACTTTCTCATGTTGTTCCCTTGTGGTTAGTTGAACTAGATTTAATGTCGTCTTAGACGAGAGAGAAAGAGAGAGAATGTGTGGGTTTTAGTTTCACGGAGATGTATATCTGCTCCTGTGTCTGATATATCTGCTCCTGTGTCTGACCCAACTTTTCTTTCCTTTTTTAATTTATTTTGTCTTGAATCTGTTCGACGAAATTCCTCAATCAAAATTTTCACCTGATTCATTCATTACAAACATGAAACATGGTGTAGTAGCTGACCCTCTTTTCTCAAGGTATATATATATAGATCTATATATAATCTTTGCATTATTTACTGTGCTTTTTTGTGGGCTTTTCATTTTGTTTTTCTTAACAAGTTTAAAACTTTTTTGGATCTACTTGATTGGTTTTTATTGATATCTCAGAAAACCAAACAAAATCCCTAAATTTCCTTTAAAAATTAGCAAGTTTTTAGTGATTCAAAAGTCAAAGTTTTTACCTTGATTTGATGGGTTTTTTGCGTTCTCTTGAACTTGTTTTCAGCTTCTAAAAACAGGTTTTTTCTTGTTTTTTATTTAATTAATATATATAATATATAGATATATATATATATATTGATGCATGATGATTTTCATGTTGTACGATAATTTTCAGAAAAAAAAACCTTATTATTTTATTTCTTTTATTTTAATGTCTGTTTTAATTTAACTTAAACTTTATTTATATATACTCGTACTCGTATACACCGTAATCCGTTTTGAAAAACGATTAATCAACCTAACTCATATGTCTAAAAAACAACCTAAAACCTTAAGAATTTGACATGTGGATTCCACTCATTCTCTTTCCTAATCTTGCCCCCTGATTTTTCCACATGTCATCATCTTACTATTAGGCATATCTTTAGGCACACCTTTATTTTCCTTATCCATCGGGAAATGATTAATCCTCCTAGCCAAATAGCCTAATAATCCTCCTAACTATGAGACGATGACATGTGGAAAAATCAGGGGGCAAAATTAGAAAAGAAAATTAGTGGATACCATATGTCAACTTCTTAATGTATTAGGAGGATTATTAAGCTATTTGGTTAGGAGGATTTATCATTTTCCTAATCCATCCGTATTATATAAACTTTCTCATGTTGTTCCCTTGTGGTTAGTTGAACTAGATTTAATGTCGTCTTAGACGAGAGAGAAAGAGAGAGAATGTGTGGGTTTTAGTTTCACGGAGATGTATATCTGCTCCTGTGTCTGATATATCTGCTCCTGTGTCTGACCCAACTTTTCTTTCCTTTTTTAATTTATTTTGTCTTGAATCTGTTCGACGAAATTCCTCAATCAAAATTTTCACCTGATTCATTCATTACAAACATGAAACATGGTGTAGTAGCTGACCCTCTTTTCTCAAGGTATATATATATAGATCTATATATAATCTTTGCATTATTTACTGTGCTTTTTTGTGGGCTTTTCATTTTGTTTTTCTTAACAAGTTTAAAACTTTTTTGGATCTACTTGATTGGTTTTTATTGATATCTCAGAAAACCAAACAAAATCCCTAAATTTCCTTTAAAAATTAGCAAGTTTTTAGTGATTCAAAAGTCAAAGTTTTTACCTTGATTTGATGGGTTTTTTGCGTTCTCTTGAACTTGTTTTCAGCTTCTAAAAACAGGTTTTTTCTTGTTTTTTATTTAATTTTAATTATTTTTCTTAATTTATATGACACTTAATATAAGATATATATATATATATATATATATATACACTTCTGAGGATTCTAGTGAAGATATATGACTGAGCTTGGTGTAAATAATTGATGCTAGTTTTTGCCCAAAAAACTGTTTATAAAAATTAAAAGAAAATTAGATTTTATAGGTTTGCTGATAGGGAAGTCTTTGACTTTTTCATTGCAAGACATTTTCTACTGGCCTTGTTTGGTCAAATTTTTTTGAGACAAAACATTATTGAAGCCATGTGTCTTGCCAATTGTTTCTTCAATCTTTTATAAACTTTCAAAACATTTCTTTATCACAAATAATGGTGTTGACTTTGGTACATGATACTACTATTCAGTAGTTGTTTGCAGGATAATTAGTGATATCATTGATGACAAAACACTTATTTGAGTAAATCAGTTTTTGGGCTCCCTATAGTTTAATTCTTTAAAGTATGATATGCAAATATTATCTTGTTGGTTGCCCGGTTCTCTATGTTTCTAATTTACGCGTATGCTCTTGATAATCTTTTACTACATTCTTAACTCGAGTTTTGTCTGATTGTTTTGCAGGCATTGAAATAGTGTGTCTAGTTAATTATTTTGAAAAATGTCATTTCGTAGTATAGTACGTGATGTTAGAGACGGGTTTGGTAGTTTATCTAGGCGTAGTTTTGATGTGAGGTTATCAGGGATTCATAGCAGAGGAAAATCTCAGGGTTCCATTACCGATTTAAGTGATAATCAGGCGGCACTTGTGGTCCAAAACAGTCGGTGGGCTAATCTCCCTCCCGAGCTTCTTTTTGATGTAATTAAGAGGTTAGAAGAGAGTGAAAGTACATGGCCTGGTAGGAAACATGTTGTTGCTTGTGCTGCGGTTTGTAGGTCATGGAGGAGTATGTGTAAGGAAATTGTTAGAACTCCTGAATTCTGTGGGAAGCTTACTTTCCCAGTTTCGCTAAAGCAGGTATATTTACCCTTTTATAATCTAGATAGGCATATATATGATGACTACTGCACATGGCGTGATGGGCGGGTTGGGCAACGGGTCAAGCTTGTTTTGGGTGAAACCCACACTTTTTAGTACGGGTGAAGCTGGGTTGAATGGTTGGTCTGTAGCAATTTCTTGTCCATTTCTTAGCTGCGTTAATTAAAATTTTAGAAACAATAGTTTTACAATACAAAATTTATCTAAATTCGTGAATAAAACGATTTATGAGATTGTATGCATCAGATAATAGACTTTGGGTGACTTTCAACCCGTTCTCCTTCAACTACCTTCTTTGATTTGACCAGTTTGGAGATACGACTTGACCCAAATTGATTGACTCATAAGATTGGGTCAAAATTGTCATCTCAAATTATTAGTTGTTTATATAAGAATCTGAAGTTATTACTATTCGTGTTCATTGTTTCAGCCAGGGCCACACGATGTTACTATGCAATGCTTCATCAAGAGGGATAAATCAAACTTAACTTATCATCTTTTCCTGTGTCTTAGTCCAGGTAAGGCCATGCTATTCATTTGAACTCCCTCCATCCTATGAACATCACAAAGTTCTCCCTATTTGAGAACACTAGTATGAAAATGTTTTACAACCATTTTGGCATACAATAGATAGTTATTTAAGTGAGTTGTATTCCAATTATTTTAATATCAAGACAAATTTGATGTTACTAAATTACGCTTCAAATTATTGAGAGAACTGGATTTTGCAGCTGCTTTGCTAGTTGAAAATGGGAAGTTCCTGCTGTCTGCAAAAAGAACTCGAAGAACTACTTGTACCGAGTATGTCATCTCCATGGATGCAGAAAACATTTCAAGATCAAGTAGCACCTACATTGGAAAACTCAGGTATATATACTGCCACTAAATTTCATTATATTATCTTGAGGTTTGGGTCATGGGTATATGATAAACGATGTAAAGATTTATTTTTTGAGTCATGCAGTTGTCTACTAATTTCTTTATCTGTTTGACGGTTACAAAGATTGGTAGAACTTGGTTGTATTGGAAATTTTGGTTTTTCAGAATGCCTTTCTTTCTGCTGCTTTTACAGATCAAATTTTCTTGGGACAAAGTTCATAATATACGACACACAGCCTCCACATTCTGGTGCCAATATCCCGCCACCAGGCCGATCCAAAAGATTTTATTCCAAGAAAGTCTCACCAAAAGTGCCGAGCGGCAGTTTCAACATCGCCCACATCACCTATGAGCTTAACGTGCTAGGTACACGTGGCCCACGTAGAATGCACTGTGTCATGCACTCAATTCCTGCCTCCTCCCTTGAACCAGGTGGCACAGTTCCCGGTCAGCCAGAGCACCTCCTGCCACCTCGCTCCCTGGAAGACTCTTTCCGTACCATGTCTTTCTCAAAGTCACTTGATCACTCAACCGAATTCAGCAGCTCTAGATTTTCCGAGATCATGGGAGCTGCCACTTCAACTGACGTCCCAGATAGTGAGAAGTCAAAGCTACCCTTAGTCCTGAAAAACAAGTCACCTAGGTGGCACGAACAGTTGCAATGTTGGTGTTTAAATTTCAGGGGACGGGTGACAATTGCTTCAGTCAAGAACTTCCAGTTAATTGCCGCCCCACCAGCAGTCGGAGCCTCCCAACCACCACAACCACCGCCACAACCAGAGCATGATAAAGTGATATTGCAGTTTGGGAAAGTCGGGAAAGACATGTTTACCATGGATTATCGATACCCGTTATCTGCATTTCAAGCATTTGCAATCTGTTTAAGCAGCTTTGACACCAAATTAGCCTGTGAATAGAAAATTTAACATTTTAGGGTTCCAAGAGCAATGGACAAATAGTAACTGCATTTCTTTGGTTGTCCATTTTGTGTGTACCTTGTTGAAATTAAAAGCTTTATTTATAACCTTCTGTCTTGTTCACCACTAAAAGATTTTGGTTGTTTTCTTGTTATAATAATCTGTTAAAAAAAAAAGCTTGTAGAGATCCATTGGTGAACTTGTCTTCATATGGGATTTAGGATTGTGCAAGAGAATACAATCATAAAGCTAAACATTCCCAAAGAACATTTTTTTTTAACAATGGGAAATGGAATGGGTTGTCAAGTTTGGTCTTTGATTTTGTCATATGTAAGTAATATGATAAGTATTAGAAAAATATATTAAAAAGATATACATCGATGCACATATTATCAGTATTTTATCAGAAAAAAGAACAGTAGATCCATTATTGTTCCTATGCCCAAGTTGAGAGAAAGTAAATGTAAATCTCTACTAAACTACTAGTGCGACAACAAATATTCAAAGTGTAGCACTATGATATTAAATCTATTATCAAATCCAAACACATGTCATTTAATTTAATTATATGATCAAAACTTATGAAAAAGTTATATAAAGTAAACGACCCACCATATGATGGCCCCCTTAAATAGTTTGTCCCAACACGAGAAGACATGCCTCAAGGGGGCTTTCAACTTGTTATTACTGTATTATATAATTCTTTCTTTTTTCCAATAACCAAATTAATAATTGGGTGTCTTAAAGTATTGTTTTTAATTTAATATACAAAGCGACTTTAATTATTTAATGTGACAAATTTTATAATACTCAAGTGGGTTTTGTACATACATTATCATGTCTCAAGTACAATAATATGGTTTCTGTATTTTTATAAAACTATACTAAATAATTTTTAGGTTGTGCAACACAATTCAAAACACATATATCGAAAATAATATATATAGATGTTAGTTATCGTAAAATATATATTAAAGTAAAATAACTTATCATCGGATCATGTGAAACTGATGCACAGAGATTCACAGAGCACAAATATAAAAACTGACGCATGAAGATTCACAAAACACTAAGTGTATAAACAAATATATAAAACCGAGAGATAAAACCAATTTATGATGAATTTCATAATTTATCACCATCGAAACATGATACATCATGTTTTACAGCTAAATTCAAACTTCAAATAAAAAAATGAGAAGTTAAGGCTAATGATGTGTCAATATTTCTAAGGCTTAGATTATGATTATGTGTCAAAAGTTAAGGCTAATGGTTGATTATATTTTATACTTTATATATACTTAAGATTAAGATAATATGATATAACAAACTAATTCTTTATAAAATCAAAATAAAATGTGAAAAAGTTTACAAGTCAACTCTACTGAATTCCTACTAAAATTGTCAATTTATCTAGTTGATTAACACACTTTAGCATTCTTTAGCAGAGGGCCATAGTAGCCTAGTACCTCTCCTGAAAAGTGGCGGCTGGTGGCCATTGGGCAGTACGTTAGAAGTTGGAACCCCAACAGCACAAACATTGTACATAAGCATAACTGTCTATCAATGTAAAATGTTGGTTTATTAAAATGTCGACTAATTTGTTTATGAAAAGTTTACACAGAATATACTAATATTACGACCATACTTGAACATGATATGTTCTATATCCTTGATTCCTCAAGAGACGGAATATAGTAATATTATACGTAGTACATTCATAAAAAGATTAGTCAACATTCTAATATGACTCATATGTCTCATGAAAACATATGATTGTTGATTTAATATGTACGTATTTGGAATCTCAATCAAGTGATGTACATGTAATATACCAAGAAGTTGTCACATTTCAATAATTTAACTTATACTATATCTTCTGTACAATATAATCTATTTTTGTGGTTTAAAAGAGAGACAGTACAATAACTCAATAAGTATGTCGATACTCGATAGCAAGAGCATTTATTAGCTTACAATAGTTGGGCAAGATTGGAAATATGACACCCAGCTATTGAAAATAAATACACTGAACTAATTAAATCCACAATATCCTTTGCTATTGGATAAGATTACATTATAATAAGAGCAAGAAAAAAAAAAGAGTTTTCCTCTTATAGAATATATTGTATAAATAGCCAATGACCACATAATACTACTTGAAGGAGTGTTTAAAATCGGATATCTAAAATTTTAAGAATGGATTTTCGATACATATATGAATTGTGGATATATATCTGAGATTCAACTCGATTATTCAAAACCTTGATATACAGATATATAGGATTAATATCCATCTATTCAAACTAACGTCAACACAATTCGTATAGTATGCATATGCACACAAATAAATAATACTCCCTCCGTCCCACTAAATATGTTCTATTTTGAATTTTCAAAGTCTTTTTTATAAACTTTGACCTTAAATATTTTGATTTGTGTTATATAATATTTGATGAAAGTTATATGAATTGAAAGAGTTTTAGATGTATATTTTATTGGTATAGCTTTCATCAAATATTATATAACACAAATCAAAAAATTTAAGGTCAAAATTTATAAAAGAAGACTTTGAAAATTCAAAATAGAACACATTTAGTGGTACGGAGGGAGTACTATGTAATTTCATATGATTTTGTCTCCTTTATTTCCTAGCTTCTGCCTATGCTTATTCTCTTGTTGCAATGATTACACAAGAATCAAAACAGAACAAAAACAATAAATTAAAGGAAATGATTAATCCTCCTAATTAAATATCTTAAAAATCCTTCTAACCATGAGATGATGACATGTGGAAAAATCAGAGGGCAAGATTAGGAAAGAGAATTAGTGGATACCACATGTCACCTTCTTATAATTTTAAGAGGATTTTTAGGCTTAATCTTTAAGAGGATTTATCATTTTCTATATTAATTCTTAGAATAAAATATCTCGCCCTTTTAGACTTCGTGTTTTTTTCTTTAAATTTGAATAACGGGTGAAATGTATCCTATTCAAGTTACTCGAAGAATGTATATATTCTATTCGGGATATCCATTTTCCAATCTTTCCCTAACCATTTTCAAATTTAAATCTAATAAGATTTTTTTAACGGCCATCAGATTTATATATATTAATAATATACTAACTGACATGTGTAACAAAATGTTACAACATGCAATAGAAATACATCCATATAAGTTTTATCAGCTGACAAATAATAACAAAATGAATTATCATAACCTACCGAAAAAATTAAAATTCATCCAATAGCGTAAATGTAATTGGACTGTTGATATGGATCTCTTTGCTTACATAGCAAAAAAAAAGTTAACGTAATCGGTCCGGTCATAATTTAAATTGCCACGTAGAAAAACAAAATGATCTATATAATCAAAATTGGTCTAAATGGACATAAAGAAATTAAAAGCCACTTTTAATGTCTCCAAAGTGAAAAAAGAAATACAATGTCTAAAAAAGGGGGAAAATTAAATGAAGAAAAAAACCCCCTTATTTGAGTACAAAAATAGGGTTATGTTTGTCCAATTAATGATTTATAAATTGATAAAGGAACACATTCGAACAACAATAACCAAACATAAAATATTCAAAATATGCTTTTAAGAGCATCCCCAATGCCCTCGTGCGGGGGGTTCGTCCGAGGGCCTCGGACGAGTCCACACCGTTGGGTGGGACTCGTCCCTGGCTCGTTCGGGGCACTCGTCCGAGGGGCTCGTTCCTGCAGGGACGAGTCGCTTCGTTCCATTTTTTTTTTTTTTTTTTAAATGCAACGGCTATATCTCAAGGAAAAAGACAAAACATTTGAAGTTTCAAAAGTTGGCAAAACAGGTCCCTCTAACGGCCTGTTTGACCACCTGCAGTCCAAAAAATTTACACTTTTAGTCCTTTAACGGCTAGTTTTTGAAAAAACCTATATATACACCTTCATAAGCACTAGAACACACCACACTTTCATTATTAACATATACACATAAATCATCATGAACAACCAGTTTCGTTCGAGTTTATCAACGTACATGAGACCCGATTTGTTTCCAAATGAAGACGATGATGATGAGCTTATGGGCATCATGGCCGAATGTGTTGATTTGCTTGAACAAGGTGAATCATCAAGACCATTCATACCCCGTATGCCCGTCGAGAGAGATCGATATGGTGCTGAAGAGCGCCTAATGGCAGCTTCCATTTTTTTTTTTTTTTTTTTTTAAATGCAACGGCTATATCTCAAGGAAAAAAACCCCCTTATTTGAGTACAAAAATAGGGTTATGTTTGTCCAATTAATGATTTATAAATTGATAAAGGAACACATTCGAACAACAATAACCAAACATAAAATATTCAAAATATGCTTTCAAGAGCATCCCCAATGCCCTCGTGCGGGGGGTTCGTCCGAGGGCCTCGGTCCTGCAGGGACGAGTCGCTTCGTTTTTTTTTTTTTTTTTTTTTAAATGCAACGGCTATATCTCAAGGAAAAAGACAAAACATTTGAAGTTTCAAAAGTTGGCAAAACAGGTCCCTCTAACGGCCTGTTTGACCACCTGCAGTCCAAAAAATTTACACTTTTAGTCCTTTAACGGCTAGTTTTTGAAAAAACCTATATATACACCTTCATAAGCACTAGAACACACCACACTTTCATTATTAACATATACACATAAATCATCATGAACAACCAGTTTCGTTCGAGTTTATCAACGTACATGAGACCCGATTTGTTTCCAAATGAAGACGATGATGATGAGCTTATGGGCATCATGGCCGAATGTGTTGATTTGCTTGAACAAGGTGAATCATCAAGACCATTCATACCCCGTATGCCCGTCGAGAGAGATCGATATGGTGCTGAAGAGCGCCTAATGGCAGCTTATTTTAACGAAAACCCAACGTATTCGTTGAAGAACTTTAGGCGACGCTTCCGTATGTCGAGACCTATGTTCATGCGCATTGTGAACGACATAATATCATACCCATCTCGACATCCAGGTCCTGTGCCTTTGCATTTTCAAAGAATGCAAGACAAGCAGGTTGATGGTCGAGGAAAGGTTGGTTTCAGTGCAATCCAAAAGTGTGTATGCGCCATACGTCAGTTGGCGTATGGCTACAATCCCGACTCGCTTGACGAGTATCTACAGATGGGTGAAGAAACAGCAAGATGTTATCTAGACTATTACTGTAAAAGTGTCAAGTTTGGATAAAAGGGTATAATTAAATAATTGGTGGGTCCAAGACTAGTCCTTGAGGGATGAGTGCATTGGGTGTATTTTGGGGGGATTAGTCCTTGGAGTGTTTTTTGCTGATGTGGCGCTGACAGGGACTAGTCTTTGGTGGATGAGTCCTGGGCATTGGGTACCCTCTAATGTTTGTGTTGGTTTGTGTCTGTCCCTAATTAAGCATTACTATTTTAGTGTAATATGTGCAAATGAAGCTAGCTCAACTGGCAGATGCATCCCTGGTTTTTCTTACAGGTCTTGGGTTCGACTCTTAGGAGTAACAAGTCTGTGGGTTTTTTTCCTGAATCACCTGTAACGGCTTATGGTCTACATCTCGTAGTCTAGAGTACGTGCAGGGCTTCACCATTATACGGTGAGGTGTTCCCTGATGTCGAATACCGACTAACTGTTAAAAAATTTTTTTTAGTGCAATATGTAAAATAACAACAAACAAACAGAATATATGACATTCAGAATATACATCATGTTCGTCTTATATGAACAAACTGTTGGAATATGATCACGTTAAATAAATACATGTCTGGAAAGTATTTAAGCCTACGGGGTCACACAAAATGACACGTATACTCTATGTAATTAATTAATATGTTAATGTAATATATTAATTAATATGTTCACGAAATAATTAATAAACGATCGTTAAAAGTTAAATACGTTTATTAAATAAAAGAGAAGGACTTAAGTGAAAATTAGGAATTGAGGAAACTTCCTAAAATCGCTTAATAGGGCCGAAAATATGAAGGCTTTGAAAAGCCTTGACTAAACTTGTTCACCAAGTTTAAAACCCTAACAATTAATCCCTATATATAGGGGTTAAGGCTTAAGGGTTTTTCATTCTTTTCATGACAATTAGATTTTTAAAAACCCTAAATAATTCCTCTCTTCTCCTCCTATTGGGTTCGGTCGAAATTAGCTAGAAAAAGGGTTTTCGGGATTAGGTTATTTCGACTTCAAGGAGATTAACACAAGGGGTTGTGAGTTCGTGATCGGGTACTAGCATACATGATAGGGGTGTCAAGTGTGCGATCGTAGAGGGGTTTTACTTTAAACCCTAAATAATAATAATCATCATTATTATTAATATTGGAAGCTAAGCTTGTTGATGCATGTTGATGTGACAACAGCAACTTAGATTTGATTAGTCTTTTAGATTAAGACATTATGTTGTTTTATGTCTTATTCATTTGTATGTAATTGATAGATTATGGACTTCGTGTTTTAGTAATGATTGATTACATGTTTTGGTGTTATTTATATGTTTATATATGATGTTTGTTATGTATATCATACAGGTACAAACATAATATATGTTAGGTTTCTTGTACATAAAGTACTTGAAAAATAACTAAGCATAGATGTTGATGGTATTTAGTACTAACGAAGATAATCTTCGTTAGGAACTAACGAAGATAATCTTCGTTTTATGGGCTGGACTGCTAAGTTCGTAAGAACAAAGCCCAGCAAGCCCAATATCGATCGTGAACATATATAAACGATTGGAAACCCTAAAGTGAGGATTCCAGTTGATATTACACACACCAAAGACGACTAAGTTCGTTTCTATGCTATAGAAAACGAAGATAGATTACTTAAGGCTGATTATATTGAGATAATTAGCAATATATTCGATAACTAATCAAACTAGTTATCTCGTGAGGATTCCGCACTCACGACATAACAATAGACGATCTCGAGAGCGATCAGTAGCTATCGAGGGACTCACAAGTGGTATCAGAGCCATTCGATATCTTATCGAAGGGTTGAGATCGTTTGTTTGGTTGTTATTCTCCCAAAAACCTCCCAAAACACTTTCTGTCGTTAAGTTCGTTTGCCTTACGAACTTAGCAAAACGAAGTCAGAAAACGAATTTAACTTAATTTCGTTCTAAGTTCATCCAACGAAGATAGAAAGCGAATTTATCTTCATTTTCGTTTTGAATCTTCATCAAACGAATTTAACCTACGAACTTAATCTATCTTCCTTCTGAACCTTAGCCTACGAACTTAGCTATATTCGTTCAAAACTTTTGTCCCCAAAATTAAGCTATCTTCGTACTAACATTGTTCTACGAATTTAACCTAATTTCGTTGGATTCTTATCTTCGTTTGAACAGTATTTTTCTCTTATGGCTTCTTCATCCTCAACCAACAATGCTGTTGCCCAATATCTCAATTCTCTAGTTTATCATGATCATCTGGTAGGACGTACTAATTCTCCACCAAAGTTAGTCTCATTAGCTGACTTTTGGGCGTGGAGAGGTCGATTTGAAGATTTCATTCAACGAGAAGACTTGAATATGTGGCTCATGATCACTGAAGGTTATGAATGGCCCACTCTTACTGTGAATGGAGTTACTTCTACATACAAGGTGGGAGAATTAACGGGTGAAGAAAAGGCTAACTACGCCATTGAAGTAAAGACTCTTTCCACACTTCGTATGTGCATTCCTCAAGAGTTGGTGCACTTGTTTCCTAAACAAGAATACAAGACTTCAAAGCAATTGTTCGATGCTATTGAAGCTCATTGTGAAGGTGATCCATTATTGAAGCAAAATAGAATTAAAATGCTTAAGAAACAATTTGATTGCTTCAATGCCACAAAGAATGAACAAGTTGAGGATCTTATTTTGAGATATCAACATCTTCTTGCTGAATTAGCATATTTTGACCTTAGATACACTCCTACTGAGATAGTGGATAAATTCCTGGATGGTTTGCCGAAAGCATACAAAGAGTTTCGTCATGGATTGCAAGAAAGAGCTGATTACGCATCTCTTCGAATAGATGGAGTTATATCCACTCTAAGAAACAGAGAAATGAAGGATAAGGCAAAAGATCTTCAAGACAACTTCACACAGGATCCATCTCTCTATCATGCAACTATGAAAAATCCAACAGCTGACGTTAATGCTTTCTTTTCGGGAGTTGGTAATACTGGTGAGACAGACAATTGTGGTGCACAAATGGATGGAGATGATTCTTTTGGATTCATGGCTACTGATGCTGGTAACAAAGGTAAAAGGGCTAATGACGGTGCAAAGACTGGAAATATGAAATTCGGAAACATTTCATCTTCTTCTGCGGGTTACAAATCCATGCCTATGAATATGAAATCAGCTGAGGGTAGGATGAATGTATTTGCTGCAATGTGTGCTGCACATGAAGCTTTTGTTGCAGGAAGAATCACAGATCCAGCACTTATTGATGAAGATTACGACCAGATAGATCCAGATGATGTTGAAGAAATGGATCTTAAATGGCAATTGGCAATGATCACCAGGAGAGTACAAAAATTTATGAATAGAACAGGAACACAGCTTACAGGAGGTACTCAAGGATTTGACAAGTCAAAGGTGAAATGCTATAACTGCGAAGGTTTTGGACATTTTGCCAGAGAATGTCAACGGCCTAAGAAAGAGGCAAATGTTACTCCTGCACGTCAAGATAGAGGTGGTAATCGTCCGTTCAATCAAAATCCTACTAGAGCTCTTTTGTTAACTGATGATCCTATTGCAAATGTCACTGGAAATGACAAGGCTATAGTAGCTGTTCAACCAAATGGTTCTTATGTTTGGAATCTTCCACATGATGAGAACAATAACGCTTATTTGGCCGAAATTCTTGATGATATGGCTCAAATAGTTGATTCTCCAGATGATTTCATGGACACCACAGTCTACCACAGTGAAGAGCAATTGTATGAAAATACTAAAAGTTCGAATGTGGAATCTGTTGCTGCTGGTGTATATGATACTGATTCCGAATCTGACAATGAGTTAGAAGAAGTCAAGAACCTTGATGAAGTGAAAGCTACTGAAGGGGTGAAAGCAGCTGAGGTTAAAGATGATTCTGCCACAGAAAAGAGTGAAAAGACTATTGAGGAGCAGATGCAAGATTTCGAGATTCCGGCTGGCATGACTGTGGATGACTTTGTTGCTTACATGGCAGATTGCAAAGAGGCAGACCAACAGGTATCTTATTCTTTACATACTATTGTTCATGTTTGCAAAATTGTTAATCGAATGTTTGATGAACTTGAACAAAAGAATGAACAAATTAAGAAATTAGAATCTGTTGTCAATACTGCTCATGATGAAAGAGATAAATTAATTAAAAAGGGTCTAACTGTAAATGATAAGGAAAAATTTTTCAAGGAAAAGATTAGATCTTTAGAATCTGACATTAGAGCAATGAAAGATAAAGTCAATCATTCTGTGGCTATCGAAAGAGTAAGTAGTGAAGCTTATTCCTTGTTAGCTAGAAAGTGTACTACCGTAGAAAAGGAACTTGCTGATGCTAGGATAGAAATCTTGGAATTTAAGGCTAAATCTGATTCTGCTAGACATTCTGAGCTTTTGATGCATATGAAAAAGTTTGAAAATTCTTCCTCTAAGAGTCTTGAAACTGCAAAGATTTCTTATAAAGATGTGCCTCCTCCTTTCAATAATAACTATACGCCTGTTGAACCTAATATTCCTGAAATCCTACTTCAACCTAGTGTTGTAGATGGTAAACCAAAAGACTCAATTTCCGAGGCAAAGTTGCCTGAGGGAACAACAGAGTCTAAAGGAGGTTCTTCTTAACCTAACAAGGAAGAGAAATTGAAAGGTGTTGCTTTAAATCAGTCTACTCCTTATGGTCAGAAAGACAGTATTGTACACTTTACACTTCATAAGAGTAATAGGGTCTATACTGAGTTAGAATTTCCGTTAGAATCTATTGACCCTAAGAGGATTGATAAAGTCTAGGATGTTGCTATTGAGGATATGAAGAAATTAAGTCAGCAACGTCTCACTCCATTACCTAAGCATTCTAGGATTAGAAAATCTGAAGATAACTTAGCCGTTAATGAAGAAGCAACTAAGGTTTTAAAGCACATTTTAATGCCTGCACTTAAGAAATCTTCAAGTAAAGATAGACATGAGAAACATGGTGCTAAGAAGTCTAGGATTTCACCAACTAAACAAGACCCTGAAAAGGAAAATCAAAGAAAAACAAGTAAGTCAGTGGACACTAGTGCTAATAATGAATCTGTAGGTACCGATAAAAAGGTAGATACAAACAAAAAGTTCAAGGTCCTCTCTTGCTTTGCTTGTCATGAAAAGGGTCATGTTTATAGTGTATGTCCAAATAGACCTCGATTGACCCTAAGAGGATTGATAAAGTCTAGGATGTTGCTATTGAGGATATGAAGAAATTAAGTCAGCAACGTCTCACTCCATTACCTAAGCATTCTAGGATTAGAAAATCTGAAGATAACTTAGCCGTTAATGAAGAAGCAACTAAGGTTTTAAAGCACATTTTAATGCCTGCACTTAAGAAATCTTCAAGTAAAGATAGACATGAGAAACATGGTGCTAAGAAGTCTAGGATTTCACCAACTAAACAAGACCCTGAAAAGGAAAATCAAAGAAAAACAAGTAAGTCAGTGGACACTAGTGCTAATAATGAATCTGTAGGTACCGATAAAAAGGTAGATACAAACAAAAAGTTCAAGGTCCTCTCTTGCTTTGCTTGTCATGAAAAGGGTCATGTTTATAGTGTATGTCCAAATAGACCTCGAAGATCAGGTTTTCCTTCAAAGGCTTCCACTTCAGGAGGAAAAAGGGGGTTGGGTAATAATAAACAGGTTTATGAGGTTAAAGTTCAATCTTCTCCAACGAGAGGTCAGAAGTCTTCTCCTGTGAGAAGACGAGATGAGAATCATGTTCCACCCACGGCTTCTAGCAATGGGTATTGGACTGAACTGATTCTAAGGGATGAGAAGGGACGACCCAAACCTCAGAAGGTTTGGGTCCCCAATGAAAACTAATTTCTCTCATTTTATGTGCAGGGAGTTCCTAGGAAACCAATCCATTTATGGTACCTTGATAGTGGATGCTCCAGGCACATGACAGGGGACAGGAAACTCTTGTCCAATTTTACTGGTATAAATGGGTCGTATGTTTGTTTTGCTGGATCCAAGGGCGGCAACATCACCGGTCAGGGAGATGTCGTCAATGGACAACTTACTCTAGAAAGAGTAAACTATGTGGAACAACTTACTCATAATCTAATGAGTGTCTCACAGATCTGTGACAAGGGCAACAATGTTCATTTCACAGAAAAGAAGGCATTCATCTTGAAGCCGGGTTTCGTTATTCCAGAAGAATGGATTATGCTCAGAGCTCCTAGGAAGAGAGACATCTATGGCTTAGTTTTAGGTGTTGATAATCCAACGGAGCCCCTCTGTTTGTTGAGCAAAGCAAATGAGTCTGAATCACTCCTCTGGCATCGAAGAATGGGACATATTAACTTTCGGAAGATGAATGAACTTGTTAGTCTTGGATTAGTTGATGGTGTTCCAGTTAAGAAGTTTGGGATGGAAGATAAATGTGTACCATGTTTGAAAGGAAAGCAACACAAGAATCCTCATAAATCAAAGGTGCACAACACTATATCCAAACCATTCGAACTACTTCATATGGATCTCTTTGGTCCTGTGAACGTGAGAAGCATTGGAGGGATGTTCTACTATTTGGTGATCACTGATGATTACTCAAGGTACTCATGGGTATTTTTCTTGAAGACAAAGGACGAGACCGCAAACCGGTTTATGGATTTTGTTAGACAAGTTGAGAATGTCCATGAAGTTAAGGTTAAGAGAATCAGGAGTGACAATGGCACTGAGTTCAAGAACAATACTCTTACGGTTTTTTGCTTGACCAAGGGTATTCAACATCAATTTAGTGCACCATATGAGCCACAGCAGAATGGAGTAGCTGAGAGGAAAAACAGGACTTTGATAGAAACAGCTAGGACGATGCTTGCTGATTCAGGGCTTCCTGTTACTTTCTGGGGGGAGGTAGTGAATACAGCTTGTCACATTTTAAATCGGGTTTTAACAGTTAAACGGTTCAAGAAAACTTGTTATGAACTTTTGCACAACAAAAAGCCCAATTTGCAAAATGTTGAGCCATTTGGTGTTCCTTGTACTTTTCTTACGGTACTTCCTCCGGGTAAATTTGATCCTAAATCAGAGGAGGGTTTCTTTTTAGGTTATGTACCTAGTACACCAATTCGGCGTGTGTACAATCAGAAAACTGGCAAAGTAAATTTTGGTACAAATGTGGTAATTGTCAGTCATAAACCTGCTGTACACATTGGTCCTGCAAATGACTTCGATTATGATGGTGTTTTCACCTCTTTTCGTGGTCCTGTTTCTTTTACAGGTGTTCCGATAGTGGAAGATGTAGTTACTCTTCATGATCCACTTGAAGGCGGTCCAGTTCCTGTTTCTTCTCCTGTTTCTTCACCATTCATTAAGCCTACTTCTAAATCTGGAGAGTCAAGTGGGACCAAAGAAGCAGACTCTACTTTAGAGACTGCTCCTAAAAATCTTACTGATCCTTTACATATACCGCTACCTGATGATCCTTTCTATGATACTGACGACACGGAAGGTGAAAATCAGGAAGAGCCTAAAACTCCAGAACAACATGTCCAGACTAACTTGGGGAATGATCTTACAGTCGACACGGTTCCTCAAACAAGAGTCAACAAGGATCATCCAGTAGAGCAAATCATTGGTGATGCTTCTGCCTCTGTTCGCACGAGGAATCAGAATAGGAAAAATTTGTCAAGTATGTTTGCTGAAGTTAAGGATTCTGGGGCAATTACTTGGTACTTGTACTTTTGCTTCATCTCTCAGGTTGAGCCTAAAAATGTTGGAATGGCTCTTAAAGATCCGTCATGGGTTGAGGCGATGCAAGACGAATTGGCTCAGTTTCGGAAGCTTGATGTATGGAAGTTAGTTGACTTACCTCAGGGTGAATCTCCTTTATCTACGCGATGGGTTTTTCGTTGTAAAAAGGATGACAAAGGTGTTGTCACTCGCAATAAGGCTCGGTTGGTAGTTAGAGGATTTGAGCAACAAGAAGGTTTTGATTACGATGAGACTTTTGCACCTGTAGCTAGACTAGAAGCTATTCGATTATTTCTGGCATTTGCTAGTTATCAAGGTATAAAGGTGTATCAACTTGACGTAAAGAGTGCCTTTTTGTATGGAGAAATTAGAGAAGAAGTGTATGTAGATCAACCTCAGGGGTTTGAGGATCCAGATTTCCCCAACAGAGTATATCGTCTTGATAAGGCTCTATATGGTTTACATCAGGCTCCTCGATCATGGTATGAAAAACTGTCTACTCATTTGCATGAAAATGGTTTTACTCGAGGTTCTATTGACAGCACGTTGTTCATCAAATGGAAAGGGAAGGACTACTTGCTTGTACAGGTTTACGTTGATGATATCATTTTTGGTTCATCTGATAAGAACATGTGCAAGGAGTTTGAGCAGAGCATGAAGGCTAAGTTCGAAATGAGTGCTATGGGGGAATTAACTTTCTTCCTTGGATTACAGGTGGATCAACTGAAGGATGGGTTCTTTATTCATCAGAGCAAGTATGTTCAAGATCTTCTTACCAGGTTTCGAATGTCCGATGCTAAAGATGCAATTACTCCCATTCAGACTAATCATGGGCTGTGTCCTGATAAGACTAATGATCCAGAAGTCGATGCAACTAAATATCAGGCTATCATTGGTTCCTTGATGTATCTGACGGCTTCACGTCCAGACATTACCTTTGCTGTTTGTATATGTGCTAGATATCAGGCTAATCCGAAAGAGTCACATTTGAAAGCTGCGAAAAGGATTCTTCGTTATGTGAAGGCCAAGCCTCGTCTAGGGCTTTGGTATCCCATGAATGGTTCCTTTGACTTCAAAGCTTATACTGATTCGGATTATGGTGGCTGCAGTTCGGATAGGAAATCAACGTCAGGTGGATGTCAGCTTTTAGGGGGGAGAATTATATCGTGGCAGTGCAAGAAGCAGACATCTGTTGCACAGTCTACCTGTGAAGCAGAGTACATAGCTGCTGGTCAATGCTGTTCTCAGGTACTTTGGATACAGCAACAATTGCGCGACTATGGTATGGATATCTCAGACTCTCCTATTTGTATTGATAATAAGTCTGCCATAGATATTACTAAGAATCCGAAAAACTTTAAAGTCACCAAGCACATAGATATAAAGCATCACTTTTTGCGTGACTGTTTTGAGAAAAAGCTTATTCATTTGGAAAAGGTTATTACTGATGATAACCTTGCTGATCTTTATACTAAAGCTTTTGATAGACCTCGTCATGAGTTGTTATATCAACTCAATGGTATGAAGAATGCCGAGTAGTTTCTCTCAAAGAACTTAAATTTTTCTTTTTGTGTTTTAGTAGTTTAAGTCGTACATAGATAGAGTCAAAAATACAAAAAAGAGTTGTCTTAGTATAAGTCTGTATATATCTAGTGTCAGAAAAATACAAAAACATCTGAAAAATAGAAAATCCAAAAATATAATAAATAAAGTAAGGTTACTGCACTACATGTTTAGACGTGACGATACTTTAGCTTTTAAGCCTACTTAATTGTACTTTAAAATGCTCAGTTCAGTGATACCATTATATGATGTATCGATAGGCACAAAGTACCAAGGTTTCCTTATAATCTGAACTTAAATGTATACAATGTTCTTATGGGAAACGTATTCAGATATATGGCTGAGAATACTTGTTCTTAAAATAGGCAAGTCCTTTAAATCTTATGAAAAATCTTGCATTATAATTATGTATATTTGGTCTTTATAAAGAAGGTCTCGGGTACATATATTTGTATGTATTGCTTTTTGGATGTATATTTGTGACAAAATATTCAAATTCAAATATCAAATAAATCTGTTGAAAGTATGAAGCTAATGTGGCCTTTGAGATTCGAACAAGTAAGTCCTTGGGGTGTCTTTGTATACCTAGCCTACCTAAAGGTTCCAACTTGGGATAGGTTGTCAGAAAGTTCGCTACACGGGTCTCATAGAAAGTCACGGGTTTTCATAAGTGCTTTAAAGTAAAATTAATGTCACAAATATGCAAGTACTAGGCATTATGCAATGTTAAGTATATTTCCGTACGTGAGTCAAGTTATGTCACTTTCCGCGTGAGGAATCACCGACCTGTCACCGCTGACTTGATTCTTAAAGACTTTCTCACTTTAATCACCAAATGTCTTAATCTTAGTGCTTGTTTCGATTATGAGAGTGTATCTGAATATGGGGCACATAAGTTCGCAAACTAAAATTGTGGCATGAGTAACTTACTAGGTTACATGGTGACTGTCCTTGGCTCAAGTAATACGAAAGTGCCACAAACTAAAAAGGAGACTGGAAGTACCGAGTGTTTAAGAGGACAAACATATTGGTAATCGTTTTTGGATCACTGTTCATAACTAATAATAAGAGAATTATTTCTCGCTGGTTGGCTTATGTAAATGCTAATCTGATCTGATCAGCAGTACCCTAGTCACTTGTAAATAATGAATAAATTAAGATAACTATTGTGTATAGACTAGTTTATTATTTTGTAATTTTTATTCTAATTTATTTTTCTATTTTATTGAGTCAAAATAAGTATTTTCATAAGTTCTTATTGCACGAGAGATTCTACTTAAATTCTGTTGAGTATATGTTTTGCTGAATTCATTCATTTGAATTCTTGATGAGGTTATGTGTTTAGTTCAAAAGAAGATTTTCTGATATGGACATTAATTTGTTTAAGTTTAGAAAATGATCTTTTAAATCTTATGTGACAAGTCAATGTTATTTGAATTCTCACAAGAATCAGTGTTTACAAGTTATGAATCTAATTAATAACTTGGTGATCTTTTAGGGTTTGACAATGGAATGACCTCCCTTGATCTTTTATTAGAATCTTGAGTATTTCGTAATTGTAAATCCTAATTTTGTGTGTTTTCACTTGAATTTTCTGCATTATTGTGCCTTTGCTCTTGTTGCGTTAATGAGTTTTTGGTAAGTGTGCAGTGTTCAGGTTAAGAAGATAAAGTTGGAGTGCTGATCTTTGTTGCAATATTGTGTTATTCATACTGATGATATCGTGGAGACAAGATTTTTGGTGTGAAATGACAATATTGTGATGCAAATATGAGCACGTGAAGGAAGAATACATGAATCTGTCTTTAGAGTATTTATTTACTTTACATTTCATGTATTTAGTGAAAATAATCAGTGTTGATACGTGTTCCTTTGATTCCCGTACCTTGACTTATGACTTGATTTCGGAAACTTTATAAAGTTCTTCATTGGATTTTTGGACTACTCATTGTTTGTTAGTTTTGTAGACGGTATCTAATATGGGACTTAAGTGTTTCAAGATGGTTTGCCGTCAAGCATCTCAATGATTAGAGACATACTCTCCGTATCATGGTCGTGGTTGGTATCGCTGTTAATATGTTCATTGATTATTTTCAGGTTTGTTAATGGTTGATTTTAGACCTTGGGGTTCTGTTTTTAATTCAAGATTATAATGTTTGTAAAATACTTACATTATGATGATGATTTTCAGATAGTGGTACTTTTTGGTACAAGGCATGAACAAGTTGCTTTTAACGAGTTGTTGCTATGTACAGGATTAGGTCAAAGGGGTCGCATCGTGGAAAGTATTCGTGATGACGAATCTTGAAAAAAATTTCTAAGTACAATATTGTTCTTACGAAGATAGTGTTTAACTTCGTTTGGAATTTGTCTTCAGAAAATTGAACTTATTTTCGTTACATCTAATTTTGTTCTATTTGGTTTTAACGAAGATAATCTCTATCTTCGTTCGAGTTGTTTTTACGAAGGTTAACTTAGTTCTACCTTATTTTCGACCGACTTTCTAACCGACCCGGTTTGACCCATCTTTTACCCATCTATCTATATATACACTTAATTCGTTTTATGGTTTTCCTTGCCAAAATTATTAAAGAATAACGAACTTAAGCTGTTTAAACCCCTATCTCTTCATCAATCAAATTACTTGATTTCACTTGATTCTCTGCTTGTTGTTTCGATTTTTGTTGAAATAAGTGATTCAGGTATACTATCTAGCATCGTCATTCACAAATCCCCAATTCTTGATTCTTGTTTTTGCCCTATTTTTACATGAACTCAATCGGTTTTATAAATAATTTAGATTTTAGGGTTTAATTTCGTTTTGAATTTTAATCTATTGGATCCTTAATTTGTTTGTAAAATCGATATGGTTTATGCTTCTTTTAAGTGTTACAAATGTTTTTGTAAATTAATTTTGGGCAAATTAAGTGTTCATCAATGTTTTGAGAATCAAATATTTGATTTTGGCACACACAGTCGTTCAGAATGGCTACGAACTTAGACTTCGTTCATCTCTACGAACTTAGGTTCTCAAACAGGACTTACGAACTTAGACTCTTATTTCAACTAACAAATTTAGAAGTTTTTTGTGACAAACGAATTTAGTATGCTTCAAAGCCATCTTCGTTCATTGTTAACCAACGAACTTAAAATCTATTTTCGTTTATTGTTATCTAACGAATTTAAAGTCTATCTTCGTTCATTCCTAACTAACGAACTTAAGATCTATCTTCGTACATTTTTACCTTACGAACTTAAAGACTAATTTCGTACAGTTCAAACTTATGAGATTATTGATTAAGTTCATCTAAGACTGCTATTCATTTCTTGTGCTAATCCTATAATTGTTTTTCAATTATGATTTGTTTTTGCAGAAATGGCTCTTGCTCCACGTCAGTTCTTTAAGAAGCACAATCTGGCCTTAAATCTGGATCCAGATCAACATAATTGTGAACGCTATCATGAAATGTTTGATTTTATTGCTCGTTCTAGGCTTTCTTTTGCATTCTGTGATTCACCTAGATTGGTGAGGCAGTATATCGATGACTTCTGGAGGACTGCTTATCAGGTCATGGTTAATGGTCGTAGCTTTGTTAGAGCAACTGTCGAAGGAATCACTTTTGATTTTAGTGCTGCGATACTTCGTGAAATTCTACATTTGGGTGAAGAATCAGACAACGCAGTAGAATTAGCTTATGATTTTGACCTAATTCGTCGGTGTTTTCAAAGAATGGGTTATGTTGGTCAAATAAAGCTTCCTTTTGATAAGAGTGGATTTCAAGGACGTTGGAGATACCTTGCTTACGTGTTGTTAGTAAGTCTGAGCAATCGTAAGGCTGGATTTGATCAGCTTTCTGCTCAGATTTCTTCGCAGATGGTTGCTTTGGTATATAATCGACCTTATCCGTTTTCAACATACTTCTATCATGCGTTTGTTGATCAAATCAATGCCAAGGCGAAGAATAGGTTTCTATTATATCCTCGTTTTGTTGTGGCGATAGTTAGACATTTTTGTCCGAACTTGGTATTTGATCAAGGTCCACGCTATGTACCACATGCTTGGCCTTTACGTATATTTGCTGATTTAGATGCCAATACTCGAAATGTAGCTGGTCTAAATAATCCACCATTGTTTGGTCATTTGATTAATCCAAATTATCGATCTCGCTTTGAGAATGATATGTTGGTGGATGATGAAGACAATTCTGATCATGAGAATGAAGAGAGTTCAGATGATAGTTCGGATGGTGATTCTGATGATTCTGATAGTGGGATTGATGGTGATGATGATGTAGTTGAAGCAGACACAGATGAATATGATAGTGTCGCTGCTGATTCTGGTAATGAGCATCGAACTAAGATGGCTCATGATGTACCTGCTGCTTCAGGAAGTGATAATTCATATCACTTTTCTCGAGAAGATGTACCTGGTGCTTTACGCCGAGAGCGTCGGAGTAAGGCATGTCATTCTTCACCGGTTCTTTCTGCAACGAATCAATTTGTTCAAGAAGAAGTTAATCTGGATGAGAATGTTGGTGCTGACCAAGAAGTTGTATCTGATTATCAAGAACAATTGGAACATAGAGATATGGCATCAAGTCCATTACATGAAGATACAAGTACCGTTGGACCGAAGAGGACACTGGATGCTCCTCTCACTTATCGTAGAGCTAAGCGTGCATGAATTTCTGAGGCTACTTCAGTATCTGCCGCTGCTGCTGATATTCCTGTTGTCGCAACAGCACCAGTTCCTACTGTTGCTGGTAGTGCCACATTGCGTCCATTGTTGCCTCCTGCCAGATTAATATTGCCCAGATTGCCTACTTTTCCTCCTATTCCTTCAGATTACTCCCTGGTTAGGCGTATAGATGTTCTTCAGACTCGTGTTGATACGTTAGAGTCTGATCTTACGACTGTTCGAGGTACTTTGACCTTTTTGATCAACTGGGTCAAGAATCAAGGGGGAGATGTTCCTGAAGAAGTCTGCAGATTATCAGCAGTTCAGCCAAGACGTGAGAATGAAGATGATGATGCTGATAATGCTGGTAATAGGAGTGATTCTCACCCAGTATCTGACAAAGGAAAAGGGGTTGAGACTCACGGGGAGACAGAAAGAGATACTACCCAGACTGGTACTTCTGGTGCGGGTGGTTCAAGTGCTCCTCAAGAGGCTGAAGTTATTGAAGCACTTGATTCAGGTAATTCTTCGAAATCGGTTGATTATTTAAGTGATGATCAAGTTGAAGCTGAAACTGAACGATTAAAGCGTGAAGTTAAGGCAAAATTTGGACATGACTATAATACCGAAGAAAATGCTTTTCATTCTGTATTTGATAACTTATTAGATAAACAGCAAGAAGCAGAAACTGAAAGAGAAAAAGAATTACTGATTCAAAGGCAAACAGCCTTGGAATCTGATTCTGATTCTGATTCTGATTGATTCAACTTATGATTTTGATAAAGATTGATAAAGTGTATATTAGGTTGCATGTAATAAGTTTACGACATGTGAATGTAATTTATCTTATTTCAATGCAATTATATTTCATCTTTATTATTATTATTATCATTATTATTATTATTATTATTATTATTATTATTATTATTATTATTATTATTATAATTATTATTATTATTTCATCTTTATTATTATTATTATCATGATTATTCATTGTATTCCGGTGTTCATTTTGTGTAATCTTAATAGATGATACAGATGATACAGAATTACTCTTCGATGGTGATGAACTTGAGGAGGGTGAGCTTGTTCCTGAACCGGATATGAATATATTCAAGAAACCTTATGGGTTTGATGATGTTTGGAACTCAACTCCTGAACACCCATCTGTGGAAGAAAGAAAAGAGTTGGAGATAAAGAGGAAAGAAGTTAAGGAAAGAATGCTTCAAACTTCAATTAGTAGCTCCGCTAAAGTTTTAAACTTCGTGGTATATGCTAGGATTGATGATGCATTGATTCCTTTTCACTGGGAAATCAATTTGACAAGACCTTTTAATCCAAATAATTATCCTGTACCTCTCAGAGAAGATGATCCACTACATGAGATTGATAGACTTGTGCCTGGTCAAAGAATCAATGATTATATAGTCACATGGGATACTTTGAAACCCATCATGTATTGGACTCATATCTCAGATAAAGATGCTGCAAGATATAAGACAATAATCTGGAGTTGGTTTTATGATGAAGAACTGAAGCTGTTTGTTCTTAAAAGACCAGAAGGTTGTCAATATCTAGCATGGCGTGAGAGACATTTCAGAAGTTTGTGTGAAGAAGACTTACATGAACTAGGAAATAACAGGATTATCAATCCAAGTAGTTATGGTCTTGCAGATGTGATTGGTAAGAATCTTCATGAAGATTTCAAGTTGAGATTGAATATGAAAGATTCTGAAAAACCAAAGTTTCATATTGAACCAAGACGAAAGAAGAAGGTGGTGAAACCAGATAAAAGTGTTGAGTATATTCAACGTGATATCAAATGTATGATCAAAGTCCCTGCCAAGAAATGGGCACAAGATGTCTTGGATAAACTGGATAATTGGGAGATTGATCGAAATTCTGGTGAAGCTAAGATGTATGCAGATTCAAAGAAGAAGATATTGTTGAGAAGGATGTATGATCCAATGCAGTTGGTGAACTTCTCAAGAAATGATCAGAGAACATTATACGATACTGAATGCTCATTTTTACCATTTTGGAAGAATGAAGAAGATCGATATCGTAAGATTCTCCAAATCTGCTTACATGAAAATATCCATGCAAATAGAAAACGATTGTTATTTGATGGATGATGAAGATTTTTGAAGACTGAAGAAATCGAAGATGCTGCTGTCAAGAGGGAGTTTGTTGATGCATGTTGATGTGACAACAACAACTTAGATTTGATTAGTCTTTTAGATTAAGACATTATGTTGTTTTATGTCTTATTCATTTGTATGTAATTGATAGATTATGGACTTCGTGTTTTAGTAATGATTGATTACATGTTTTGGTGTTATTTATATGTTTATATATGATGTTTGTTATGTATATCATACAGGTACAAACATAATATATGTTAGGTTTCTTGTACATAAAGTACTTGGAAAATAACTAAGCATAGATGTTGATGGTATTTAGTACTAACGAAGATAATCTTCGTTAGGAACTAACGAAGATAATCTTCGTTTTATGGGCTGGACTGCTAAGTTCGTAAGAACAAAGCCCAGCAAGCCCAATATTGATCGTGAACATATATAAACGATTGGAAACCCTAAAGTGAGGATTCCAGTTGATATTACACACACCAAAGACGACTAAGTTCGTTTCTATGCTATAGAAAACGAAGATAGATTACATAAGGCTGATTATATTGAGATAATTAGCAATATATTCGATAACTAATCAAACTAGTTATCTCGTGAGGATTCCGCACTCACGACATAACAATAGACGATCTCGAGAGCGATCAGTAGCTATCGAGGGACTCACAAAGCTAAAAGGTACACATTCACTTCTATACTTTGTTAATTATTATATTGCATATATGATTCTTTCCGCTGCATACTCGTGAATATGTTTATGATAATAGTTATGAATCCTAACAGTGGTATCACGAGCCTACTATGTGATATATTAGTTACAAAGTTCAAAACTTGAAGGGGGTTTAGGGTTGGTTCGATTTAATTAAATAATTAAATATTAAATTGTTTTTGTTTATTTATTTTAAATTAAAATCGAATTTAATAAAAATAAAATTAGGGTTTTTGTTTTTATTATTAATTCAACCTATTCAATGTTAATGGTTAATTAAAACCCTCTATGCAATTTTTGATTGTGTGAATTGGCATGTTTATGTGATAAATTGCATGTTTTATGTATCTTTAATTTAATGTTGTTAAATAGAAGTAAAAATCATAAGGAATTCATGCAAAATTCTTTATGATTATTACTTAGATATATTGATATGAATTGCTTAGTTTAATGGTCCAATAATTAGGGTTAATTATATGATAATTGTGTGACTATGTGAATTTTTCGTGAGATTTTTCCTGTTTGACACATGTTTAATAAAAAATCCATATAAAATCAACCGTAATGAGTTAGAAGCTGTCCTTTGGAATGTAGATGCATGACTCATAGGGCTACAACTTTGTAGTTCTGGTCGAAGGCTGATTCGGATCGAAAATAGGACTAAAGTGGTCGTGAAGCTGCTGGAAATTTCCAGTCAGCATGTTTATATGTATTTATTTGATAATTGTATGTTTAAAGGCTTACGCAATCAAGGCAACTTGATGTATGTGGTCATCTTCTATGAAGGGGGAGCCGACTTGAACATGTACATTAACCATAGTGACCATGATTTAGGTTGCCCACCATAAATCGTTGCATGATTAATTGTTAATAGTTAGTAAGTTTATTATTTTGCTTTTATTGTAAATGGTGATGCAAAATTGTTTTAAGAAAAGAATAAACTTGACTAAGAAATATCGAAATATGATTTTGTTTTAATAAAATTGGTGTCTTACAATCAAAAGATACACCGGCTCACCCATTTGAACAAACTCTAAGAGAGGTATAAGTCGGAGTGCGCTAGCCTTCTAAAGGAGCGGGTTTTTAATTGCGTATATCGCAAACCTTTGCTCCTGCGCTTCTATTTGCGTTCAAATGGAGCTACCGAGCTCTTTTGTGTTGTTAAGACAATAAAAATGATTTTATTAAACATTATGTCATGAAGATGTGCATGAGTCTTCATACATAAACTTTTGATTCACATCAATTGCATTACCCAATTAAAGTTAAGTCTTTGCCACCCATTTTTCTAAGAACACTTGCAAGTGCTTTTTGCTCTACGTGAGACGTAGGTGAATTGTAACTCCAAGGTAAATTACTACTCATCGTGAGACGGTGGTAGACTATTTACAAGTTCTTAATTGGGCGACTTAAAGCGAGTTAAGCGGTGAGACCTTGACCCGTGACATAAGATGTGACAAAACATGTTTACAAAACACTTAATACCCCTATAAGTGTTGTTGTAAGTCTCATAAAATCTAGGAATTGTATGTAACATCCGTGAGTTTTGACCCGTTGACTTTTCGGGTAATATGACTAACAATTTAAGTTAATGAATTATTTGAGTCGTTTTGTGAATTAAATGACAATGTGTTATATTCGGGTCGATAATATGTTTCGATCGGTGTTTAAATGTCTAATGATTGTGTTTTGGCTTGAGAAGAGAAACGGGTCGGCCCGTGGGTCACCCATGACCCATCAGCCCCTTTGACCCATTTCTCCCCCCCTTATCTCTTCCCTTGCCTTTCATTCTCTCTTCTACCTCTTTTCTCTCAAGTAAAAAGGGCAAGACAAGAACCCATTTCATTTCTACTTCTATCTATCATCGATTGGTGTTTTGGAACTGGTATAACACTAGAATCATAGTCTTCTATACCTCATTATCGTCATATCAAAGAATCAAAGGTTGAAGTTCTTGCATTTTACCCATTTTGACCTAATTTCGGGTTTGAGCTCAAGAAGGAAGTTTTGGTAAGTCTAATTCATCCCATTTACTTCTATTTATGTTAGCTTACTCGTTTCTAGTAATCTCGTACATTTACAAGTTCTAAATCGCCTTAAAATGAGTTTTGGGTCGAATTAGGGTTTGGCTAGGTTTTGATCGATTTGGAGAATTTGATGATGTTATGGATGGAGATACGGGTTTGGGCAAGTGTATTTAAGTGTTAGAAGGTCAAATGTATCATCAAAATGAGTCCTTTAGCCTTACAATGCGATTTAGGGTTTTGGTTCAAGTGGAAATAGGTTTTGGTTCTTGTTTTTCTGCACAAACTGCTGCTGGTCGTGTTGCTGCCCAGTAAGGGGCGTAACCTACGGCCCTATGGGGCGTAGGTTACGCTAGTTATGTTTTGACTGGGCGTAGGTTACGGCCCTTTGGGGCGTAGCTTACGCCGAATGCTCCACCTTACGCCCAAAAACCCACTGTTTACGCCACTCCAGACGCCAAAACCTTCATTTCTAGAGGACCGTAGGTTACGCCCAGTTTGACCGTAACTTATGCCAGTTGTTTTTTGACCACCGTACCTTACGCCCCTTTTGACCGTAGCTTACGCCTGGTGGTTTTGAACCACCGTAACCTACGCCAGTTTAGGGCGTAGGTTACGCCCCCTTTGTTGCTGAATTTCCTGTTTGACCTAGTTTGACTTCCAGAACCCTATTAACGCCTCGAGCATCGTTCTAAATCACTTCTTAACTTATTTAACAATGATTAAGAGTCTTAGAAGTCACTTAACATCGAGAACCACTTTGGAAACTAATTAGGGTTTTGCCGTGAAATTGATAAGTCATGTATACGTGTTTATGAATGTTGATGTGAATGTATATGTTCGATATTTAGGTGTTGGACGTGAAGTGAAAATTGTACGGAAATAACTTGACTCTATATCAAACTTAGCTTTTCTTAGCCGGTCGAGGTGAGTTTCGTATCTCCCTACTCGCTTGAGATTCGGGCTGAAAAGTGTAAACTTGCGTGTTTACTTACGTTGTCGATTGATTGATTGATTTGGTTTAAATGTTGGATTGATGAGACAGTTATCACGTTTGAATGACTTGATTTATGTTTTGTTAAGTATTTCGTTAATATTAGGATAGACGTACATACATGGAAGTCGGTTATGCTTTCAAAGGGTTTTAGATGTGGTGGGAAGGCTGCGGGTGACCCTATACATAAGCATCTAGAACTTGATGAAAGTAGAATCCTCCGAAGTGTATGTACGCATTGTTTAGAGGAATTGATGGATGTTGGGAATGTGTTTGGAACGGACATATACGCCTTGTTATACTTGACTTGTACGGTACACACTCAAGCATACTTTTATTGTTGCATTGATGACGTTATTGACATGTATTTGATATACGTTGGGGTCTTACATACGTATGATACATGATTTGATGTTAATATTTCGCGTACTCATTTATTATACGCAATTAGTTTACCCTTATGATCTTGTAATGATTTGATATTGTGACTAGGATAGTTGTACATACATGGAAGACGATGATACCTTTAATGAGTTGTAGATGTGGTGGGAAGGCTGCGGGTGACCCTATATATAAGCATCTATGATTCCTTAAATGTAAAGGCGTATGAAATGTATGTGCATTGTAGTTTTAGATGATTTGTTGTACGATAGACTGGTGATTTGGTTGATGTACTCCCAAGTGTTTTACACTTGAGAACATGCTTTTGTACTTACTGATTGGTTGATGTACTTCCAAGTATACTTACTTGATGAATGGTTCCACGTACTTCCAAGTGTCATACACTTGAGATCGCGCAATGTACGACGTACTACCAAGTTGTTAGACTTGAGAATATTGTGTTGGTAGGGGTTTTGTTGTTGTCATGGTACTCTTAGGATGCGTTATCTGATGCCTAATTGTTGGACATACCTTTTATGCATTCTGCATTTACATTGATATTTACATCATTTGTGCATACTTATTACATATTTACAAATAATGGTGTAATCTTGTTGTTGGACGATATTGTGTTACTTAGAGGCTCGCTGTAAGTCATGTCTAGCCTCTACTCGTATATTGTGATTATTGACGGTGGTTCCTTATGGACCATTACTACGAACTCACCAACCTTGTGTTGACTATGCTTAGTACGCTTTTCAGGTTATCAGGTTATTCCAGGGCGTGGAGTTGATTGTTTGCTTGCTGTTTGAACCCGGACTTGGACTTATATGGATCAAGGATCCATTTGCCTTCTTTTGCATTGTACTTAGGACTGTTAGCCATCTTTTGATGTTCTTTTGTAAACTTTGATGGTTACTTGTTCCTTATGTATTTTGATACTTGTTATTCGTATTGTATGGATTCACTGAATCCTTTAATTGCATATAGTTCTTTGATGTGCTAAATCGAGTTTAAAAATTATAAACTAAAAATACCTAGAAACTCACTACTACACACTATCGGGCAGTGGACCCGTTCGTATGAAATATAGTTAAGAGGTAAGTCCGTGTTCGTTCTCGGGGATTGGTTTGAACTAGCTGTTTAATAAAGTAGTTTGGAAAATAGGGTGTTGCTTCAAATCTCTCGTTGACAATTAAAGTAAAATAACTTTAAAGATAAAACGCGTAAAAGGAAAGGTAAAGCTTCAAACAATAATAGTAAAGATCATCCACCTTGACTTCGCTAGACTTCAAACATGATTGAATTCAATTAAGACCAAATTCATTTAGAGTTGACAAGATAATCGTGAAAGGATAAAATGCTCGCGTGGTACCACCAACCGCTCACAAATCCCCAAACACCTAAGTTGCTAGTTTAATTACCCAAGCCGGTACCACCAATGCCTAGACAACCTCACCAACAATTAGTTTGCTTGACTATCAAATTACCAATTGTGCCTATGTGAAAATAACGTGGTACCACCAACCGCTCACAAATCCCCAAACACCTAAGTTGCTAGTTTAATTACCCAAGCCGGTACCACCAATGCCTAGACAACCTCACCAACAATTAGTTTGCTTGACTATCAAATTACCAATTGTGCCTATGTGAAAATAACGTGGTACCACCAACCGCTCACAAATCCCCAAACACCTAAGTTGCTAGTTTAATTACCCAAGCCGGTACCACCAATGCCTAGACAACCTCACCAACAATTAGTTTGCTTGACTATCAAATTACCAATTGTGCCTATGTGAAAATAACGTGGTACCACCAACCGCTCACAAATCCCCAAACACCTAAGTTGCTAGTTTAATTACCCAAGCCGGTACCACCAATGCCTAGACAACCTCACCAACAATTAGTTTGCTTGACTATCAAATTACCAATTGTGCCTATGTGAAAATAACGTGGTACCACCAACCGCTCACAAATCCCCAAACACCTAAGTTGCTAGTTTAATTACCCAAGCCGGTACCACCAATGCCTAGACAACCTCACCAACAATTAGTTTGCTTGACTATCAAATTACCAATTGTGCCTATGTGAAAATAACGTGGTACCACCAACCGCTCACAAATCCCCAAACACCTAAGTTGCTAGTTTAATTACCCAAGCCGGTACCACCAATGCCTAGACAACCTCACCAACAATTAGTTTGCTTGACTATCAAATTACCAATTGTGCCTATGTGAAAATAACGTGGTACCACCAACCGCTCACAAATCCCCAAACACCTAAGTTGCTAGTTTAATTACCCAAGCCGGTACCACCAATGCCTAGACAACCTCACCAACAATTAGTTTGCTTGACTATCAAATTACCAATTGTGCCTATGTGAAAATAACGTGGTACCACCAACCGCTCACAAATCCCCAAACACCTAAGTTGCTAGTTTAATTACCCAAGCCGGTACCACCAATGCCTAGACAACCTCACCAACAATTAGTTTGCTTGACTATCAAATTACCAATTGTGCCTATGTGAAAATAACGTGGTACCACCAACCGCTCACAAATCCCCAAACACCTAAGTTGCTAGTTTAATTACCCAAGCCGGTACCACCAATGCCTAGACAACCTCACCAACAATTAGTTTGCTTGACTATCAAATTACCAATTGTGCCTATGTGAAAATAACGTGGTACCACCAACCGTTACAAAACACGTTGACAAAATGATTCCTTTTATTAAAATGACATTCACTATCATACCATGAACTAGTGATAATTGCTCATAGACAAGCAACCGTTTGAAAATCACATATGTATTCAACTAGTACCACTAACGAAAAACACACATGCCACCAATATCATAATAATAAACATAAAGGAATTAAATCATCAAGATCTCGACACAACGATAATTGAAATCAACTCTTTGAATTAAAACACATAGCAATCACATCATTCGTCTAGTTTCATCAAGGTGGATGATTGAAAGATTAGCCACTCATGATTAAATTGAAATAACAATCAAAACTAAGGAAGAACATGATGTACCAATCGTTTAAGAAATAGAAATTGCGAGACAATAAAATAGATACGATCTAAGTGGGTGCACGTGAATCTTCAATGAATCAGAAGATGATGAAATCTTGAATTGATCCTTGAAGGTGTTCCTTGAAGTGCAGCTCTTAGAAAGAAGACTTGATGATTTGGGAATTAGGTTGTGTAAACTATTTATACCCCCTCCTTCTGATGCAATTGATCGGTCAAAGTCTTGCAGCCCCGCACTCTCACTGCGGCGCAGTGGGCGAGTGATGCCCCACTGCGGTGCAGTGCTTTTATACTGCCCTTTGGTGCTCGTTGTCAAGGATGACTGCGGCGCAATGGGCACACGCACATCCCACTGCGTCGCAGTATAAATATACTGGTTGAATTCTCCCCTATTTCCACTAGCTGACTGCGGCGCAGTGGGCGAGTGATGCCCCACTGCGGTGCAGTGCTTTTATACTGCCCTTTGGTGCTCGTTGTCAAAGATGACTGCGGCGCAGTGGGCGAGTGATGCCCCACTGCGGCGCAGTGCTTTTATACTGCCCTTTGGTGCTCGTTGTCAAGGATGACTGCGGCGCAATGGGCACACGCACATCCCACTGCGCCGCAGTATAGATATACTGGACCGAAAACCACACATCAACTTATGAAGACTTGCATAATTTCTATCTCTTTTCACCTTAACAACTCTCGAACTCTCCAATCAACTTCATGGCCTCAAAATTACTCGAAATTGCACCAAACGGAAACGTCACCTGTTTAGAACCTGAAACCACTAACAAAACCCATAAACGCGCCAAATGCCAGCAAAATAGACTAAAAAACATATAATAAAAAGGCCAATAACGATGTGGGTGATGGGTATAAATTGGTCACATCATTCTTGTTCTACATTAATTCCACCTTGTGCTATATGATTTCCGTAATATTTCGAGCCTTGGCTTGGGGTGTTACAGAATGGTGGCCCATGCGTGGTCATAGAGAATTAGGCGGTTTGACCTAGACTACGGCTTAAGTTAAAACTCTTCATATAGCATGCATGGTTAGGAAATTCGTGTGCAATGTGAATTATGTGAATCCCCGTGTGAGTTCGTAGTTAAGACCACTTGTGTGATAGCTTGAATTCAATGTGATGAATGTGGTTATTATGATTTGTTGTTGTTATTGGTTGGAGCTAATTTGATGATTTAGGGCAAAATGAAGTGATGCCATTAACTTAGTATAATATTGTGGCAACCCTAAAAGAACCCGATCAACTCTTTTATGGTTACCCAACATTATAGCAAGTTAATGACATCATGGATTGCGCATGCATGGCTTAGAGTATAATAAGGAACCGATATGCTTAATGGAAGTTGATTGGGTGGAGGGTTAGCCGTTGGTACACCCTGTATACATACCCGATCAATAACTAGAAAGCATATCGAATTCGGATTATACTTTGAATCATTCGTGTTAGTTGCTTGACTTAGTGTATAATAAGGAACCGATATGCTTAATGGAAGTTGATTGGGTGGAGGGTTAGCCGTTGGTACACCCTGTATACATACCCGATCAATAACTAGAGAGCATATCGAATTCAGATTATACTTAACCCATTCGTGTTAATTGTTTGATTTTATGATGTATTGAGCATGACTATTTGAGTTAATAATGAACGATTGTAATGAAATTGATATGAAATGAGTATGTGGTATCGGTATGAGAGCATTGACTACTTGTGTGACTAACATGTGAGCATTTAAGACTAACTCTCGGGTCAACGTGTCACTTGCTTTATAGAAATGGTGAGACCAAGGAGAGCCGGAACGAACTATAGGCCTGAACCGGAAGAACCTCAACCGGAAGCTCAACCGGAGGTACAAGGAGGTAGAGGTAGGGGCCGTGGTAGGGGCCGTGGTAGAGGTCGTGGTAGAGGCCAAGGAAGGGGTCGTGGTGAAGTTCCTGAGCCAAACATGGCTGAGGTGATCGCTCAAACGATCGCCAATATCATGCCAACCATTATTGCTCAAGTCACGGCAAGTCTTGGGCAGAACAATGTGGCTCAAAACAATGAAGCCCCAGAAAATGTAAATAATGAAAATGCTCAACCTCGGGACGCAGAAAACGAAGAAGAGAACCAGTGAGAGTTGATAACCGTATACCCATGTATAATCAACATGGAGGATACCGACAGGGGTGTATATTTAAAGACTTCAAAAGCTGTGGGGCGCCGGAGTTTAATGGAAGAGGCGGTCCCACAGAGTGTATAAGGTGGTTTGAGGAGATCGAGGCAGTGATTGAAAGAAGTCATTGCACATATGACGACCGGATTTCTTATGCGTCTGGCATGTTTAAAAATGACGCCTTGAGTTGGTGGAACCAAGAGATAACTTTGGGGCGAACTTATAACTTGGAATGGATCGATTTCAAGAACAAGGTGAAGGCAAAGTTTTGTCCTCCCTACGAACTACAAAACTTGACCATTGAGTTTGTTAATCTCAACATGGACGGAGCTGATTACAAGGGTTATGTTAGACGATTTCAGGAGTTGTCTACCCTCATTCCTCACTTGGTGGATTCCGAGTCTCGGGCCATCGAGAAGTTTGTATTGGGCTTGAATCCTCAAGTCCGATCTTATGTGAATTCTAACATGCCTACTTCTTTGGCCGATGCTGTCAACCGAGCCGGTAGTGTGACTGAAGACTTATTGAGGAGCGGTGTTCTGAGTAACTCCTCAACAAACAAGAGAAAGGAAATGGGAGAATCAAGTGGGATGAAGAAAATGGGAAGGTTTGATCCCAAAGACGCTAATAGGGGTAGAGTAATGGCGGCGGTGGAGCCAACGAGGAAAACTTACTTAGGACCTCACCCCTTTTGTGCAAGGTGTAATCGTCATCACTCCCCCGCTATCCAATGTGGGACTTGCTTTAATTGTAATCGACCCGGGCACGAGGCCAAAGATTGTAGAGTACCGAAAGCGGCACCATTGAATGTAGCACCTCTTCGGGCCGTCCCTCCCCAAGGTAATCAACAAAGAGGCGAGTGTTTTGGATGTGGTAGTCGTACTCACTACCGTAACAATTGTCCGCAATGGGTGGGACAACAAGTTGAAGTGGCGGTCCATCCGAATCAGCTCCAAATTACCGGGCCGAACCAAAACCGGGGCCAACAAGGTCAACAAGTTCAACCTCGAGGCCGAGCTTTTGCGGGAAATGGCAATGGGGGCCAAAATGATCCAAACGTCGGTTAAGGTACATTCCTCTTAACGGTCGTTATATTATGGCACTACTCGATATTGGAACAGACTATGATCTCGTTTATCCAAACGTTACTCCTTTGAATTACGTTCGTTCGTGTGTTTTAGAATTATATGTTTAAAAATTTTGGATGTTTAGCGACTCCATAACTAAATTTGGTCAAATACCCCGTGTATCTATCTTGACTCTAGAAAACGATTAAACTCTTCACGTACTTGGTGCTCTATGATATTAAGGTTCTTGACGATAAAATAAGTGCAATCTGAATACCAACGGTTAATACGGATCTTAGTTGTGTAGTAGGGTTTCTAGTGTAAAAATACATAACGGTAGGGTTCTTAATGTCCCATGTACATCTTCCAACTCAAAGGTCCTTAGAACTACCGTTTCAAGAATCTGAAAACTAGCGTCGTCTCTATTAATCTTGAATCTCCCGAACGCTTTTCCGGGTGACTTACCGGGCTTGTCCCATCACGATAACTTAAATTTCGTATATGCTTAACTTCCTAACATCGCTCGCGTAGTCAAAACCCTTATAGACTTCTGAGATGCGAATAAGCTCGTAGTGAAAGACCGGGAGAGAGATTCGAAGGAAAACAAATTATAATGGATTTCACCATGAAGTCGCCGACGACAAGAAGTGGTCACGATACGACGAAACCGGTAAAGTCTGACAACTTGGCACATTAGTATGTAGAAGAAATGGTGTAGGTGCACAGAGATTCGATTTCTATCATTTCAGATAAAGAAAGTCGCTTAACTCCAATTCAGGGAGCCATCCAATGAACAACGGGTACTCAAACCGACTTGAGACTTGATCACATGTGAAGAAAATGTGCTTATGACCATGGCGGAAATCTTGTGCAATGAAAGTTGTTATGCGAGTATTCGAATGTCACTAACCAAAGGATTAAGTAGTAAAGGTGTTACTCTCCGCTGGATGAGCCAAGAATCGAAGAAATCCAATGCAGCGGGCCTAAAATAGTAATTGGAATGACAAGAACAACTTCTCAAACTAAGAAGATAGCAACTAGCTTGCATGCTATGAAGGAAGTGGTTCGATGTGTGTTGAAGACCGTTAGAGTTGAAACCTAAGTACCCACATTTGTCTAACTATTAGTGTTTTGTTGAATTTCGGGACGAAATTCTTTCAACGGGGGAATAATGTAACATCCGTGAGTTTTGACCCGTTGACTTTTCGGGTAATATGACTAACAATTTAAGTTAATGAATTATTTGAGTCGTTTTGTGAATTAAATGACAATGTGTTATATTCGGGTCGATAATATGTTTCGATCGGTGTTTAAATGTCTAATGATTGTGTTTTGGCTTGAGAAGAGAAACGGGTCGGCCCGTGGGTCACCCACGACCCATCAGCCCCTTTGACCCATTTCTCCCCCCCTTATCTCTTCCCTTGCCTTTCATTCTCTCTTCTACCTCTTTTCTCTCTTTTCTCTCAAGTAAAAAGGGCAAGACAAGAACCCATTTCATTTCTACTTCTATCTATCATCGATTGGTGTTTTGGAACTGGTATAACACTAGAATCATAGTCTTCTATACCTCATTATCGTCATATCAAAGAATCAAATGTTGAAGTTCTTGCATTTTACCCATTTTGACCTAATTTCGGGTTTGAGCTCAAGAAGGAAGTTTTGGTAAGTCTAATTCATCCCATTTACTTCTATTTATGTTAGCTTACTCGTTTCTAGTAATCTCGTACATTTACAAGTTCTAAATCGCCTTAAAATGAGTTTTGGGTCGAATTAGGGTTTGGCTAGGTTTTGATCGATTTGGAGAATTTGATGATGTTATGGATGGAGATACGGGTTTGGGCAAGTGTATTTAAGTGTTAGAAGGTCAAATGTATCATCAAAATGAGTCCTTTAGCCTTACAATGCGATTTAGGGTTTTGGTTCAAGTGGAAATAGGTTTTGGTTCTTGTTTTTCTGCACAAACTACTGCTGGTCGTGTTGCTGCCCAGTAAGGGGCGTAACCTACGGCCCTATGGGCGTAGGTTACGCTAGTTATGTTTTGACTGGGCGTAGGTTACGGCCCTTTGGGGCGTAGCTTACGCCGAATGCTCCACCTTACGCCCAAAAACCCACTGTTTACGCCACTCCAGACGCCAAAACCTTCATTTCTAGAGGACCGTAGGTTACGCCCAGTTTGACCGTAACTTACGCCAGTTGTTTTTTGACCACCGTACCTTACGCCCCTTTTGACCGTAGCTTACGCCTGGTGGTTTTGAACCACCGTAACCTACGCCAGTTTAGGGCGTAGGTTACGCCCCCTTTGTTGCTGAATTTCCTGTTTGACCTAGTTTGACTTCCAGAACCCTATTAACGCCTTAAGCATCGTTCTAAATCACTTCTTAACTTATTTAACAATGATTAAGAGTCTTAGAAGTCACTTAACGTCGAGAACCACTTTGGAAACTAATTAGGGTTTTGCCGTGAAATTGATAAGTCATGTATACGTGTTTATGAATGTTGATGTGAATGTATATGTTCGATATTTAGGTGTTGGACGTGAAGTGAACATTGTACGGCAATAACTTGACTCTATATCAAACTTAGCTTTTCTTAGCCGGTCGAGGTGAGTTTCGTATCTCCCTACTCGCTTGAGATTCGGGCTGAAAAGTGTAAACTTGCGTGTTTACTTACGTTGTCGATTCATTGATTGATTTGGTTTAAATGTTGGATTGATGAGACAGTTATCACGTTTGAATGACTTGATTTATGTTTTGTTAAGTATTTCGTTAATATTAGGATAGACGTACATACATGGAAGCCGGTTATGCTTTTAATGGTTTAGATGTGGTGGGAAGGCTGCGGGTGACCCTATACATAAGCATCTAAAACTTGATGAAAGTAGAATCCTCCGAAGTGTATGTATGCATTGTTTAGAGGAATTGATGGATGTTGGGAATGTGTTTGGAACGGACATATACGCCTTGTTATACTTGACTTGTACGGTACACACTCAAGCATACTTTTATTGTTGCATTGATGACGTTATTGACACGTATTTGATATACGTTGGGGTCTTACATAAGTATGATACATGATTTGATGTTAATATTTCGCGTACTCATTTATTATACGCAATTAGTTTACCCTTATGATCTTGTAATGATTTGATATTGTGACTAGGATAGTTGTACATACATGGAAGACGATGATACCTTTAATGAGTTGTAGATGTGGTGGGAAGGCTACGGGTGACCCTATATATAAGCATCTATGATTCCTTAAATGTAAAGGCGTATGAAATGTATGTGCATTGTAGTTTTAGATGATTTGTTGTACGATAGACTGGTGATTTGGTTGATGTACTCCCAAGTGTTTTACACTTGAGAACATGCTTTTGTACTTACTGATTGGTTGATGTACTTCCAAGTGTTTTACACTTGAGAACATGCTTTTGTACTTACTGATTGGTTGATGTACTTCCAAGTATACTTACTTGATGAATGGTTCCATGTACTTCCAAGTGTCATACACTTGAGATCGCGCAATGTACGACGTACTACCAAGTTGTTAGACTTGAGAATATTGTGTTGGTAGGGGTTTTGTTGTTGTCATGGTACTCTTAGGATGCGTTATCTGATGCCTAATTGTTGGACATACCTTTTATGCATTCTGCACTTACATTGATATTTACATCATTTGTGCATACTTATTACATATTTACAAATAATGGTGTAATCTTGTTGTTGGACGATATTGTGTTACTTAGAGGCTCGCTGTAAGTCATGTCTAGCCTCTACTCGTATATTGTGATTATTAACGGTGGTTCCTTATGGACCATTACTACGAACTCACCAACCTTGTGTTGACTATGCTTAGTACGCTTTTCAGGTTATCAGGTTATTCCAGGGCGTGGAGTTGATTGTTTGCTTGCTGTTTGAACCCGGACTTGGACTTATATGGATCAAGGATCCATTTGCCTTCTTTTGCATTGTACTTAGGACTGTTAGCCATCTTTTGATGTTCTTTTGTAAACTTTGATGGTTACTTGTTCCTTATGTATTTTGATACTTGTTATTCGTATTGTATGGATTCACTGAATCCTTTAATTGCATATAGTTCTTGTTCTACCATAATTCCACCTTGTGCTATATGATTTCCGTAATATTTCGAGCCTTGGCTTGGGGTGTTACATTGTACTTGTAATGCAATTACTGATCGTCACTTACCTTTTGAGTACGTCATTTCTAGCAGATCAACTGATGAAATGATGGTATGTCAATTGGATCCTAGCCTTAATGAAATTAATTGTTAAATGATTTAACATTGGGTAATTATATTTCTTAAGGAATTCATTATCGAAAATACTGATTTTTGAACTTGAATCTGTTTTGTAAATGGCAACAAATCCTACACAAAACATACACCAATCGGCTTTCAGGTCGATGCTAGAAATAGAAAAACTTTCTGGAAGCAACTTCAATGACTGGTATCGTCAGCTGAGAATTATTCTAAGAGCTGAAAAGAAATCCGATATCCTTGAAACTCAAATGCCCGCTATCCCTGATGCGAGTGCCACTGCTGTGCAGTTGGAAGCATACTATACTCAGTACGATAAACATATTGAGGTTGCTTGTTTGATGCTAGGCAGCATGACTCCCGAGCTTCAAAAGCAATTCGAGACTTATAATCCGTATGATATGATCAGAGATCTCAAGTCTATGTACGGAAAACAAGCTGGAATTGAATTATTTAAGATAATTGAGTCACTCCATGATTGTAAACACGAGTATGGGAAACCGGTGAGTCCTCATGTACTCAAGATGAAGAGTTACTTTGAGCACTTGGAAATGCTAAACTATGCGTATCCTCTGCCTATTGCTATTGGCATAATTCTCAAGTCTCTTTCAAGGGATTTTGAGAGTTTTGTGCGCAATTACAATATGCACAGCATGAGCAAAACCATAGCTGAACTTCATGCCATGTTAATTGAGTATGAGAAAAACCTTCCCAAGAAATCTGAGATACCCCAAGTTCTTATGATCAAAGGGGAAAGGTTCAGAAAGGAAAAAACCCGAAAGCTAAGGGCAAAAACGTTGGTAACGGAAAGCAAGGTGCTTCAGTCTCAAAACCTAAAAAGACCCCTCCGGCGAAAAAGGAGCATCGGCTAAAGACCAGGCTTGTCATCACTGTGCTGAAGTGAGACACTGGAAGAGGAATTGTCCTAAGTATCTAGCTGAGTTGAACGAGAAGAAGAAGCAAGCTAGTTTAGCCAGTTCTTCAGGTATCTTCACAATTGAATTATATGCGTTGTTGTGATTCAAATGATAATTCAATTTATAATGTTAGCAAAAGAGTCAAGCCTAACTTGGACTCTACCTATCTTTGGCATTGTCGTCTTGCTCATGTTGGCAAGAAATGCATTGAAAGACTTCAACGTGAAGGGATCTTACAATCAAATGATGAATCATTTGACAAATGCGTTTCTTGTGTTTCCGGCAAGATGACAAGAAAACCTTTTCCGCATAAACCGGAGAGGGCTAAAGAACTACTTGGACTTATACATACCGATGTATGTGGACCATTTAGACATGTGTCAAGGAAAGGTGCTAGCTACTTCATTACTTTTACGGATGATTTCAGTCGTTATGGTTATGTTTACTTGCTTAAACATAAACATGAAGTCTTCGAAACATTCAAAGAGTTTAAAAATGAAGTAGAAAATCAACTCGGTAAAACCATCAAGATTCTTCGTTCGGATCGGGGTGGAGAATACTTAAGCCACGAGTTTAAGGATTATCTAAAAGCTTGTGGATTTATCCAACAACTTACTCCTGCATAATGGTATATCTAAAAGGAGAAATTGAACCTTGTTGGACATGGTGAGATTAATGATGAACCTTACGACTCTCCCATTTTCATTTTGGGATTATGCTCTAGAGACTGTTGTACGCATTCTCAATATGGTTCCAACCAAGAAGGTTGACAAGACACCGCATGAATTGTGGCATGAAAGTGTCCCTAATTTGTCTTACTTAAGGGTCTGGGGATGTGAGGCACTTGTGAAGCGAGATACGCCTGACAAACTTCAACCTAGATCAGTTAAGTGCATCTTTGTAGGATACCCAAAGGAAACAATGGGTTACTACTTCTACTTTCCTACCGACAACACTGTTAAAGTTGCTCGATATGCTGAGTTCTTTGAAAAGAATCTCATCACTCAAGAAAACAGTGGGAGGATTGTCGAACTTGATGAGACTCAAGGAGAAGATGTGTCACCTTCTGAAAATACTAGCGATCATCAACTTGGGGGGGGGGGAATGTTCAAAGTGATGAACCTCAAGTTGAAGATGATGCGATTCCAATTCGTAGGTCCTCAAGGACAATACGTGCTCGTGAAAGATTGAATCTTAATATTGAGTCTGAAGAACACGTATTAGGAGACTTATATGAACCATCTAATTTCAAAGCTGCATTATCAGATCCAGAATCTGACAAATGGCTTGAAGCTGCGAATATGGAAATGAAATCCATGAAAGATAATCAAGTCTGGAGCTTGGTTGATCTTCCACCTAATGGTAGAACCGTTGGGTGTAAATGGATCTTCAAGAAGAAGACCGACATGGATGGAAATGTACACACCTATAAAGCTCGTCTTGTGGTGAAAGGCTATACTCAACTCTATGGAGTTGACTATGAGGAAACCTTCTCTCCTGTAGTGGATATTAGAGCTATTAGGATCATCTTAGCCATAGCAGCGTACTATGACTATGAGATATGGCAAATGGATGTCAAAACCGCTTTCTTGAATGGTTATCTAGACGAGGAAGTTTATATGGTTCAACCAGAAGGTTTTGTTGATCCAAAATATCCCAACAAAGTGTGCAAGCTTCAGAGGTCCATTTATGGACTAAAGCAAGCATCAAGAAGTTGGAATAAAAGGTTTGATGAGGAAATTAAAAAGTTTGGTTTTGATCAAAATCCTGATGAGCCATGTGTATATCGCAAAGCTAGTGGGAGTAATGTTACTTTCCTTGTCTTATATGTTGACGACATATTGATAATAGGAAATCACATTCCAATGTTGCAAGATGTAAAATCCTATCTTGGAAAGTGTTTTGCTATGAAAGACTTGAAAGAAGCAGCATTCATTCTTGGAATCAAGATCTATAGAGATAGAATTAAACGGTTGATTGGACTAAGTCAAAGTGCTTATATTGATAATATCTTGAAGCGATTCAAGATGGGGCATTCTAAGCGTGGTTTCGTACCGATGCAGGAAGGACTTGGCTTATCTAGCAAAAACGGTGCCTCTATACCTGAGAAGGTGGAGCGTATGCAAAGAGTTCCTTATGCTTCGGCTGTGGGATCTATTATGTATGCGGTAAGATGCACTAGACCTGACATTGCGTTTGCGCAAAATATCGTTAACCGATATCAACAGAATCCAAGTGAAGATCACTGGACTACCGTGAAGAACATTCTTAAGTACCTACGGGCTACTAAAGATTTATTTCTGGTGTGTT
>CM067172.1:3504309-3614314 GCA_034093135.1 Erigeron breviscapus | reverse complement strand
ATCGAGATACTTAAAGTTGTGAAGTATCCCTGTTTAAGATCGAGAGTATTTGGACAAATTCACTTAAATGCAAAAGGAATGCTTAAAAGTATTTTTGTCAAGGAAATGACTTTGTATTTATAGGCAACAAATTCACCAGTGAATTTGTGCCGTACAAATATAGTTGGCATACATTTAATGATCCGACAAGAACATTAAATGTATTGGATAAGAATAAGGATAAAGTCACATCAAGTGCAAGTGTATCCTATTATCCAACCACTTTAACACACGTATACTTTTGTTAAAGAACAAGTGGATTGTTCTTTGGAAAGTGTGTTAAAGGCAAAAGTCAATCCTCGATATTAGTGTTCAGACTTGCAGGATCTAGAACACTAACAATCCTCCAGTGTGCAGATCTGGTAAGACTTTCCAGTGGACTCCGCCATTTGTAAGTCTTCTTCCTTCAGACTTCAGTCTTTGACTTCAGTCAGAATGTCTTCAGTAGAGTAGATCTGGACTGGGGTGAAGTCTTCAGTGAGCTAATCTGGAGAATGCTCCAGATTACTTGTACAAGTAAATGCTCACTAGTCTTCAATTATTTCTGGACAAATCTTCAGAGGGACTCCAGATTCCAAGTCTGGAGTAGGTCCAGTAGAATATGTTTTCTATCTTCAGTGAGGCTCCAGTAGTCGGGTCTGGAGCGAGACCAGCAAAACAAGTTTCTTAACAAACCTAAATAAGGTTCCAGTAGTCCAGTCTGGAGCCAGTCCAGTAAGTCTGGACTAAATCTGGACCTAACATCTTCATTTTAAATGAAGTCGCGGTGGATTGGAAGAGCAAGAAACAAAACACTGTTGCTATGTTTGCGACAGAGTCTGAGTATATTGCCGCCTCAGAAGCCGCCATGAAAGTCGTCTGGATTAGAAAGTTTATTTATGGGTTTAACGTGATGCCCTCAAATAACATACCTTTAGATATGTATTGCGACAATACTGGTGCAATATTCATTGCCAACGAACCCGGAGTTCAGAAAGGTGCCAGACATTATCCTAGACGATATCACTATGTACGTGAACAAATCGAACTAGGAGAAATCAAGTTACTCAAAGTTCACATAGATTATAACTTAGCTGATCCTTTTACAAAGGTATTTAAGCATGCCGAGGGCATAGGACTTAAGTTAGCTAGTTATATCATGTAAATCTGTGATTGGTATTTGGATAAAGGATGATGAACAATTCTTATTTTTATAAATGAATTAAAAAACTTGGTTGTTTTCATTTCAATATATAATTGTATCCTATATTTGCATGTTTAAATCCATGAATATTTAATATTTTAAATGTCCATTGTCGATTAACTATATGGGAATATAGTTAAACTAAGACAAATCTGAGTGATTAGTAATATTCTTAGGAATATTTGAAGATGGTCCTACCAAACTCACATAATATCCATAGAGATGCATATTGGACTACCCCACTTAACGAATCATTACTTTATGGATCGGCGTCATTAAGTGAAATTCGTGAAATGGTTGCTTTATTTATCCTTAGACTTGAGATACAAGCAGGTCATGCATGTGTGGATTGCATTTTCTTGATATAGTTCTAAATATCCTGAATAAGGTAGTAACAAAGGGCTATTTTTAGAAATGTAGTGAAATGACATGACTAACACGTGTAGTCAAAATAGGATTTGTTCCTTCAACTAGTAATTGAAGAATGATACCATTTGGCGCCCTCATTAATTAATTAAGATGTTTGTATGGCCATACCTAAATGAACTCCAGATGTTGTCTCGATTAATTTGGTAATCTTAATTAGTTGTAGAAATGAGAAACAGAATCGTTAAATTATGAAATGACATTGATCCATATTCATAATTAACATAGGTATCTGAAACAAAGGGATAATAAACACTGAAACCGTTTCAAAATACTTTAAGAAACTATACTTAAATATTTCCGGGAGCATTGGCGTGTTGCTAGACGCTAACCAATGTTATTGCCTTTATATAACATGCTCAAGTGGGAGCTGTTGGAATATGATCACGTTAAATAAACGCATGTCCGGAAAGTATTTAAGCCTACGAGGTCACACAAAATGACACGTATACTCTATGTAATTAATTAATATGTTAATGTAATATATTAATTAATATGTTATGAATATATTAATTAATATGTTCACGAAATAATTAATAACGATCGTTAAAAGTTAAATATGTTTATTAAATAAAAGAGAAGGACTTAAGTGAAAATTAGGAATTGAGGAAACTTCCTAAAATCGCTTAATAGGGCCGAAAATATGAAGGCTTTGAAAAGCCTTGACTAAACTTGTTCACCAAGTTTAAAACCCTAACAATTAATCCCTATATATAGGGGTTAAGGCTTAAGGGTTTTTCATTCTTTTCATGACAATTAGATTTGTAAAAACCCTAAATAATTCCTCTCTTCTCCTCCTATTGGGTTCGGTCGAAATTAGCTAGAAAAAGGGTTTTCGGGATTAGGTTATTTCGACTTCAAGGAGATTAACACAAGGGGTTGTGAGTTCGTGATCGGGTACTAGCATACATGATAGGGGTGTCAAGTGTGCGATCGTAGAGGGGTTTTACTTTAAACCCTAAATAATAATAATCATCATTATTATTAATATTGGAAGCTAAGCTAAAAGGTACACATTCACTTCTATACTTTGTTAATTATTATATTGCATATATGATTCTTTCCGCTGCGTACTCGTGAATATGTTTATGATAATAGTTATGAATCCTAACACAAACAAACACGAATATATGACATTAAGAATATATTACTTTAATACCTTTTTAACAGTAACGAACCCCTATACGTATATATGTATATATGTTAGTACTCATTAGGTTATGTAGTACTAATTCATTAGAATCTTAGATATACATGCATGTAGATACATCAAACTAGGATATAAAAAAAGAAAACAAGTTAATTAACATTCAAAAAGCGGATCAGTGGTAAACACCCTGGCCTCTGAAAACATAAGTCATGGGTTCGATCCTCATCCCATCAGTGGCGAAGCTAGAAATTTTTGATTGGGGGGTCGGGATCTAATTTTTTTTTTCCTAACGTTCTAACGCTATTTTTTTCCTAACGCTATTAAAATGGGGGGTCGAAACCGAGTATATCGAAATTTTTCTACACGAAAACAATATACCCCTACATCGCAAAAAAAAATTCGGGGGGTCGGGCGCCCCCCCCCCCCTATATAGCTGCGCCCCTGCATCCCATGCACAGGTTGGAAGGTCTTTTCTACCATTTAGGTAGAAAATGGAATTCTTTCTTTCTTTAAATTAATTAACATTCATTAACAAACAACTTATTGACCGTTCACAAAAATCTGTGTTCGTGTACTTTATTCAACCGATGGATAGTATTCACTTTATTGAAACATCTTAAGGCTCGTACACTAAGCGCTCCTTGTTGGAAGTTTTGTTTTCACTACATGGAGGTCAATATGGAAGTTCGGCAACGAAGAGACTTTTGATCCAAGTACTCGAAGTGATGATGTGTTATTTGATTCAATTATTATTAGAACATTTTTATGGTTCTCAAATAGGAATAATTAGTGTAATTTTTATAGGATGACAAGTAGGAAACCTCTCAATTTTATATAATTTTTAATTTTTGCTTAGTTGATTCCAGTGGATTCAGCGAACATGGCTCGGAATCAGAAAAAGATAGTCAAGTCTCTTGTCAACAAATGTTGACCAATCACTCGTTGACCCAACGCAACCAATGACAATAGTAGGCAACCAAATCATTTACAAGAAAGCACACAAGTATCTGCAAATGCAAGTCAATCAAGTTGACTAAACATGTACTGCGTTAAATGCTCTTGTCGAATTCCACTAGATAAGCGACACTTGGAATAATCCTCTATCAAACTCCAAAAGGAATGTTTGCCTATAAACAGGCCGCAAAGGCAGATCTTATTAAGGACATGCGGGGCCCCCGTCCTTCTCCGTTTTTTTTATATGTAGTGCTATCTGTATTTCGTTTGTAAATAAACTTTTCTTAGTATTATTTGTGGTTCCCTCAACTTTTGACCTCCTCCGTGACTTTCGGCCCTCTGTGACTTCCCTCAATATCCTCCAAAACAAGGTGTTTGTATAAGGTTTCAATGTATATAGAAAAATCACATATTGTATCATATAGGCAAAAGATTTTGTCATACCATTTTCCTTTGTGAACTTTATATATCAGGGATTATATGTCTATTTTTGCACAATTAACTATTCTATATTATTAGCTTTTTTTATTTCTATTGATTGACGTTTAGCCTCTTGTTTTTTTTTTCATAGAAAAATTCTCCATATTTTCGCATCTAGGATTTACATATACAACATATATCACTGTCAAGATGGGTGATTTTTAGGTTTTTCGAAAAAAAATCATAATTGGGTTGCGCCATATAGATGAAAGAGTATACAATAATGATGTATTTGCCGAATCAAATACCATGGTCTAATAATCAAGCATTCTGATTCGTTGATAATTTTACTATTAGTTGGGATTTTTGTGACTCATGTAAAAAGTTTCATTAACGCCTAATTCATGTCGAGTAGACCTTGTTGTTGTGAGAATTCTTAATTCATGAGTTGTAGGGAGGGATTTATGTCACCACAAACAGAGACTAAAGCAAGTGTTGGATTCAAAGCTGGTGTTAAAGATTATAAATTGACTTATTATATCCTTTATATGAACCCAAGGATACTGATATCTTGGTAGCATTTCGAGTAACTCCTCAACCTGAAGTTTCGCCTGAAGAAGTAGGGTTGCAGTAGCTGTCGAATCTTCTATTGGCACATGGATAACTGTGTGAACGGATGGACTTCCCCGATCAATTTTTCTATATCATACTAATAAAACTACTATTTGAAAACGAATAAAAATATGTGTTCATGTGTACGTTTTTGTTTTCTAAAACAAACGAACATAAACAAACCTGTTACTCAAGAGTTTCATGAACTATTTGTGAACATTTTATTCGTTAATAGTCTTATTGTTAAGTAGTAAAGCTCAACTTAGTTAATACCTGGAGGGTTGCTTTTGTAATTACCATTTTTCATAATAGTAAGTAATTAACTTCCAATGTCGTCTTCCACGGGTTTGGGTCTCAAATACCGTATTCCAATGTATGTAGGAGGTTGAGATGTAGACAGTCTTACCCCTACCTAAGAAAGAGAGACTGCTTCCCGGTCTTACCAAAGGTAGAAAAGGACTTCCAGCTTTGCTGGGCATGAGGATCGAACACATGATCTATGTCTCTAGAGATAAGGGCTCCAACCACTAAACACAGTTGGTTTTTTTTGTAATTACCATTTTTAATATCAAACGTATTCCATGAATAATTTGTTTTATAACTCTATATATTGCTAGGGTTCCATAAATCCCATCAACTTTGGAACCCCTTCAAATCCTTCTCTTTATATATAAGTCCATGATCAAATTCAACGAGGGTATTCATTCAACTTTCATGTATATGTATATATTTGACATATTAATCTGTTTCACAATCTGTTATATTATTAACCTTGTATAAGATTTGTTACAAATTAATGTAGCTATTAATCTAATTAATGATCTCATTTTGTTCATAACTTTTGTTGTTTTTTAATGCTACGTCATAGCATTTTCCTTTTTTTTAATGTCAAATGACATGTAACATATTTTTTATTTGTAAAGATTTATTCATTCAACTTGTAAAATGTGTTTCTGAACTGTAATGACAAAAATGATAAACAGATAGTATGTAAAAATGTAATAATCTCATGTTAATCCAATGTGGAATATTGTTCTCCATTAGCTCGAGTTATAAGGAGTTTTTATGAACTTTGAATCTTTCAGGAGGTTTATAGGGGGAAGCCATTTATAGGGGTTCCAGAGAGATTATAATGAAGGCCAAAATGATATCTCAAAGTGATTACACGATGTCACGCAAGACTCTAGGCCGATTATTATTTGGGTTTGGGAGCGATTACAATCAAGTTTATTCCATGGAAATGCTTAATAGGGATTTCGATATTCATCTTGATAAAGAACTTGAAGCATTTCAATATCAAGTCTTTAGCCAGTTCAAGAAACTTTCTGACTATCCAGATGATGAATTCCTATCCCTTGATTGGTTATGCGCGTTATTAGAAGCTTTTGTTGTTTGTCATCAAGATTTTGAGGATTTTATGTCCAAGCATAAAGCGGATTTTGCAAAACCTCCTTTAGATAAGCTTCTTAAGGAGTTTTTTGATAGGATCAGTATCAAGGGCCTTGATATTTGTAACGCTGTATGTGATGGGATTGACAAGATTCGATGTTCCAATAAGTACTTAGAGATAGTTTTGGATGCTTTGAATTTCAGGGACAGGAGACAACCGATGAGCAAATGGCAGTTTAGGAGGGCAAGGAAAGCATTGACCGGGTTATCTAATGTTATGACCGACGATAGTAAGGAATATTCTGGACGGTTCTTATCACGATCACGGAGACTTAAGTCTCTTGGGCAGCATTCAAGCAAAGGAAAAGACCTCAAGAGATCTGTTTCTTGGTGTGTGTCTAATTCATGGTCTGCAAGTAAACAACTCCAGTCAATGTCACATAGCTTGATCTTACCTGGAGCATATGAAATAACCGCAACTCGTGGCCTTGCAAATGTTGTTTTTACGATGAGTTTCGTTACAATGTTTGTCTTGTGGGCATTAGTGGCTGCAATCCCTTGCCAAGGTAAAGGTCTCCTCACTAATTTATCCGTGCCAAACAATTTCTTATGGGCTAGTCCCTTGTCGATAATTCAAGTTAGAATCATCAATGCATCCAAAAAGCATGATTGCAAGAATAGTTTTGGACTTTTAAAGGAGATTTATCAAATGGAAAAATCCGTTCGTCTCGTTACAAAATTGGTTGGATCGACTCACCACTTTCCATTAACTGAAGAAGAAAAGGAAAAAGTGAAACTGGCAGTTGACGAACTCCACATGGTTAATGATGCTTATGAGAAGTGGTTGTTTACGTTTGAGTGCCAAGTAAGACAAATGTTTCGCAAAATCATGTCATGTCGGTTGGAGGGTCTTCAAAAGCTATGCAGGACATGTTCTTGAGGAGCTGATATTAGCCAGAAACAGGACGGACAAGAGAAACTCACATGATAGTAATGTATTTCTAGCAGGTAAGCCGTCTAGTTAATCTGATAGATTTTGATGTAATAATAACATATAGTAGAGATTTCAAATTGGGCAGGGCATGAGAGATTGGGTGATGGGTTGAAACAGGTTTTGGTCAGAATGGGTAATTTTCCTAAACGGGTCATAACAGGTCGCATAGTGTTGACCCACAGGTTAGGTAAATAAGTTTTTACTAATCATATATTTCGGGTCACTTTAATCTTTGCAAGTCATTTTGTTTTATACTAAGTTTTGTAAAGTTGATCAGTTAGATATATCACCCATTTTTATGTAAACGAGCCAAAAATGCCATGTTTAAGATATAAGTTCATATTGTCCAAGATTCCTAGATGCTCCTAATTTATTTCATATATGTCCGTAACCTTTCTCTCATCCATCTTGTGTTAATCCACTTTTTGTGTTTAAATTTGCATTCTTAGTGATATGGATATAAGGATGTTAAGTGTGTGTCTTGAGCAGCCAGACCAGATTACCTTGTTAAAAACATGTGAATGTTAAAGGCTTAAAGCTGTCAGCCTAATCAGACCATGCCTATTTAATCCCATGCTAGATATGGCGTTTTCCAACCTGAACCCGTTTTGGCCCTTTACCTGACCCGCTCGACTAGACAATCATCTCTACTGTTAAGATGTCACTTTTGTGTTCTTTTCTCATCGGTTCATACTTCATAGTGCTAGCTATCTTGTTTGCGTTTTTTTTAATTGTTCACATTTTAATTTGTTTTTGCTAAAGTTATGATAAATTATGTTGTTTCGCAGCCACAGGATCAGATACATCCATAGGAGTAGTAGTTCGAGAGTTTGAAGGTATTTGATTCATTTTGGTGGGGATTCACATATTAAAACTTCTTATTACCTTCTAACAAGTGTAATTATGCTTAAGGTTTGAAGGACTGGCAAGTCGGGAGTTCAAGTCAGGGAGGCATCTTTTCTTCTTTTTCTTTCTTAAAGATTGATATATAAGTTTCCGCTCCCAACCCGATAACATTGAGGAGTCTTGGCGTGCAGGGGTCACCATATAGGGGTAAGTTTGTACTCATTTTGTCCGATTTTGGGGTATGAAGATGTGTTTCAAGTTTTTTTCTTCCAGTAATGTATTTGTGCCAAACAAAAAAGCTATACACTTTCACATAACCTTATACTTACTTGGTTATTGTCATTTTTATACACTAGATAATATGTACAATGCACTAGATATGTGATTATACCAACTGTCATAGTAGTTAAGATTTTAATTTTTAAAGCAACACTGGACATATTATAGGATTAAATGCAGACAGTCGTCATAGATATAAAAGTAAAAATCGTTAAAGTTAATATCTTGTTATAGTTAATAAACATGCCTTCCAATTTGCTAAGAGTGGTTAACTTTCTAGTTCACCAGAGGGATCTTAAAAAGGAACAGAACTATACTTCACTTTAAGTATTTCACGTTAAGATACTATATACTTGATGGACGCTCAAGAGATTATACTCACCAAAACACGAATACGATTCTTTAATCAGCAATCGGTCAATTGCATCACAGACGCGTGAACCTGCTTGTTTTAAGCATCCAAAAGACAACATCCAATTGGTCCCTGAAGAACTTCTAAAAATATTTCATGAAATCTTGGGAAGAAGTCCTTAATGCAACATATATAGCAAGTGATGGTTCTTTTATTTAAAACTAACTAAAACTGCGGGTTACAAATAGTGGGAGTGAGCTGGAGAAGTAGGGCAGGCTAATAAGCTAATACTGCCAGTGATCAAAAATCTACATTCAAATCCAACTGCTTTTCCTTTACTATTACTGCTACTGCACACCGCTCCATTTAGCCCAATCTACAAACTGCATCCAACCATAAATGTTGTTTGAAAGACGCACGCCAACTGTAAACGTCCTTGCTACTAAAGGGACTTGCTTCGCCAATGAAGAAGCTTCCACCACACTTTCCAAGCCATTGATAATTTGATAACGGGTATTTGCAGACACCGCAAGGAAAACACCTGCATATTAAATAAAACACAAACCAATAAACAGATCATCAATATATATTACTTGGCTTTCTTTTAACTTCTCGTGTAAATACGACCTAAGATCACATCAAGATATACTAGCTACAGAGGATTGAAAAATACATACCCCAAAGAACAGCACTTTGCATCAAAGGGGGCACACTTACATCATGTTCTGAAGTATGTATCCTCCTGAAATAAAAAAGTATGCAAACACTCTTGATTTTGATAGTCGTAAATACTGGGTTGTGTTCGTGGTCTTGTGGTCAAAGTTCGGTTTATTTATCTTAGTTCTTACTTTAGTAATGGGCCAATGTATCATTGGAGATTTTTCTGGACAAAACGGGTAATAACATACCGTTTGGCATTCATAATCATATTTGCAAATCCTTGACATACAAGACCGCAACCAAATCCAACTGATCCATACAAGAGACCCTAAAACAGCAAAACATAAGCTATCACTAGGAAACATAAAAAACCAGTTCAAAGTGTAAAAAGAGGGGACTTAAAGCAGGTTAAGGCGCCTGAATGCAACATGAAGCATTATCCATCAGAATCATTAGAAACGTCTAACATACCTTGTAAAAGTAAGTTGCAATACGCTGTTGTGCAGAAAATTTAGACCCCGGTCTCTCAAATTCAAAGACACTGCACCAACCAACAAATTTCATCATCTAGTTAAAGTTAATGTTACTTCAAAAATTATACGAGTAAACAATAAATAGACGATAACAACCTGCTAGGAAGAGCTGCAACAGAATTCTTTAAACCACTAAACCAACCACCATTCGCTACAGATTGCTTTCCAAAGCGAGTATATGGCGCCAACAATCCAACCAAAGCAATATCTACTACTATCCCTACCAAAAAATCCGCAGCAAACAACTCAAACTCATCCCAAAAATCTTTCCCTCTTTTATGAACTTCAGCAACCGTCACACTACACGAATCAATCACCATCTACATCATATTAAAAGTTTATAAAAACCCTTCAAAATCCTAAGACGTTAAAAAAACCATAAAAAATAAAAATTAGTACCATGTATGCTTTAATCATATACCTCAGCCCCAACTTTAAACAAAAATGATGGATCAGCAAGCATTCTGTTTCGAAACATTACGATATTTCTTGTCAAGAAACCTAAAATCCAACCTGATGTCTGCATATATGTATGTAAAGATCTAATTAGTAACAAACACAACATTAACATCAACACTAAACAAAATAAAACCACAGGCTTATGGCTTCTAAATGTATCCATCTTGTCACATTTGCTATAATACATATCAGACTTCAAAACTTGCTTTAGAATTAGTATGCATCAATTTCAGTTTTACTCTTAAAACTTGTTATCCAGTCGGTTTTCATGACGTGGAAACTTGTATGGTTGTCGTTTCAGTAAAAAACAAACCGATTACTATACTTAGAAGTTTGCACACCATAAAAAGGTAAGAAAATACTTTACAAACTATATCAAACAATACCTTTAGTAACACTTAACTTTAAGATAATGCTATCCATTGTAAATAAACTTGAGTGCTCAGAAATGTATCCAACTATAGCCTATAATCTATTCTATGTATCCAGCTTAGAAACATTCAATGATTTGTAATCAATTTCCAAAAAATATGTATGTATTGGTGGTATTTTATGGCAACTTATATGATTATCACGTTAGCCAAGGTTCCACTGGACACGTATAGTAAAAGTATTCTAAGCTGGATACATATTTCTAAACGTGCAGCGCCTGTAAATTTCAGAGTTGAATGTATGTAAATATACTTGTAAATCCAAATAGCGTGCAAGTATAAGTTTTCTAAGTCCAGTAGCTTTAGCAGCTTCTGACATATCTTTCGGAAGATTAACACCATGTGATTCAGCCACTTCCATAACCTCATCAAACTTCATCAACGGTCCAAATTCTTTCTCTTGGTGATCATCCTCATCATCACCGCCATCGCCACTGTCACCACCACTGTTACCAGGTGGCGGCATATTACCATTTCCATCATCGGTATCATTATCACCTTTTTGGTCAGGCATTACTATACCCATGGTTCTTACATGATCAAATTTAGCACAACTTAACTTGCTTATATACATACTTTTGGTGATTGAATTGGAAACAAGGCTTCTGTAAAAAATAGAAATCTTGTTATCGAGAACTGGTATGAATTTTATGCCAGATTGTTTCGGGGGTTCTTTTCTGCGAGATGAATCGTTTAATTTCACAATGACGAAACCTTGTGGTCCAAACAGTGCCATTGTTGTTGCAGGGTAATTTTGTACAAGTGAGATTTGGATGGAACTCTTAAAAACAAACCCACGTGAATATAAGTTGCAAACAGTCGACATTAAATTAAAGGAAATTGGATGGTTATGGGATGATAAAGATAAACCCTGAATTAATGGTTGCAAATGAATTGGAGTTGCATGTAATTGGGTTTTTAAATCATTTTAACAAGCTGCATGATGATGGGCTTATAGGCTGAATCAATTACTTAATGCCAGTCCAACTAGAGTTTCCTGACCCAGTCCAATTAAGTATAAATGGGAATATGGGATAGTAAACAAAAATAGCATTGTAGATGGATGAACCTGCAGGGTTTTTTTTTTTTTTGAAGGTAAATTTTATTCACGACATCGCCAACTCACAAAATTATGGAGTGGCCAACATATACAAGTATCTAATTACAATTGTACATTGAAGGATAACCAATCGTTCCAACCAATACAACACAAGGTCGATCTATTTTTAAACCACAAGTAGCTTGTCGTCTTTATTTCATGGATAATCTTCTCGACCTTAACCTCTACCTCTTGAAATTTCTTCTCGTTTCTCGCCTTCCACAAGCACCAACACGTAACATACACGATACCTTTGAAGATTTTCCTTGTTTTCCTCCCAAAACCCATAAAATTGTTCACCTCAAAAATGTCACTGATCGAAAACAAGTATACCGGTGCAACTTTACACCATATACTTATCTTGTACCATATTTCCATCGCCACCTCACAAGAGCAAAGTAAATGTTCCAGTGTTTCTTCCGTTAACCTGCAGGTTCTAAGCATCCGAAATGCAACATTCAAATCAGCCCCGAAAAACTTCCAAGAACATTTCAGGAAATACTCGTCAAAAGGTCCTTCAAATGCAACATATATAGCAAGTGATGGTAATTCTCTTATTTAAAAACTGACTGAAAAGCAAGGGCTACAAATTGGGAGAAAAAGATGGGGAAAATGGGCAGGCCAATAGGCTATCACTGCCTAAGCAACTGCCAGTGATCAAAAATCTACATTCAAACCCAACTGCTTTTCACTAACTATTACTGAACGCCACTCCATCTAGCCCAATCTACAAATTGCATCCCACCATAAATGTTGTTTGCAAAACGCACACCAACTGTAAACGCCATTGCAACTAGAGGGACCTGTTTCGCCAATGGAGAAGCTTCCACCACGCTTTCCAATCCATTAATAACTTGATAACGGGTATTTGAAGACACCGCAAGGAAAACACCTGCATATTTAATAATGAACACAAACCAATAAACAGAAAATTGCAGATCTATTACTTAGGTTTCTTTTAAAAAAATGACCCATAAATCACATCTGAATGCAAAAGGATCGCAAAAACATACCCCAAAGAACAGCACTTTGCACCAAAGGGGGCACACGTACATCACGTTCTGAAGCATGCATCTTCCTGAAATTTCAAAAAGAACATATTATACTCCATACATCCTAAAATAATACTAACACTTTTGATTTTGGTTGTCCTAACAAAATGGTTCATGGTGGGTTCGGGTGGTATATGTTCCTAGTCCCTTGGTTTCTGGTTCTTGAGGGTCAAAGTTTGGCTCAATTATCTTAATTAATGGGTATATGTGTACCAATGGGGATTTTCATAATCTCTTTTTAAAATTGGCCATTAGCAACCACCACATGAAATTAGCTTGATTCTATAACATCTCACCTCCCTGCCCTTGGCAGGATTTAATATCGATGTTACCATTAATTAAATAATCTGATGAAATTAATTAATTAGCTTCCTATATCACAAACTGACAACATTTGTTTTAATTGATAACGGACAGGGTCGGGTGATTGCATACCGTTTGGCATTCATAATCATGTTGGCAATTCCTTGGCCAATAATACCGCAACCAAATCCAACTGAACCATACAAGAGACCCTGAATCCATAAAAAGCAAAACACACGTTATCACAAGGAAACACAAAACCAGTTTATGGCTATAATGAGGTGGCTTAAACAGGTTAAGGTGACTAGATACAATACGGAGCAATGTCCTATTGTCCTTATGAATCATGAGAAACATCTTAACCTTGTAAAAATAAGTAGCCAGCCGCTGTTGTACTGAAAATCTTGACCCTGGCCTCTCAAACTCAAATACACTGCACCAACCAACAAACAATAAGTATGTTAACATTACTTATGGACAGCTGAAGAATAAGAGCATGATAAGAACCTGCTAGGAAGAGCTGAAACAGAGTTCTTTAAACCACTAAACAAGCCACCACTGGCTACAGATTGCTTTCCAATGCGAGTATAAGGCGCCAACATACCCACCAAAGCAACATCAACTACTATCCCTACCAAAAGATCCGCAGCATATAACTCAAATTCATCCCAAAAATCTTTCCCTCTTTTTTGAACTTCAGCAAACGTCGCACAACACGAATCAATCACTATCTACGTCATAAAATAATCCAAAAACACTTCAAGATCCTAGAATACATCTAAAACCATTTTCATTACACCTCAAACAACTAGTACCATACCTCAGTCCCAACTTTAAACAAAAACGATGGATCAGCAAGCATTCTGTTGCGAAGCATTACAAAATGTCTTGTCAAGAAACCTAGAATCCAACCTGATCCCTGTAATGTATATATCAAATTAGCAACAAACTCAACACTGGCATTAACATCAAACAAAATCAAATCACATGCTAAGTGCTTCCAAATGTATCCAACTTGTCCCAACTGCTATACTACACATGCTAGTTGTTGTTGTTGTTGTTGTTGTTGTTGTTGTTGTTGTTGTTGTTGTTGTTGTTGTTGTTGTTGTTGTTGTTGTTGTTGGAGTTTTGTTGTTGTTGTTGTTGTTGTTGTTGTTGTTGTTGTTGTTGTTGTTGTTGTTGTTGTTGTTGTTGTTGTTGTTGTTGTTGTTGTTGTTGTTGTTGTTGTTGTTGTTGTTGTTGTTGTTGTTGTTGTTGTTGTTGTTGTTGTTGTTGTTGTTGTTGTTGTTGTTGTTGTTGTTGTTGTTGTTGTTGTTGTTGTTGTTGTTGTTGTTGTTGTTGTTGTTGTTGTTGTTGTTGTTGTTGTTGTTGTTGTTGTTGTTGTTGTTGTTGTTGTTGTTGTTGTTGTTGTTGTTGTTGTTGTTGTTGTTGTTGTTGTTGTTGTTGTTGTTGTTGTTGTTGTTGTTGTTGTTGTTGTTGTTGTTGTTGTTGTTGTTGTTGTTGTTGTTGTTGTTGTTGTTGTTGTTGTTGTTGTTGTTGTTGTTGTTGTTGTTGTTGTTGTTGTTGTTGTTGTTGTTGTTGTTGTTGTTGTTGTTGTTGTTGTTGTTGTTGTTGTTGTTGTTGTTGTTGTTGTTGTTGTTGTTGTTGTTGTTGTTGTTGTTGTTGTTGTTGTTGTTGTTGTTGTTGTTGTTGTTGTTGTTGTTGTTGTTGTTGTTGTTGTTGTTGTTGTTGTTGTTGTTGTTGTTGTTGTTGTTGTTGTTGTTGTTGTTGTTGTTGTTGTTGTTGTTGTTGTTGTTGTTGTTGTTGTTGTTGTTGTTGTTGTTGTTGTTGTTGTTGTTGTTGTTGTTGTTGTTGTTGTTGTTGTTGTTGTTGTTGTTGTTGTTGTTGTTGTTGTTGTTGTTGTTGTTGTTGTTGTTGTTGTTGTTGTTGTTGTTGTTGTTGTTGTTGTTGTTGTTGTTGTTGTTGTTGTTGTTGTTGTTGTTGTTGTTGTTGTTGTTGTTGTTGTTGTTGTTGTTGTTGTTGTTGTTGTTGTTGTTGTTGTTGTTGTTGTTGTTGTTGTTGTTGTTGTTGTTGTTGTTGTTGTTGTTGTTGTTGTTGTTGTTGTTGTTGTTGTTGTTGTTGTTGTTGTTGTTGTTGTTGTTGTTGTTGTTGTTGTTGTTGTTGTTGTTGTTGTTGTTGTTGTTGTTGTTGTTGTTGTTGTTGTTGTTGTTGTTGTTGTTGTTGTTGTTGTTGTTGTTGTTGTTGTTGTTGTTGTTGTTGTTGTTGTTGTTGTTGTTGTTGTTGTTGTTGTTGTTGTTGTTGTTGTTGTTGTTGTTGTTGTTGTTGTTGTTGTTGTTGTTGTTGTTGTTGTTGTTGTTGTTGTTGTTGTTGTTGTTGTTGTTGTTGTTGTTGTTGTTGTTGTTGTTGTTGTTGTTGTTGTTGTTGTTGTTGTTGTTGTTGTTGTTGTTGTTGTTGTTGTTGTTGTTGTTGTTGTTGTTGTTGTTGTTGTTGTTGTTGTTGTTGTTGTTGTTGTTGTTGTTGTTGTTGTTGTTGTTGTTGTTGTTGTTGTTGTTGTTGTTGTTGTTGTTGTTGTTGTTGTTGTTGTTGTTGTTGTTGTTGTTGTTGTTGTTGTTGTTGTTGTTGTTGTTGTTGTTGTTGTTGTTGTTGTTGTTGTTGTTGTTGTTGTTGTTGTTGTTGTTGTTGTTGTTGTTGTTGTTGTTGTTGTTGTTGTTGTTGTTGTTGTTGTTGTTGTTGTTGTTGTTGTTGTTGTTGTTGTTGTTGTTGTTGTTGTTGTTGTTGTTGTTGTTGTTGTTGTTGTTGTTGTTGTTGTTGTTGTTGTTGTTGTTGTTGTTGTTGTTGTTGTTGTTGTTGTTGTTGTTGTTGTTGTTGTTGTTGTTGTTGTTGTTGTTGTTGTTGTTGTTGTTGTTGTTGTTGTTGTTGTTGTTGTTGTTGTTGTTGTTGTTGTTGTTGTTGTTGTTGTTGTTGTTGTTGTTGTTGTTGTTGTTGTTGTTGTTGTTGTTGTTGTTGTTGTTGTGGTGGTTGTTGTTGTTGTTGTTGTTGTTGTTGTTGTTGTTGTTGTTGTTGTTGTTGTTGTTGTTGTTGTTGTTGTTGTTGTTGTTGTTGTTGTTGTATATGATGGTATACCTGTAAATCCAAATAGCGAGTAAGAATAAGCTTCCTAAGACCAGAACTTTACTCTTCAAACATCTAAAATGGTCGGTTTTGATGATGTGACAACTGATATGGCCGCCACCATGTAAGCAGAGATACTGGTTACCTGAATCAAAAGTTTCATACATACATAACATGGTATGAAAGTAGGACACAGATTATAGCAAATGTCACATTTATGACACATAACTCTAATATAATACTACGCACTTAACTCTAAAATATTACTATGCATTTGTAAATATAGCAAATGTCACATTTATGACACTTAACTCTAAGATATTACTATACATTTGTAAATAAGATTAAGTGCTTAATATATAAATCAACTATAGTCTGAAATCAATTAAGTATATCCAACTTTCAAATACGGGTCAAGTGTATAGTCTGAATACATGCAGTATAAGTATTAAAACTTTCGCCTAACACTCGATACATTTCAAACTCTCAACCCTTGTAAATAACAGTTTTTAATGTGTGTGCGTATATATGTATATGTATATGTATATGTATATGATGTATATGTATATGTATATGTATATGTATATGTCAAGGGGTTTCTCTCTCTTCTTTCTCTCTCTCCGCTCTCTTCTTCTCACTTCTAACGGCTCTTTTCTCCTGGATCTTGGATCGGAGATTGAGCCTGTGATTTCGAGACCAAGATCGAGTATTTGAGATTGAGAGTTTGAGATCGAGATTATTCCCCCGGTTAAAACTTCCACTCCGGTGGATCTAACCATATTTTTTATCACTCTTGGGCCGGAGGTCCCTTCCACCTCGGTGGATCTGGAAGCAGCCTCTCTACCTTTGAGTAGAGGTAAGGTCTGTCTACATCATACCTCCCCCATAGCCCGGCTTATGCTGGGATTGGGTACCCTTGTTGTTGTTGTTGTTGTATATGATGGTATACCTGTAAATCCAAATAGCGAGTAAGAATAAGCTTCCTAAGACCAGTAGCTTTAGCAGCATCCAACATATCTTTAGGAAGATCAACACCATAAGCCCCAGCCACTTCCATCACTTCATCAACGGCCCAAACTCATTCTCATCATCCTCACCACCACCACCAGCACCCCCACCCCACCACCAGGTGGCGGCGGCGGCACATCATCACCACCACCACCATTATCACTTTCGTCATCATCATCATTTCGGTCAGGCATTTCATCAAACACCTTAGCTACAATACCCATGTTACCCAAGTTACTAGTATCACTACTATGTGATGATTTGGAAAAACATATATACATAGAAGAAGTTGTTTTTGAAATGGGGTTTTTGTAAAAAATGGAAATTTTATTGTAATTGAGAGTTGGTTTGAAAGCTATGGCAGTGTGTTTTTGGATAATTTGGTTTCTTTGTTGAGATGATGAATCATTAAGTTTCACAATGACAAAACCTGGTGGCCCAGAAAGTGCCATTGTTTAGTTGCTGCTGCTTCTGTGTGAGTTTTTAGTGTGTGTGTTGTATTATTGTGTAAGTTTGATATTTGGAACCCAAAATGAGAAACAAAATTTTTCCACCTGAGTTAAGTAGTTTGACTTTGATAAAATGTAGTGTAATGGAAAGGAAAATTTTGTATGGTTTTTGTTTGGGCCTTATTTTGGGCCCTCTTCATGCCCTTGTGGATCATTATCCGTTTCCAATACGGTATGTATTATGCTAATAACAAGATCTTTCTTGATATGTTTTTTGCCTAGCCATCGGCCAATGTGTGTTTGAGGTGTTTCATTCCATTTTGGTAGCAAACACATAATTCAGAAATATATATCAATCGAGAGTTTATACAAAATGAGCATGTAATCATGGAACACGGACAACATTTTGATAGCAAACACATTATTGATGCACAAAGTACAATTATTAAAGCGAAAGACTATTTGATTAAAAAATTTGATGGCCATTTACTCCCTTGTATTATCACATGAGATAGAAAACAAGATGCCTAGACTTAGCAAAATTAAGGACATTAAACATCAGTAAGTAGCATATAAATTAGTTGAGGATTTAGAAGTTCTTGCTGCTATCTTCTTTGGGCCCCTAACCACTATGCACAGCAGATAACTTGATCACCACCATTTTACCTCTCTCTTTACAAATGAGTGAATCTTTCCTTACTTCATTTTCCATTTTTTTTAACGGAACTTCATTCTCCATTTTGATGGTAGACATTTAAGTTTAACCAAAAAACAGCTCGTTCACATTGAGTTAGTTCTTCGAAGAACTCTTGGTGGTCTTTGGTTCTCCACAACTGGCCTCAAGTTATGCATCAACTGTTTTGTCAAACAAATCGAAACAAGATGTTAAAAATGACAAAATGTTGAAGTACTAAACTAAAACATATTGGAGTTCCAAAACTAGGAATGTGTCAACAAACAAATCCTATTAAATGTTAGTGGTATGTTAACAGATGTACAATATAGTTCATCAAGAGATGATTCTGGTTAATAAAGCAGAAGTAGAACTCTAGAAGATGATCATCAACTGCAACAGGAATGAACGAACCAAACGTTTGAAGAACAATACTGTTTAACAAGATATCTTAAGCTTATGAGTATATTTTTTATAGAGATACTGAAATGGGCAAATGATTCCATCATAAAAAATTTTGGACGGATGAAAGCAATACGGATCAGAATGCAACTTTCTGCTATCTGAACACATGCACATCTGTAAAGTTGGTAACTTTTTGGCTTTTATATCGACATATGTATGCTAAATTGCTAATTCAGTGGAGAAGTTTGTTCAACAGCATAAATTCCCCTTCTTTTTTAGCATATCCACTACTTCAAGTTCTAGGTATTGCATCAATAATAACCCAAATTACCAATTAAGCAAAACGTTATGAAATTGCACTTCCTATGTCATGCTCGAATGGCAGACTGGTTGTCCTTCGGGAGAAGCTTTCTGAAGACTCATTTAGTAGTTTTACTTAGTTTGTGAACATGGCTTAGAGCAATTATCATTAACTGTGGTATTTGAATAATAGCCTACCAAATCAATGCTATACACCATACACTTGAACCGTGCAAGATTAATCCTAAACTAAATTTCTGTTATCTCACATGGGACTTAGATTAACTCAGCCACGTGTTGGGGGATTTAGGATTGAGTTTCTGAAATTATACATGTATCATGGATTCACATGGGAGCCCCTCCCACCACCCAAAAAACACCAGCCAATCCCACAATTACCTATTATAACTAGACATGGAAGTTTACTTCATGCACACAAGGAAAGTATTTTGGCATCTTAAGATTAAAAGCACCAAGAAAGAGACTTCGAGTTAAGTGGCCACCACCCATATGATAAACTGTCAAGTGTTAAGCTATGGTTATCTAAAAGTTATAGCAATCTATACCCCCACCCAATCACATTTCAGGTAGAACTTCTGAGTAATTTTCCTGTATGCGATCATCTTCTTATCGAAGGGAGACGACATGTACACAACAGAACTTAGTCATACGGTAGGTACTAATTGATACGATGTATGGGACTCTGATAAATTTGCAGCTTCAGCCCCCGACTTTTTAAGGCCCAATATCTGTAAGTCATTATATATAAGTACTTAAAAACTAAGCAGCAGACTTAAGGAAAACATTGGTTCCAATCACAGTGATATATTTCACTGAGTACAAGTTATACAGAAACTGCCTACTCTAGTTCAAAATTTGCATAAAGAATGGTAAAAAAAATAAGTTTCTTATAAAAATAAAAATATTTATATATGACAGAAGTCTTGAGATGCCCCTGTACACTACACAATATTCAAATATGTAAAGCATGAACATATTGTTTTAAGTTGTGTTGTGTACATATCACATCCCAGTCTTCAAATGTTGAAAACTCAAGCTAAATAAATATACAACAATGACACACACACAAAAAAACCCAACAAAATCATCACTGCTACTTTGGTTTCTACAACGAGAGAATCACATATTAATTATAAGTTTTGTTTTATGACAATAAAAAAAAATTAAAAATAAGTTTATTTGTTCTATTTTCGATTAATTTTACGGAGACAACCAAACCAAATGGTCTTGGCACAAAAATACCATTCAAGGCAGTAGAAGAACTCTTGTATTTCGAGTTCAAATCTCAATGAAAACATGTTCTAAGTTTCTTTTATGATTTCAAAAAAGTAAAATAGAGTAAAAAAGATAACTTTTAGATTCCTCACCCACCATTAGATATTTAGATGGTCCCTGATTTGTCTAATTGGTATCCATTATCCACATAAAGTACCTAGAGAACACAACTATTTGGAATATAAAATCACTTGTTTTTTTTCTAAAAAACGGTTAAACTTTGCATCATTTCTACCCGTACTACTAAATTACCTCAAACATTTCTAGATACACATATGCCATGGATTAAACTTGGACTTCTTCCTAAGGGGCGCGAGTCTCTACCAAGTATACTAATCCCACATAGGCGAATATGATATCACTTAAAAAGGTACAACTAGGAAATCCAAATAAGCACTCAAGAAAAGAGAAAGTTAACTTTTGAGCTAATTTCAAAAAGAAACCAAATATCATCATTTCATCTCATTTCATAATGTATACAATAATAACTAACCTGCTTAAGCCTCTCCTTGTTCAAATCATCCTGCAAATCAACATCAATCATTCAAAAAACCATAATAATTAACACATAATCAATAAAATGCTAACATAAGTCAATCAAATTACACAAAATAAAATAAATCATACCACTTCTTTCAACAACCTAGCATGCTCTTCTTCCAATTGTGTCACCAAAGACTCCAATTCGACCGTATACGCCTGCAATTTAACAACCACACATTATAATCTCAAAATTCGAAAAACACAATTAATTATACATAGATTAGTCTAATCTAATCTAATCATTTGCTCAAACTACAAAAAACGAATAAAGTACTATGGTCATGATAAGATACTGATATCAGTGGGCCACACACAACAAGGTAAATCTAATAAACAAATTCACTCAGTCACTCACCTGTTTTCGCTCTCGAGACCTCGCGGCGGATTCTCGGTTTTTAATCATCCTCCTTTGTTTCTGCTGAGTCGCCTTATCAACCGGCCGATCTTCCACCACAATCTTCCTCTTCCCCCTTCCACCACCTGCGGTTGCAAATTGCATGTGCTGCTGCTGACGTGGCACACCTTGAAATGGAACAGCGGTCATAGCTCCGTCACCGGCACACATAATCGGATCAATTACACCGGAATATTCGGAATTCACCGGAACCGGAGCTAGCTTCACACCAGAATCTTCTTCTCGGACAACCCCGGATTTGGTTAAGTAATCCTCTAACGTCATCTCTGGATCACCGGTACCGTCATTTGCCGGAAAAGTCGCCGGAGATTGATCGTATATGTTTTTTAATAGATCGTCCATATTCATTGAAGTAGCGAAATTGTTACTGTCGTTGTTGTGATCGGAGGAGATAAATGATTGATGACGTGTCCGATCCTGATTCGCCGGCGATGATGTTGCCATCACCTTTGACGACGCCATAATTTGATAATTCTCACAATAGAAAAAAATATATGTATATATAGGTAGATGTATAGATAGATATAGATATATAGATACAGATTTTTAAGAACGAGAGACTTGCTCTGCCGGCAGTTCGGAAATTTTAAAAGAAAGTACTAGTAGAAAATAGATACAGAAAATAGTTATAGAGAGAGAAATAAAAGAGTGAGTGTAAGAAGACGGTTATGACCTTTATTTTCGGTGGAGTTTAAAAAGGTGAAAGGAGTAATGTAAGGGATAGTTTTGTCATTTAGTAAAAGGTGCTCTGCATAAGAAAGCCGGCAGGGGGAGGTCACGGGAAGATGCGTGTCGACATCTTCTTTCTCAGTTTCTATATTAAGAAAAACTAGTAATTTTACCCGCGCTTCGCAGCGGGACGAAATATTTTAAGTAGTTAAGTAACAAAAGTGTAACATTAGTTAATCCTATATACTTAACGGCCGTTAAAGCTATTAATTGTTTTTGTTTTATGTATGCTTTGGGGTGGTTGTACCTTGTGTTGAGCCGCTTGTACTTTTAGCTACAGTAACTTTCCTCTCACAAAGGAAAGTTACTTTTTAGTATAATCAAAGTTATGGTGCAAAAAATAGAAAAAAATTTAAAGTTTTGTAGCAAAAGTTAAGAAAACCTGTTATAGGTTAAAAACCAAAGAAACTGAAACTTTGGTTGATAAAGGTAAAAAACTCGAAGTTATGCGAAAAGAAGTAGCGAAGATGAAACTTTGGCGGCAAAAGTTTGAAAACCAAAAGTTATGCGGTAAAAAACAAAACAAAAGAACGAAAACTTTAAAACAAAGCTTTCGTGACAAAATTTAAAAACTCAAAAGTTATGTGGCAAAAAGTAAAAGCGAAAATGTAAATATAAAAAGTTTCCGTGACGAAAGTTTAAAAAGTAAAAGTTCCGTGGTAAAAATAACAAAGGAAAACATTTTTTTGCAATATATATGCTTTAGATGGGTTGTACCTAATGTTTAAGGAGTTGTAATTTAAATATGAAAGTTGACGGACGTTAAAAAAAGGACCGGATTTGTAGTACTTTTTGTGAGTATACTTAACGGCTGTTAAAGCTATTAATTATTTTTGTTTTATGTATGCTTTGGGGTGGTTGTACCTTGTGTTGAGCCGCTTGTACTTTTAGCTACAGTAACTTTCCTCTCACAAAGGAAAGTATACTTGAAAACAAAGTTTATCTGGCGAAAGTTTAAAAAACAAAAGTTATGTGACAAAAAGTAAAAGCGAAAATGTAAATATAAAAAGTTTTCGTGACGAAATTTTAAAAAGTAAAAATTATGTGATAAAAATAAGAAAGAAATAAACTTTTGATGTGAAAAGCTTAAAAACCAAAAGTTATGTGGCAAAAAGAAACTAAAGTAAAACTTTGGTGGCAAAAGTTAAAAAACGTAACTTGAAAACAAACTCCGTTAAATATCGTTTTGTAACTACCGTTAGTTTGCCAAACAACACTTAACGGCCGTTAAAGCTATTAATTGTTTTTGTTTTATGTATGCTTTGGGGTGGTTGTACCTTGTGTTGAGCCGCTTGTACTTTTAGCTACAGTAAACCCCCTCACAATCCAACTTTGCTTTAAAAAGTAAAAGTTCCGTGGTAAAAATAACAAAGGAAAACATTTTTTTGCAATATATATGCTTTAGATGGGTTGTACCTAATGTTTAAGGAGTTGTAATTTAAATATGAAAGTTGACGGACGTTAAAAAAAGGACCGGATTTGTAGTACTTTTTGTGAGTATACTTAACGGCTGTTAAAGCTATTAATTATTTTTGTTTTATGTATGCTTTGGGGTGGTTGTACCTTGTGTTGAGCCGCTTGTACTTTTAGCTACAGTAACTTTCCTCTCACAAAGGAAAGTATACTTGAAAACAAAGTTTATCTGGCGAAAGTTTAAAAAACAAAAGTTATGTGACAAAAAGTAAAAGCGAAAATGTAAATATAAAAAGTTTTCGTGACGAAATTTTAAAAAGTAAAAATTATGTGATAAAAATAAGAAAGAAATAAACTTTTGATGTGAAAAGTTTAAAAACCAAAAGTTATGTGGCAAAAAGAAACTAAAGTAAAACTTTGGTGGCAAAAGTTAAAAAACGTAACTTGAAAACAAACTCCGTTAAATATCGTTTTGTAACTACCGTTAGTTTGCCAAACAACACTTAACGACCGTTAATTATTTGGATATGCAAAAGCTACTTGTACCTTATGCATCTAGGGGTTGTACTTTTAGCTACAGTACAACCCCCTCACAATCCAACTTTGCTTTAAAAAGTAAAAGTTATGTGATAAAAATAAGAAAGAAATAAACTTTTGATGTGAAAAGTTTAAAAAACAAAAGTTATGTGACAAAAAGTAAAAGCGAAAATGTAAATATAAAAAGTTTTCGTGACGAAATTTTAAAAAGTAAAAATTATGTGATAAAAATAAGAAAGAAATAAACTTTTGATGTGAAAAGTTTAAAAAACAAAAGTTATGTGACAAAAAGTAAAAGCGAAAATGTAAATATAAAAAGTTTTCGTGACGAAATTTTAAAAAGTAAAAATTATGTGACAAAAAGTAAAAGCGAAAATGTAAATATAAAAAGTTTTCGTGACGAAATTTTAAAAAGTAAAAATTATGTGATAAAAATAAGAAAGAAATAAACTTTTGATGTGAAAAGCTTAAAAACAAAAAGTTATGTGGCAAAAAGAAACTAAAGTAAAACTTTGTGGCAAAAGTTAAAAACTAACTTGAAAACAAAGTTTGTCTGGCGAAAGTTTAAAAAACAAAAGTTATGTGGCAAAAAGAAATAAAGTAAAACTTTGGTGGCAAAAGTTAAGAAATTTATACTTGAAAACAAAGTTTATCTGGCGAAAGTTTAAAAAACAAAAGTTATGTGACAAAAAGTAAAAGCGAAAATGTAAATATAAAAAGTTTTCGTGACGAAATTTTAAAAAGTAAAAATTATGTGATAAAAATAAGAAAGAAATAAACTTTTGATGTGAAAAGTTTAAAAAACAAAAGTTATGTGACAAAAAGTAAAAGCGAAAATGTAAATATAAAAAGTTTTCGTGACGAAATTTTAAAAAGTAAAAATTATGTGATAAAAATAAGAAAGAAATAAACTTTTGATGTGAAAAGTTTAAAAAACAAAAGTTATGTGACAAAAAGTAAAAGCGAAAATGTAAATATAAAAAGTTTTCGTGACGAAATTTTAAAAAGTAAAAATTATGTGATAAAAATAAGAAAGAAATAAACTTTTGATGTGAAAAGTTTAAAAAACAAAAGTTATGTGACAAAAAGTAAAAGCGAAAATGTAAATATAAAAAGTTTTCGTGACGAAATTTTAAAAAGTAAAAATTATGTGATAAAAATAAGAAAGAAATAAACTTTTGATGTGAAAAGTTTAAAAAACAAAAGTTATGTGACAAAAAGTAAAAGCGAAAATGTAAATATAAAAAGTTTTCGTGACGAAATTTTAAAAAGTAAAAATTATGTGATAAAAATAAGAAAGAAATAAACTTTTGATGTGAAAAGTTTAAAAAACAAAAGTTATGTGACAAAAAGTAAAAGCGAAAATGTAAATATAAAAAGTTTTCGTGACGAAATTTTAAAAAGTAAAAATTATGTGATAAAAATAAGAAAGAAATAAACTTTTGATGTGAAAAGTTTAAAAAACAAAAGTTATGTGACAAAAAGTAAAAGCGAAAATGTAAATATAAAAAGTTTTCGTGACGAAATTTTAAAAAGTAAAAATTATGTGATAAAAATAAGAAAGAAATAAACTTTTGATGTGAAAAGCTTAAAAACCAAAAGTTATGTAATGAGACTTTTTCTACAAATATAATATAATAATATATTTGGATAATGATTATTAGGATTTTTAATTTATAATTAAATTAAATGATGACATAAGCGAAAGTCAATTTGATAAAATTGAGCGATTTGATTGGTTAATAAGTCATTAGTTCAACTGTCTTATAGTATATATATTTGGATAATGATTATTAGGATTTTTAATTTATAATTAAATTAAATGATGACATAAGCGAAAGTCAATTTGATAAAATTGAGCGATTTGATTGGTTAATAAGTTATTAGTTCAACTGTTTTATAGTATATATTAAGATTAAGATTAAGATTAAGATTAATGATAGGTTAAAAAAATAATAATACCAATTTTATAGATTATCATGTACACAATTTCACTAAAACCTTCTAAATTAAACGAAACTTCTCAAATATGCATCTTACTTGTCCTAAGGGATGGCAAACAAACCCGGACCCGATGGGGAAAACCGAAACCCGATATTTTTGGGCCGGGTTCGGGTCCGGGTATACGGGTCTAGGGCCGGGTATGGGGATGGTTTTAATATTTTTAGCGGGTCGGGTCCGGGGACGGTTTTAAATGAAAACCCGCATACCCGACCCGTATACCCGAAACCCGCCCCGAACCTGTATACCCGGCCCGTATATATTATATCACATAAAATTATAATAAGCATACATCTAAAGCATACTCTTATTTATTCGAGTACTCTTAGTTTAATTAGGGGAATGGAAATGGGAAAGATAAAGGGAATGCTAAGGAATGAGTATTCTTTACTATTAATGATGCTTGGTTAAATTAGTTTATTGTACAAACATATAAAATATATAGAATTCAATTAAGTGTGTGTAAAAATAACTATAACTATTTATTTAAAAGTTCTAATTATATTCATATATATCGATGTATCATTTATACATAGTGTATTTATAACTATAATAATAAATATATAAATTAATTTACTAGTACACTGAACGTGCTGGAATGATATATAAAATGCATATATATTACAAATTATGGCAAATGAATAATATTGTTTTTTTGAAACCATATTAGGTGTAGTTAGAGGCTCCCCAATGGTGAAGACATGCGGAGCAAGGCGTTAATTTTCACTTTTCACGCAAAGGAAACGCCCCGGAACCCGGAAAGCCCCGTACATTGCCCCAAGGGGCGTTCTGGAGAGAGAAAGGAGAGATGGCGTGAAATATTGGACGCGTCCAATTTCAAAGAAGAAAAGAGTTGTTGCTCTTTGTCTCACCTCAACATCAACATCAACATAGCTTTTTGTCTTCCTTTTTGTCTTTTTGTATATATAATATTAATATATTAAAGTTTTATTTAATTAAAAATATAGAATTATATAAATTGTGGGTCCCTTGAGGGGCATTAATAAGGAAAGCCTTGCTCCCATAAAAAGTAGGGAACGCCCCTTGATGACTAGGCTGCCACGTGTCGCGAGACGCCCCTATGAGAAGCCCCAAAAGGAAGCCTTGCTCCTATAGTTAACATTGTTTACTGGGTAATGATAGTTATTACCCCCAATTTAGTCTATAATGCCATTACCCACTTTTAGTATTCATTAACCACTTTTCTAACAACACAATTATTCATTATATTACCCATTCCTTACCCCTAAATACCCCCAACCAAGTACTCTTAGTTCTTCGAGTCTATCGGTGGTTTTTGCATTATTACAAATTTGGAGTGAATGGTAGGATTGTATTTTACTTTACAGTTGATATTTTCCTTCGAGTCACTGAGTTGTCCACCACTTTTAGTGTGACTTGTCTCTAGTTAATATAATTCAGTGTTTAGATTATATGCAATCTGTTATCTTGCCATAAGTGCAGTTCATAAATATGGCTAACCAACAATATATTTTTCTGCATATATGTTTCTTTTTCTATCGTAATACACAAGTTCATAACATATATCATACTTCCGGAGTTGTAAAATGTATGTTAACTTATAATGTCATGACTAATTCAGATTTCAAAAAAATAATACTTCTAATGGATCCCCGATTACCCGCGGGGAAACCCATTACCCGACAGTTAGTAAGTAAACGGGGACCCGTCGGGTCCGGGTCCGGGTTTGGGACGATGATTTTTAATCGGGTCCGGGTTTAGCAAAACCCGGACCATACCCTATCTCCAAATATGCATCTTACTTGTCGCCTAATGAGATATTGTTTTATATTAGTTAAGCTTTTGACTTAAAACCGTCCATTTGATTCATAATTTCGGGTATCAGAACAAATATAACTGAAAAAAAACATTTTAAAATAATAAAATTGAAAGCTATCTCATTTTCAAGAACAACTTTAAAATTCAAAGGTTTAAGTTTAAAATTAACATTAATATTTGAACATTCAAATTTAAGTATTTAACTTTTATATTCAAAACCAATTTATTAGTACTAGTCGTTAAAGGAAAGATAGATAACTCAGTTAACATTTTTCCACATACAAAACATCACAACGATAAACAAGAACTAGAGTTAAAAACGATAACAATCAAGTATAACAACACCAAAATATAATGTGGTTATGCCCAATAACTAAAATGAAATGTGATATAATCCAAAAGCCAAAACTAGCAAGGTTGATCGATGTATCAGAATTTATGGTCTAGAATTTTTGGCATAAAATTGCAATTATAGAGGTGTATTTATTTATTGTTATTATTAAAAGAGGTGTATTAAAGTTATGATAAACTTTGGTTACAAGTACGAATCATTTATCAACCAAATGGTTACCTAACTTGTAATTTAAATCTAAACTTTCATGACGTTCAAAAAAAAAAAAAACTAAACTTTTCATACTAGTGTACTACTATCAATTTGGATATAGTGGTATGGACAGTGATGGAATAGATTGGCCATTAATCATCGTCAAACATAGGTGATCATGTCAGGTTTTATTATAGTGGACTTTCACTCTGACAAGTTTTTCCAAAATGAAATTGTTTCTAATATTATACGAGAGAAAGGTACCCGCGCTGCGGTGGTGATGGAGTGATGGCGGGGTGGTGATGTAATGGCGGTGGCGGCGGTGGCGGTGATGGGGTGATCTACCTGACGGGCTCCGCCCTTAGCCGTACGGGCTCCGCCCTCGGATTTAAAAATTCGTCGAAAGTATATCGAATGACATCTCTAATGAAAGAGCATGAAATTTTAAAAACACCAATATAATTTTTATAATTTATCGATGTACGATTTTTGAGATAAAAGATTTTGAATGAATTAGAGGAATAAAATGATTTATGGAGGAGAGATCTTCGCCTTTGCCCCCTCATCCTCCCTCGCTTCCTTCTTCTTCCCCTAGTTTCGCTCCCTCTTTTTTCCTTCGTTTCGTCTTCCTTTCTTTCTTACCTACCCCCTACTCTCTCTTTCATTTTTACCACTCTCTTTTTCTCCTGTTCCTCCTCTTACTTCTCTCATTTCGTCCTCATTTCTTTCACCCGGCTCACGTTACCTCCTCTACCCTCTCAGCCCTTACTATTTCTTCTACTCCTCTTCTTTCTTATCCCCCCATAAAATTTTATGGAAAAAAAATGAGTGGTTGAGATTTGAGGAGAGATAAAGGGTATTATAGTTATTTTAGGTAAATATAGAATAGATAGAGAGTTTTGGAAAAGTAAATGTTGAAACTTAAAATAGACAGGCTATTTCATTAATAATATAACGAGAGAAAGTACCCGCGCATTGCGGCGGTGAGATGGTGGGGGTGATAGGTCATAGGAGGTGATAAGTCATAGAGTGTGATAGCCAAATGTCTTAGCCGTACGGGCTCCGCCCTCGGATTTAAAAATTCGTCGAAAGTATATCGAATGACATCTCTAATGAAAGAGCATGAAATTTTAAGAACACTCATATAATTTTTATAATTTATCGATATACGATTTTTGAGATAAAAGATTTTGAATGAATTAGAGGATTAAAATGATTTATGGAGGAGAGGGAAAAAAATGAGTGGTTGAGATTTGAGGAGAGAGAAAAAATGAGTGGTTGAAATTTAAGGGTATTATATGTATATTAGATAGAGAAGTTTAAATTAGTAAATAAAGAAGATGGGTAATTTAGGTAGTTCAAAGTTGTAATTTGAGATTTAGAAAAATGGGTCCTCTATTATATATACGAGAGAAAGTACCCGCGCGTTGCGGCGGTGAGATGGTGGGGGTGATAGGTCATAGGAGGTGATAAGTCATAGAGTGTGATAGCCAAATGTCTTAGCCGTACGGGCTCCGCCCTCGGATTTAAAAATTCGTCGAAAGTATATCGAATGACATCTGTAATGAAAGAGCATGAAATTTTAAGAACACCATATAATTTTTATAATTTATCGATATACGATTTTTGAGATAAAAGATTTTGAATGAATTAGAGGAATAAAATGATTTATGGAGGAGAGGGAAAAAAATGAGTGGTTGAGATTTGAGGAGAGAGAAAAAATGAGTGGTTGAAATTTAAGGGTATTATATGTATATTAGATAGAGAAGTTTAAATTAGTAAATAAAGAAGATGGGTAATTTAGGTAGTTCAAAGTTGTAATTTGAGATTTAGAAAAATGATCTCATCTATTGTATAGGAGTAAAGATATAGTATAGATAATGTCCCCTTTACTAATTACTATTGAGTTAGCCAAACTTTATCGTTCATTGTCAAAACCTTCCATACTTTCACTACAAAAAATTTATATCTACACTTTTCAAACTTACAGCCCTCGTACTTTCAAATTTTACATTTTCAAACTTGTTATCGAAATAGTTGTCATTCACCGCAATTTAACGTAAATCATCAGCCATCCATTTAAACGATCATTTGCCACTTTGCATATCAAAACACAAAACATGGAATTAGCTCAATCCAACGAACCATGAATTTAGTTACGTTCTTCTATATATCGTTGTCTTTATATTTTGATCGACCAAATCGCGATATCTAAACATTTCACTACAGAAATGACAATTTACAACAGATAAATATATGTAGATTAACTTTTGACATGTTCATATATAAAATTTTCAATTTCGAAGTTTAAATCACATACACACCTTTAATACAAAACACCCAATTCCTAAATCATCATTTTTCAATGTGAATATTGACAACTAACCACACACCACCTAAAACTCAACTACAATCCAACGAACCAAACCTGCATAATCAATATCTACATCTACAATACAGGGGCGGCACTACCTTATAGGTAGGGGTGGCCAGGACTACAGGTCCGCTCAACCCGCGTATTGTAAATTTCTTTGAAATACGTTGGGTTTTTTTATCAATATTACGGGTCAACAAAATTTGAGATACCGGTCAATGTGGATAACTTTAAACTTTTGAAAGATATTTGTATGAACAAAACTTAGATAGATGTATTTGAGCATGTAAATGTGATATAAAAACCAACAAAAATGCTAAAACTCTTATAAAATGCTAAATATAACGATAATCGATAAAAACTGCTTAAAAATCATAACAATTTAGTCGTTAATGTTACTTTGTATGAATGTAAAGCTATTGTTAAAAAGTTTGTGCTACGGGTCACTTGCAATACTGGTTCCGCCACTGCTACAATACATATATAATTTTTGGTTAGTGATGAATCTGACGTGGCCCAAATGAAACAACCGACTAGTGTGAGCTACGTTTTCATCTTTAAATGGTTAGGGATAATATCTACTCGAAATCTGCCATTAAAAAAAATATGTATAAATTCTTAATCATCAAGCCTGAGCCTAATGAATACACATAACTTCCCAATTGTGTAAAAAAAAAAAAAACTTGATTACACGGATTACGGAGTCGTATACAAATATCATCATTTTTAACCCCCTTCCCACCGACTATATAAACGCTATTAAATTCAGAAACAGCAGAGAAAGCTACATTTCCCGCCAAAATAAAATCACACACAAAAAATGGCTTCAATTTCCGGCGTCAAAACCGTCGGAATAATGATGATCACCATACTCGTCTTAATCGGCACCGTCACGGCAGTTACGGAAGGTGAACTGGAGGTGATGTTCGGCGTGATGCGAGCAAGAGGTTACCATCTGTTTGCGATCGCAACTTCCGACGTACACTACGATCTCAGATCCGACAGAAACAACTACACGTTATTCGCACCGATCAATTCTGCCCTTTTCGCTCTCGATATGACGTTGCCGGCAACGAATTACGTCACTACGCTTCGGTACCATGTGGTTCCGCGGCGGATGTCGACGGCGGATCTGTTGAGCCTTCCGCCTGGGCCGAATAAGCTTCCGACACTGGTTGATGGTGAAAACGTTGTTGTTGAGCAGCGGAGATCGGTGCGGTCGTTGATTACGGTTGGCGGTGTTGAAATTGTGATTCCTGGAATGTTTTATGGTAGAGATGTGGCTGTTCATGGATTAGAAGGTGTTTTAGAGCACAGATCGGGGAATTCGACGGATTTGAAGGTTACTAGTGCTTCGTTGGCGAGTTGGAAGAGTAATTTTAGCTCGATGATCGAAAATTTCACGTTTGAGTCTCCTACAGTTTTTGATTCAACGGTTGATAAGGTGCTGAATGAGCCTGATCTGGATCTGAAGCACGAAAAACGCAGATCAAGAGGGAAGTTGCTAGAGATTAGTTCCGATGCTGAAGTGACTAGTAACAGGTTACATGAATTTACTAGTGTGGGTGGTGAAAAAGTGGACTGTTTGGCTGTTGATGATGAAGAAGAGGATATATTGAATCGTCTCGAGTCTAATATGATCTGTGCAGAGATATAGGAAAACGTATACCTGGTAATATCTTGCGACTCTGATCGATATGATATGATATGTAGTATATTTTGTTGGTCAAATGTATGTACTGAAAGATCGATATCGTTTCTGAATAACAATAAATGTTTGCTTTGTGTCTACATCAATATATATACCTGACTATAATGTAGGATTAGTAGTATATGCCGTTTACAACGATAGTAGTACCCATATACTAGCTCCTTTCGGTTTCCAGATTTATATGGAAAAAACCGACTACTATTTCTAGCACTATTTATATAACTGATAACTCGATAGTATTGAAACTTGTAATAGAATAGTTATAGTCTTATAGATACTATTCGTCAATGCCCATATCATCTGCTCCTGCATCATCGTCTCCATAATCATCATCAGGTAGACGTTGATCGGCTTCCATACCAAGATCATAACCTAGTGCCTCCATATCCATGTTATCTGGGCCTAATGCTTCTGGTACGGGCTCCTCTACTGCCATGGATGCGAGATTATCATCGTTGAAGTATTCAGTGTAAGGCTTAGAAACCTGAAAAAGATATGCAAAAGAGCTCGAGATAAGAATAATACAAACGGTTGATACGACTTTTTAAAGGGAGATACGGAAAACACCAACTTATGGTAAACCATTAAGAAAACCTACCTTGAACAGAAAATTTCTCTCCTCTGCACTTGTAATCAGGTTTTTCCAGTGCTCGTCTTGTCTCAAGGCTTCAGCTGAGCCAACCACCTGCCATTACCGAAACATCAATCACATCAAATGATAGAATAGGAGTAGCCAAATATAAAAAGGTCGGGTTGGCAGGGAAATGGGTCAAAACAGGTTCAAGGCGAAATGACCAAAATATCTAGTACTGCTTGGAGCCTTGGACGACTTCACGACTCGCAGCACTTATTCTTTTCTTTTGAATTTGAGTGTGGTGAGGTGGTGAATATGACACAAAAGAAAATTCTTAAGATATAAATCTAAAAATATTATTAACATATCAATATAGAAGGTTTAGTGAATTTGAGTATAATTGAATCACTTTCACCAGCTTGTCCCATTTAGCTTGGGTTAACTCATGAAAACATTCTCAACTAATACCAAATCATACCAGGACAGAAGCTCTTGCTCTGGTTATACCAACATTCATTCGCCGATAATCAGCCACAAAACCAATGCCTTTCTCTTTGCTTGCCCTAACACAGGAAAATATTGCAACATCTTTTTCTCGACCCTGTATTTCAAGAAGGAAAAAGAAAATAGTTACTGATAGATCTTTGAACAGCAAAAGTAATTTATACTCAATGAGATGAAATTCTAACCTGGAATCCATCCACGGTATTAATATCTACAACTTTCTCCGAATCTATACCAAATGTTTCCTTAAATTTACTACGAAAGAGCTTCACTTGTTGTCTGTAAGGGGATATAATTGCAAGTCGTGAACTTGACTTCAACTCTGGATAGCGACTGACCAATTTATGATACATTAGCAAAACAAAGTCAACCTCGTCAACATTTTGCCATGATCCACTCCCTGAAGGCTGAGTTTCTTTCCCTTCGTGTATATCGAAAAAGCAAAAGGGTCCAAAACAACGGTATTTATGCCATAAGCGTTTTGTCTTGTCTTTAACATCGATTCCATCTTCCAACTCTCCATCATAGAATTCATTTGATGGGAAACTTCTTATCTGTGAGAAATAGGCTGCTTCCATTAATAGATGAACTAGGATCCACTCCAAGGGCTTGTACTAGTTGAATGTAAATTTTAGAGGTGGCTATTTCAATTCACTTATTTATAAAGAGTCTGATTCTGGTAATGTCTTATTAACATGTAATGATATAAGTCATATAACAAAAACTTCAAAGAAAACGAGCCGAAGTTGTCCAAACTATACTTTCGAATCATCTTATTCAATAATTTATATTATAAAAGAAATAACACAACATTTTAATCATAATATTACTGAAACAATACTTTTTGGATTCAAATTTGACGCAACTATTAATTTATAGAAAGCAAACAGATTTTAACATAATGTATTTCGGCAAACTCAACCTGCCTAACCCACCCATTTTGCCAATTCTAGTAAATTTACTGGATTTGGGACATAAATTTAATTATTTGTAATGATGCTAAAGCCCAGACCTCAGGATGCATTCTATATTGTGTCTTCAGCATCTGCACTGGATATCCGGCCTTTTGAAACCTTTTAAACAAGCTCATGCTGTAACTGTATTACAGATAATGAAAGTTAGATATAGAACCTAACAAGGAGGTATAATCACTCATCAGGTACTTACCCAAACTTCTGAGCAACTTCAGAAATTACAGTTGCAGGCAACTGAACTGGATCACCAACCTAGAAAGAATGAAGAATAAGATAAAACAAAACCACCCAGATTCCACATTTAGACTTATACATAATTTTAAACATACAATAAGTCGCAGCCAACAAGTCAGGTTTGGTGTAAGCTTTCAGGTTGATTAACAGTTATATTACATCTATAAACAGCTGAACCTGATCTAGTGTGTGATATCATCATTTAGGTAATTTTTCTTATTAGGATGTCTTAGCAAAATTTATCCTTCTCCAAATGGAAAAGTAGTCAGTAATCAGTAGTTACAACGCTGGCTGATGAGACATGTGATTGGACCTATATAAATATAATATGTTCGGTCATTATTAATAAATTGAATGGGAATAGGGTTGGAAAGAAGAGGGCTTATTAACTTGGTTAAGAGGTTTCTGTCACCTACATCAAGACCTTGTTATATGATATTATTAATCATAAGTAGCAAAAACATAAATTCTTCTCTCAAGCAAAAGAGTGTGAATATGTTTATAGTACAATGGATGGACCAAACAAGAGAATTTAGCTCCATATAGAGACCTCAAAAAGATAAACTACACTTGCACTTCACTTAGATGTCTCTTTTTTATTTACGCTTTCTTTATTTTTAAAGATGGATGTAAAAAGTTTATGTTCAAACAAAAAATGTCATCATTTTGAGAAGTTCATGTCTTGAAAAACCTCTAAAGTACATACCAAGAATACTTGTTTGCATCCACTGGCCAAAGGAACTAGTGTTGCCGGTTCCACCTGTTGAAAGAAAAACTTGAAGTTCATCATAAAAAACTATTGACATTGGACGTCTCACAAGAACAGGAAATGTCAATATAACAGCTGACCAGTGATGTCTAAAATTATCACGTATTTTGTTATTAGTAAATTTATCTTCCAAGAGCATAATACAGTGAAATAATATCCAGAGAAACTTACCGCTTGAGCAGCTTCATCTATCACAACAATGTCGAAAGTGCGATTAAGCTTAGTAAAAAGACTCGTGCCACTGAAACTAAGAGTCGAGAAGACCTGCCAAAAAACCAATATTCATAAGTCACGGAAATTTGGATCTCACCACAAAGCTGAATGTACATACGATTGCTGACTCATCCATGATTGAAGCACGGATTGTGTCTCTGTTCCTTGCCCCACCACCTTGTTTCTGTTTGTCGGCAGTCTGGAAATCCATGCCTGAAAGTTTTTGTTCCACCTGAGAACTCAAACCTCTCATGTTAGCATTCATCTAATATTTGAAAGAGCTTCAACGGCTACGACATTGCAAAAGATGCCCAAAACAATATATCACCAAAAAATACTCAAACCTCCATGGAATATTCATATTCAAAAATAGAAAAGAAATAGTTTAATTTCTGTACTTGTACTAATCATTTATTAAATCATTTTTTTTTTGGACAGAAAAGGGTTTTTTTTAGATCTATCTAACCTATTCTGTAGCAATATTACTTGTTTAAACACACCACCCGACCAACCACCGATTTTGCCAACACCTCTGACCAGTACATTCAACTTCTACATTAGTATTTTATGTAAATCTGGTATTAGTTATTCTCAGGTACTTACTAACTAATCCATAGATACAGCCTGGATAGAATGATGTGCCTTTAGACCAATCCGAACAATTTTAGGAGTATATGCGCGGTCGTTTTCATCACGAATGCCTGAAGATAATCAGAACAGATTATTGTCTATATGAGTAACTAAGGAGATAGCGAAGAAACAGAAGTAAGTATTGAGTATCAAGTCAATTTCTTAAGCTAATTTTGTATAAAAAACAAAAATTCAAATCTGAAACAATGTTGATATATACTAGTATATATATATGTTTCAGATTAGAAAACCGGAACCCTGAGTTTGGATTTGGTTTCAGACCGAACTGGTTCTAAAACAAATTAGAATGGTAGCAAACCAGCTTAGGTCTGATGCTGCTCATTTTATATTATTTGGTTTCTATTTGATTCTGGTTTGGTCTGGTCCGGTCTAATTTTAATATGATGAACACCAATAGCCTATGCATGAATGTTTTGGGCAAGTGAGAGAGGTAAGCTTATCATGCACAAAAAGAATATGTAAGGCACAAAACATTGGCATATACCAGTGCTCAAAAGCCGCAGCACAATCTCGTCAAGTGCAGAGTTTGAAGGAGCACACACCAAAACACGCACACGGTATTTCCGGCTGGCACTGACAACTTCTGGTTTCTACTTTCAAAATAATAAGCTATTATGCATTAACCACCTAGATAAATACATAAGAAAATTAAAATTAACACTTACCAGGTCGTTACCAGTAGTAGGGAAAAACCCATCATCACCATCTTTAGGCATCTTTGCATCTCTAGGATTAATGCCAGTTAACCATGGAGAAGCATTTGCCCAGTGCTTGTATCTACAAAAACGAGTAAAGGGTCTCATAAAAACAAGATGCATGATAAAAGATAAAAGATAGACAAGCAATTAATGGTGGTCTCTGACTCTCTGTTTTACACGAGTACTTAAGTGAAAGAGCCAAACGTATGAATATATGCCATAAGAGGGGAAAAACATACCTGTCTTGAACGTGTTGTTCTGGCCCACGTTTGATTTCAGTTACTTTACCCCTGAACAAGACATTATGAACAAAGGAAGTGAACCATAAATATCATACAAATATATAATACACTCGAGCAACTACTTAGAAACTTGATTCTCACTTGGTATGCATGCGAGCTGGAGTTGCATGAAGTATGGCACTAAGAAGCCCAAGTATTGTCTGTGTTTTACCTGTTCCTGGTGGACCCTAAAAGGAACATCGGGTAACTGTTTGTTAAATATACTAATATAGACTTACAATTACATATTCTACAATTACTGGTTCTCATAGGTAAGACCATGTAAACAAAGTTTAAAGAAAAATGAAGCCATGTAGGGGAGGCAAAGAACCAATGTAGCATGAGATTGAATTTTATATTACGTTACAAATCAAAGAGTAGGGCATTTCTTATCCGTATTCAATTAATAACAAAGAAAGAAGTTTGCTTTAATTCAACCAACTACGATATAGAAACAGGATTACCCATTTAAACAACCAAAGATGCATATACCATGAGTATAGTTTCCGTTTCAGGTGAAAGTGAGTTGAACAAGAAAGAACCAGAAAATCAGTAAATCATTGGTACATAGCCAACCTGAATCAGGACAAACTTTCTACGTGAAAGACCCGCCTGCACGAAACAAACATATAGATAGAGTTATTGTACATCTATGTGTAAAGCTGATACTGGCAGTCTACAATCATGAAAATGGAATGACGTAACGTCTCAATAGAAAGAATAGTGCAGGACAGTCTAGCAATTACTTATCAGCCAAGTCATGGCAAGTAGGTAGACGCAGACCAATATCATTGTGTGTGTGTGTGTCTTGGGGGGGTAGGGAATGATAAATACTCACACGTATGGCTTCCAGCTGTGTTGAGTTGTGATTTGTTTGAATGTACTCCATAAGAGGCTTAGAAATTTTCCAGGCCTGATCTTCAGAATTGTTAATGCTATCGTCAGTGGCTCCTAAAATCACATCCTTGCATGGCAGGTTGCTAATTGATAGCATGGCAACATATTCACGAACTATGGTTGATAAACTACAAATCTGCACATTAAACAATTGGATTGAAGCAATCTGGTCAAAGGACATAGTGAAGATGATGCTAATGGTGATTCTGTTGGCACAAAACAAGCTTAAACTATACATAGGATAAACTGGCAACACGATGTTGACAACCGTAATGCAAATTGGGAGAATGATGATAAGTATGCGGAGACAAAGAATAGTGGTGAAACAGGTGCTCCAATGAACGCCAATTTTGTAACTAATGCCACGATTATGTATCACTACTCATGATGATTACAAAAAAACACAAGACTCGGAGCAAAGGTTACTTATTTGTGAGCAGAACATCATGTGAAACATAATGGCATTTTTCAGCTCAGCGTTTAATTTGGTGATACACCGAAGCTCGTGTCATTGTTTAATCATATCATACAAACATATATTTAGAAATCATGGAAACAATACATCTCGAAATAGAAAAATAAGACTTAGGATAAACAAGGGGACTTTGAAGTTTCAACAAAATTTATTGCAATAGAGATACCAGAACCATACATATTAGAAATAACAGATGAATACAAATACCTTCATTATGCTCCACGATTTTTTAAGTTTCACAATAAGAGAACGCATCTGCAACAGCCTTTGAGAAGGACTGACCTCATCTATATCTACTCGCTTTATTTCTCCATGTAACTGCATTCTGAGTCTAATCCTATCTGTTCGACGATCTTCAACCAATGCAAACGCATATGCAGTGGGAATTTTTTCACCATCACCAAACTGTAAATGTAATCGATATAAACTTGTCAACCTTGACATATTCAGTTCAGTAAGAAATCATATATGACTGTATTTCTGTTGTATACGAGTAAAAGGGAAACATGAATGGTAAAGGGGAAAAGGTTGAGTTACGAGTATTTAGAAAAAAAATAAAATCTGATTCACGTGATGTAGTACCTACTATGATAGAGTACAGCATAAAGCAATAAAGCAAACACCTGATAAACTCAATATAATGCTCACCTTCTCTTTCGACAACAGTAATAAGTGGTTTTGAGATAATGATCCCCAGTCTTTACCAAAAACTTCTAGTAAATGAAACCCATCAGTTTCAGTACAGTCAATTACCATACCCAGCTTCCACTCCGTTTCTTTAAAACAGAAAAACACACATAAGCATGTCACAGTTATAAAATACATGGTCTATTTTATAATTACTACTGCTGCTGAAAAAGAATAATGGAAACAAATTACAAGTTTCATGATGATAACAAAACATAAATAAATTTTTATTACCAAACTTTTATGGCAGAAACTTGATTCTGATTATATTCCCAGGAGAAAGAAGCGAAATTTACTGTAAAGCCATTTGAGATTAGGCAGCATTTGTCGTTCAGGTTTTAATAGAAACATGGAACAACACACATACAATTAGATGTCACTGCTACAGATGCACAAGCACATTATGCCGATGCACACAGTATTACATTTAAAAAGAACAATCAAGCAAAAAAACCAACAGGTTTTTTTATCTCAAACAGGTCAGAGTAGGCTACAAAAGGAGACAAGAAATACCATAAAACATGAAACCCGGAAACAAACTCGAAGATCTTACGGTAAAAACACGACATTGTTACAACAGCCCTACCAATCCTATCACTTATAAAGTCAAAACCTTTTCAAACGCAGACCTATACTTGGGCTTTTCATCTCAAACCCGATTCTTTCAAGATGCAATGTAGTAAGCTATTTATTTCCTCAGCAAAAACAAACTTCTACATCAAACTTAAAACAAAAAATCTATCAACTTGACATCTAAAACTCAAATGTACCCAAAGCGCACATTGTACCATATTAATCATATTACGTTTTATTTATACTTTTTGGCAAATCTTAAAAAAAAAAAAAATCATCCAACTTGACACAACTTGCTATTAAACATATTAGGCTACAAAACTTACTTACCAATGTCACAAACTTTCAAAAGTTATCTCTTGAATGGTTATCACACCAAAAGGTAGGTTACAAGTCGTTTACCTAAGATGGATTCGCGTACCTTTTTCGGTCACTTTATAATGCATAAATGATAAACCAGCAGCCAAAGTTGATAACTTTCATACATAAATTATCAAAATTTACCGTTGACAAGATCGCTCACCACACAAACCCATCTTATAATAACTCATAAAAATTAACATTGCTATTTGAACTAACAAATTACATAAAGAAAAAGAAAAACGACACATAAATACCTTCTTCGTCCTCCTCGTTTTTGCCTTGAACAATTTGGGCTTTAACTTCTTCAAACAAAAGCGGCTCAAACGTATCAATGTAATCTTTATCATCTTTATAAGTATTCTTTACTTCTTTCAACCCCAAATTCTCTTCACTTTTTTTGCCTTTCTTCTGCCATTAATCAATGAAATAACAAATACAATATCAAAACTAAATACACATTAATAATAATGGGTTGGTTATCGATTAGCTATAATGATGGGTATGAAAAAAATAAAGAATTAATGAGATGGAAAGATAGATATATAGATACAGAAATTACATACAGAAGATGAGGAGGATTCATTGAGAAGACGAATATAATCCCAGCCAAGAACTATTTTGTAGAATCTGTGGATTCCGTCTTCTTGTTTTAGGTTATTTTCAATGGCCATCTCCTCCTCTTTCTCCCACGGAATGGGGTTTAGGGTTTTAGCAGTGTGTTTGCTTAAACAGGACAAAAGCTCACTCGATGTTCAAATTAATGAATGAAATATATTTACCATTTAATTTTATAAATTTATAATATATAATAACTAGTGTTATACCCGGCCGTTGGCCGGGGATAACAACCGAACATAGACTTGAATGCAGATAATTAATTCTAACATGCCAACCATTACCATTAGAAAAAAAACACATCGTTAAACAATACATCGTTAACCTTAAAACATAAAACTTTGATGACGAAATATAAACTTGCAATGTTCTTGCAAGATAAAAATATGAAGCTAAAAACTTTTATTGTGAAAATTAAAATAGACTAAAGTTGTATCACATGAATCGTTAAACATAAAACTTTAATGGTAAAAATAAAAAGTCTTAAAAGGATTTAGTGGTTAAAGTGTGAAAGATTAAAATATTACCACCCTAAATAAAATGAAAAATAAAAAACCCAAGAAGTTAAGATAACATCTACACAACACACTAACTTAAACACTAAATTGGAAAAAAAAAACTAAGCAGGCAGGCTGCTGAGCCAGTTGCCAACCAGCCTGTTTCACTATTCACGCGAATTTAGTTTATATAGTATATAAAATTAAAATAGACTAAAGTTGTATCACATGAATCGTTAAACATAAAACTTTAATGGTAAAAATAAAAAGTCTTAAAAGGATTTAGTGGTTAAAGTGTGAAAGATTAAAATATTACCACCCTAAATAAAATGAAAAATAAAAAACCCAAGAAGTTAAGCTAACATCTACACAACACGCTAACTTAAACACTAAAATTGGAAAAAAAAAAAAACTAAGCAGGCAGGCTGCTGAGCTAGCTGCCAACCAGTCTGCTTCACTATTCACGCGAATTTAGTTTATATAGTATATATAATTTGTCATTGTTTCAAACTTTTAATTTCAAGTTTTATAGAATTGTCCGAATTTTTTTAAGAAAGACTAGACTTATGCCCGTGCAATGCGCGGCGGTGGGGTAGTGATGGCGCAGGTGGTGGTGGTAACGGTGGCGGGGGCGACAGTGAGGACGGTGATGGGGGCGACGAGGTGGTGAATGTAAAAGTAATTGATGTTAAAGGTGGTATTGTAGTTATTTAAAGTGTTGGGGGATCTATACCTTAAATTATTTCATTAAGAGTATTATAGGTATATTAGATAGAGATGTTTAAATTAGTGAATAAAGAAGAGAGATATTTTTGGTTTTTCAAAGGCTGAAAGTTTAAGGTAAAAAAAAGGGGTGATTTGTTTTACTAAATAGTATATTTTAAGTGTTGAGGGATATATATTGTAAATTATTTCATTAAGAGTATTATAGGTATATTAGATAGAGATGTTTAAATTAGTGAATAAAGGAGAGAGATATTTTTGGTTTTTCAAAGGCTGAAAGTTTAAGGAAAAAAAAAAAAAAAAACTAAGCAGGCAGGCTGCTGAGCCAGTTGCCAACCAGCCTGTTTCACTATTCACGCGAATTTAGTTTATATAGTATATAAAATTAAAATAGACTAAAGTTGTATCACATGAATCGTTAAACATAAAACTTTAATGGTAAAAATAAAAAACCCAAGAAGTTAAGCTAATATCTACACAACACGCTAACTTAAACACTAAAATTGAAAAAAAAAAAAACTAAGCAGGCAGGCTGCTGAGCCAGTTGCCAACCAGCCTGTTTCACTATTCACGCGAATTTAGTTTATATAGTATATAAAATTAAAATAGACTAAAGTTGTATCACATGAATCGTTAAACATAAAACTTTAATGGTAAAAATAAAAAACCCAAGAAGTTAAGATAACATCTACACAACACGCTAACTTAAACACTAAATTGGAAAAAAAAAAAAACTAAGCAGGCAGGCTGCTGAGCCAGTTGCCAACCAGCCTGTTTCACTATTCACGCGAATTTAGTTTATATAGTATATAAAATTAAAATAGACTAAAGTTGTATCACATGAATCGTTAAACATAAAACTTTAATGGTAAAAATAAAAAACCCAAGAAGTTAAGCTAACATCTACACAACACGCTAACTTAAACACTAAAATTGAAAAAAAAAAACTAAGCAGGCAGGCTGCTGAGCTAGCTGCCAACCAGTCTGCTTCACTATTCACGCGAATTTAATTTATATAGTATTTATTTTTTTATAAATTTTTTCCAAAACTTGTTACAATTTAACGAAAATAGTCAAAATGCATTTATAATCCACTCAAAAATAATACCAAATAGGTTTTTCGTAACAAAATATAAGTTTAAAGTTCACAAATAACCAAAAATATCGGCCGGTATTTAAAACATTGCTTTAAGCTTCGTGTCACAGTAAATACCGGCCGATATTTTTGGTATTCCTGGTATATTCCGGTATTACCATTGCGGTATTTTCGGTATTTTCAAAAAAAAAAAATTGAAGTTTTTTTTAAAATTGTTTTTATGATACTTTATTGCTATTTTTGGTTATTTGTGAACTTTAAACTTATATTTTGTTACGAAAAACCTATTTGGTATTATTTTTTAGTGGATTATAAATGCATTTTGACTATTTTTGTTAAATTGTAACAAGTTTTGGAAAAATTTTATAAAAGAAAAATAAAACAAATTAAAAATAGTCGTACCGGCCGGTATTTCCGGTAATACCGATAATACCAGAAATTTTTCCACACCAGTATGACTAAAATACCAGTTTTTAAGACATTGGCTTAAATCGGAATTCACCTTTCAAAAAAAAAATACAAAAAAATAAAATAAAATTAATAACTAAACATTAGGTACCATTTAAGTAATTAAGAAACATTAGGTATGAAACCAGTAATATGACGCAAACGTTAGGTACCATTTAAGTAATTAAGAAATGCGATATTACATCTTTACCCCTCACGTGCAAGTCACGTGGGGGAGGTTTTAACGGCCACCTGACGGCGTTGGCCTCCAGTATGGTCCGAGTGGAGATTTGCATACGTTGGGTATGATTAGCGTAATTTCGAAAGGAAAGGTATGAAACCAGTAATATGACGCAAACGTTAGGTACCATTTCAGTAATTAACTCTTTTTTTATTAAATAGTATAGACAGATTAAATAGAAAATCTAGATTGTCAGTGAAAAGATATGACTAAGGGTAATAACGTCTGACTTTATTGACCCATCGACTTTGACGGGTGGTTGTAGTGGTATAAAAGGAGTTGTTAGCTATAAATTTGGCTATTAAAATAAGTATTGTGTTTGTTGTTAATAGATCAACTAATACGTTACCTAATTCATTTTTGTGGTTTTTTATCTACTAACTAAACACTTAAATTTAATCGTGTTACCAGTATCTCGGTCATATTCTAAACACCAAGTAAAAAAAACCCTAATTTTTTCTAAAAAAACCTTCCTTATCAGATTCAAACCCAAAACTTTATGCTCAGTGAGCTTTATCGCACCTCTAAAATGTATGATCTGAATTATACCCGACATTTTTTTGTTTTATTAATCAATGGAATAGTTGTTATTTATTTGCCACTTTTAGTATATTATATAAACAATTTATGATTTTAATAGGGTTTTTTTTGCCTAAAACCTTTTAGGTATTTTTTTTAATTTCCTTCTAGGTCATTAAAAATTATCAAATTGTCTCATATAAGTCATTCAGCTGGAAATTCTGTTGACTATGATGATGTGGCTATCATTCTAGCTGATATGGACTTATAACTCTTTAAATTTAGATGACATTGCTTATGTGGCGTTTAAGTATGAGTTGTGATTTGTATACCACTTTTTTGAACCGTACTTCACCAAACATGTTTCATATCATTGTACAGTATAACACCTTAAAACATATTTGGTGGCATACGATTAAAAAATGACGGTATACGGATCATCACTCTTTAAGTAAATGTCACATAAGTAATGATATTTGAGTGTCCATGCCACCTAAAATGATAAACGCGTCATCATGATCAACAATGTTTGAAAATGAATGACCTAAATAGGATAATTTGGCAACTTTTAATGATCTAAAAGAGAATAAAAAATTCGATGGTTTAAAAGGAATAAACTGAAAAGTACGATTAAATTTTAGAGAGAAAAACCCTTTTAATAAATCTAGGTCTTTCATTGGTTAATTGACTTATAGCTTAACTGTATTTTTATTAATGTATATCACTATATTTTTCCGGTGTATTTACAATACCAGTAAAAATTGATGTAAATTAATAAGAAGCTTGATAAAATTACGTGTTACATAAAAGTCTAATGTAAGATCTAAGGTTAAAGACAACATATTCACCTTAATCGTTTATATTAGCTTTAAAATTTAAGATCAATATCTATACTTCTATACTCCTCTACAAAGCATATTGACTTTTTATTTTTAGAAATTAAGCACTTTTTTCAGTATTCCCGTAATACCCCTTATACCCCACTCTATCCTTAGAACAAAATACCCTCATACGTTTTTCAGCTAACAAAAAACCAAACGCTAACCCTAATTAAACCAACTCCATACCCCTCCCCCGTTTCTCTCTTCTCTGCTCCAGCACCACCGCCAACTTCCCCCATCACCACCACGATCCACCACCACCGCCGGATTTATTGCCACCAATCCCACCAATATGTTAATCAAATCCACACACACACACTCTCTAAATCACAACCCCTCTCTCTCTGTCTCGCCGGATTCATCGCCGCCAACCACCACCGTCGGTTTCATCACCGCCTGAATCACCAACCACCGCCGCAGGAATCTCACAAATCCCCTCAACCACCGGTACCATATCCCCTAGCCACCGCCGCCTGATTCAATATGTGAATTCCAGCCACCACCGCGGATTCTTCATAACCACCGCGGATTCTTCATAACCACCGTCGGATTTAATTTAATTAAAGGTAAATTAAATATGTTTTCATTATTATATTTTGTAATTAGCATGGTGTGCGGATCGTCTTATGGCCATTACTACAAATAAAATTCCTTTTGTTGGATAATTCGTAAGCACATATACATTAACTATCAAAATCCAGACCAAAATATATCTAAGGGGTTATAGATGGTAGTTAGATTCACTTTGCCTAAGTAACTAGTGTTGTCCCTAGACTCAAACTACTCTTTAAACAAATTCTCGTTAGATTCACTTTGCCTAAGTAACTAGTGTTGTCCCTAGACTCAAACTACTTCTTTAAACAAATTCTCGTTAGATTCACTTTGCCTAAGTAACTAGTGTTGTCCCTAGACTCAAACTACTCTTTACTCAAATTCTCGTTAGATTCACTTTGCCTAAGTAACTAGTGTTGTCCCTAGACTCAAACTACTTCTTTAAACAAATTCTCGTTAGATTCATTGTATAAGCAACTAGTGTTGTCCCTAGACTCAAACTACTCTTTAAACAAATTCTCGTTAGATTCACTTTGCCTAAGTAACTAGTGTTGTCCCTAGACTCAAACTACTCTTTAAACAAATTCTCGTTAGATTCACTTTGCCTAAGTAACTAGTGTTGTCCCTAGACTCAAACTACTTCTTTAAACAAATTCTCGTTAGATTCACTTTGCCTAAGTAACTAGTGTTGTCCCTAGACTCAAACTACTCTTTAAACAAATTCTCGTTAGATTCACTTTGCCTAAGTAACTAGTGTTGTCCCTAGACTCAAACTACTTCTTTAAACAAATTCTCGTTAGATTCACTTTGCCTAAGTAACTAGTGTTGTCCCTAGACTCAAACTACTCTTTACTCAAATTCTCGTTAGATTCACTTTGCCTAAGTAACTAGTGTTGTCCCTAGACTCAAACTACTTCTTTAAACAAATTCTCGTTAGATTCATTGTATAAGCAACTAGTGTTGTCCCTAGACTCAAACTACTCTTTACTCAAATTCTCGTTAGATTCACTTTGCCTAAGTAACTAGTGTTGTCCCTAGACTCAAACTACTTCTTTAAACAAATTCTCGTTAGATTCATTGTATAAGCAACTAGTGTTGTCCCTAGACTCAAACTACTCTTTACTCAAATTCTCGTTAGATTCACTTTGCCTAAGTAACTAGTGTTGTCCCTAGACTCAAACTACTTCTTTAAACAAATTCTCGTTAGATTCACTTTGCCTAAGTAACTAGTGTTGTCCCTAGACTCAAACTACTTCTTTAAACAAATTCTCGTTAGATTCACTTTGCCTAAGTAACTAGTGTTGTCCCTAGACTCAAACTACTCTTTACTCAAATTCTCGTTAGATTCACTTTGCCTAAGTAACTAGTGTTGTCCCTAGACTCAAACTACTTCTTTAAACAAATTCTCGTTAGATTCATTGTATAAGCAACTAGTGTTGTCCCTAGACTCAAACTACTCTTTACTCAAATTCTCGTTAGATTCACTTTGCCTAAGTAACTAGTGTTGTCCCTAGACTCAAACTACTTCTTTAAACAAATTCTCGTTAGATTCATTGTATAAGCAACTAGTGTTGTCCCTAGACTCAAACTACTCTTTACTCAAATTCTCGTTAGATTCACTTTGCCTAAGTAACTAGTGTTGTCCCTAGACTCAAACTACTTCTTTAAACAAATTCTCGTTAGATTCACTTTGCCTAAGTAACTAGTGTTGTCCCTAGACTCAAACTACTTCTTTAAACAAATTCTCGTTAGATTCATTGTATAAGCATTATTGGCTTAAAGTTTGTATTACTAATTCATCTTTAAGTTACCCGGCTCTTAAGCCATGACCCAATAATAATTCCCTCCGGTGACCACAGTGTACGTTTCCATGTCACTAGATCGCGTCTGACATTGTTAAGCATCATGTTCTATTCATCCTAATTACTACGGTGCTGGATTCCTCAGTTATAAGTGAATCACCTTTTACAACTAGTTAAAGACCGACTAGTGTTTTCCATCCTTATGTATTAATCCTAGGGTATTGTTTGATCCAAGAACCGCATGGATCTTCGATCGGGAACAATGGGGGGTTTTGACCGATTTATTGGCGATTCCCTGCAGGTGTAAAGCTTTGAGAAACTTAACGCCATTGTATCGATGTTTGTGTTTGGCGGTGACGACTTCTCCATAGAGAAGGCGGCCACCTTATGTGTTTTGAGGGTGAAGAGAACATGTCTCCATCCAATGATGAGAACCTCTATTTATAAGGGGAACTCATCTTGGGGAATAAGTTAGGTCATTAGGGTTTTACCCTAGAGTTTAGGAAGGGATTTGGGTAGATCCCTTTTCTTTAGGAGGAAGAAATAAGAGATTTCCTCCATATTTGGCGGAGCTCCGTTCTGACGGAGTGCTCCATTCTGATGGGTGAGCTCCGTAATAGGATCTTGGACATTCTGAGGTGAGCTTCGTATTTCTGCCAGGAAACATCCTTAAGCAGCCTTCGTAATAGCATATTTACATACTGAGGTAGGGCTTCGTATAGGGTATATCATCAAGCCCCCCAGTCTAATAGGAGAGACTGGCAAGAGGCTGTCGTATTAGACTCCAATAAAATATCCGGCTTTTTCCTTTCTAATAGTTAGGGGAATTACCTTGACGTCATGGTTGGACTGCTAGAAACTTCTGTCGGCATGATGATCTTCAGATGAGACTTTCATGTCCATCGGAGTTGATGTTTGTCACCGTCTGCTTGCGTCTTTAAACTCGTGATACTCTGAGGTTCCTTCTACCGTACTTCTCCCGGAGCTTCCTAGGTCACTTCAGAATCTATGTATCCCTTTTATAGCTATTTCCAAACTTATTTCCCTTATAGTGGGTCTAAGCCGGTTATAAAGCTATTTTATTTGTAACTCGTTGGGATCGAATAGGATGCTTCTTTATGTTGCCCAAGTGTCTGTTGTATGTCATATCCGTAGGTGATGAAAAAGCTTTTAATCTCATATGTGAACTCAATGTTTTCCTTAGTTGCGTCACTTTTTCTTGGGAAGGTTCTAATGGTGGGTCGGTGATGCTGTGGTGTAGTATATAGTTTCGTCTCCGCTGTTGGTGGAAAAGGTCTTCAATGTTGTGGATGGTTCTTGAGCTGTGTGCTTATTTAGGATTTTTGCGAAGATATTTGGATTTTATGACGCTAGTAGGGTGGATGTTGAGGCAGGTTTGGTCCGGGCTCTTATTGCTGAAGGTAGTATTGCTTTTAATGGTCTTCTTGTAACTGCGTTCTCCTTCGCAGAAAATTTGTTTAGGCAACATGTCAATGTTGAATCGTCGTCCAAAATATGTTTGAATTTTACTCCACCGTTATCTGTATCAGATCATATTAATGCACAACAAAACTGTTTATGCATATTTTTTGTTATTTTCGCCATGTGTAGACTGTGTAATCTGACCATCGTAGGTTCTTCCGGGAGTCTTTTAGTGCTTGGAAGGCCTTGTTTTGTTGGCTGAAGACAAACTTGGGCCCTTCAGATTCTTCAATGTGTTGATGTGTAAGGGCTGAACCGAAATCGTCTTCGTCTGTTGAAGTCTTTGTCATTCAGCCTCCAGGAAGGTTTTAAAAATATTCCTTCGATTAACATGCTCTATTCTCTCTGCAGCTGCTTCATAATAAATGTCGCGCTAGAAAGTTTCAGCATGGTCTTGTATTTTTGTTCAAATGGCTCTCTATCTTTTTCTTTCACACCTCGACACCTTCGCATATAGCCATTACGAATTTTTCTTAAAAACGTTTTACAAAGTTTCTAAGAGCTGTCGATTTGGATCGGCTAAGATTTAAGAGGCGCTCATTCGTAATAATCGGTTACTTCAAATCGGATTCTGTTGCGGGTTATATGTCTCCCCTGTATCTCTGGAGGTCCGTGTCTTGAGTTGTGTCTTCCTTGGTAGCTCTGATGAGTAACCTTCTTCTTGAATTTTTTATGTGATTTGCATTGGGATTATCTATTGGCGTTTGCCTTTTAAAGATGCTGATCAGGCTATCTATTGGCTTTTGCCTTTGCAAGACTATTCCACAATGCTCAGATTTGCACAAGATTTGCCTTATTGACTTTTTGTCGCCAAGGCTTTATCTGTGATATATACTGGGCTTTTATCTTAATTAAGATTTATCCACAGTTTCGTTGGATTTTATGGGCGTCCCCTTACTCCAACTTAATTAGTTAATTGTACGTACTTATTTATAATATTTGCGAAGGGTAGCGACCCAACTTCGCTTATGTTAGCAGAGTTCAGTAAGCATCTGGCACTGAGTTATCTGCTTGGTTGCCCACGTAGGGTCTTATAATTGTGACAGAGATTTCTACCTTTCAAGCAGCTTTATGGTCGGAAGGTTTCGGCTCCGTCGTCTTTTGATGTGATCGTTGGTTGCGGTTGTTGTGGCTATCCGCTGATTGAATGTTCCTCCTTCGGCGTGCTTTGTAAATGTTGCGCCAATTGCTTGATGTAGTCTTCTGGGAGCTTCGGAGATTATAATATAGTCTTCGTTACGCGCAGAGCTATGTAAGTCCCAACTTGTTAGATGGTACTACTGAAGACACCTCTATGTCGATGGTGGAGTTACTTTGCAATATACTTACTGAACTGGAGACGACCAGTTGCAGAGGTATATACCAAGTTCTAGATAGATTACTTATATAAAATACAATAAGTAGAGAACAATGCAATAATACAAATAACTTGTAAACAATCTTGATGAGACAATATGTAGTTTTCAATGTGTAATTTATTTATTGATATTAAACAAATTACAAGGTTGATGCGGAACCAAGATAATACACGAATGTAAATATCCTAACAACCTATGAAATACAATTGATCTATACTCGGAATTTCTCTTCAACAATCGAAACACTTAAAGTAGTGAAATGTTCCTTTTAGCGATTGAGAGAATATTGCACAAGTTCACCAAGAATATTGCAGGTTTGCAAAGTATGAAGTTATCCGTTTTTGTGAAGTAACTTGAATTCTTGGTTGTGCAATGACTTGTATTTATAGGCAAAGTTAACATTGGGATGTTAACTTTAGCCGTACAAATGTGGTTGGGAGCATTTAAGGAATAGCATTTAATTCCTTAAAAAGCATTGTAAAGTCGCGTGTTAAAGTGACTTTACATAACCACCTTTATGTACCTTTTAATACTTAAATAATAAGATAAGGCTTATTATCCGGGTAAAGGTACATAAAGTATACAAGTCAATTCCTCGTAATCAGTGTAAAGCTTTGTAAGGGCTTTCCACTGATGGTCTCCAGTTTGTAACTGACTAGAATGCCAACTGGGCTTCGCTGCCATTGTCATTCTCTTTCTTCCATTTGTTGTCTTCGACTTCAACTGGAATGCTTCTTCAACTTGGTCAGTTCTCAACTGGAGGAAGTCTTCAGTTGCGTTAACTGTACGGTGCAACTGGACTTCAATATATTTCTCGACAAATCATCTTGGTCACCAGTTTACTGGGTCACCAGATGCAACTGGTGACTGGTCAGTGTGAACTGGTGACTGGTCAGTGTGAACTGGTGACTGGCCAGTTCCAGGTGAACTGGTCCTAACAAATTCCCCCTATTTGTCTAGAAATATAGTCTAAGTCTTTTCTAGTTCTTGTATCTATACAAGTGTGAACTATAGAGACTTGTTCGATTTAAATCTATCTAAAATATCTAAGGCATTTTTATAGATCAATAAATGCCTTAGGTTTTTCTTTTATGTTTGTTAGATTTTAATCTTTTATCTACCTTGTGGTTACAAACTGGTAACTTCATTTATACAAGGAATGAAATTTACACAAGTTACAGAATGTAAAACAAACAACAAGTAGATAACTGAAGAAAGAACTTAAACAGATGGCCCTTCGCCAGTTCTTCTTCTTTTGGTCACTAGAGAAATAGGTTGAGTGTCTTCAGGGTCAATATTCAGCCTTTGCTCCAGATTCTCTTTATGTTGAATCTTGCCCTTTAAGAAATTTACCCATGCCTTCTCAAACCTATTCTTTTGTGCCTTAGCATCAAGCACATTTACCATCTCGACCCATTCGCTGAACCCAAATTGCAACACACCAGGATCATCAGTTCTCACTAGTGGCCCACCAGCATACTTAACTTCAACTTGAAAGACCTTGGTGCCTGGCTTGATTGTAATATTGACATTAGTGATAGTACCACCATGTCTTCTGGTTGACATGATCTGGGAGTAGTAGTTTCTTGCTTCAGTTTCATTAGTGATTTTAATACTCCCAGCACCAGCAGCCAGTACGGCGGACTTAATGTCTTCATTTGTGACCTCGCCAGTTGGTTCAACGAATGTTCTAAGGTCAGCATCCCTATCAGCTTTGGTCAGTGGTCTTCCAGGTTGTGGAATCCTTCTTCTTGGTGGATTCATCACTTCCTTCACAACCTTCTTCACATTGGCAATTCTCTTCAGAATCCCACTGGCCCTTAACTCCTTAGCCCTCTCCAAAGAAATGTTCAAGCTTCTGGCATCAAATTCAGCCTCATCCTCATGATAGTGTCTTTCCAGTTCAACATCTAGCATTTCATTTAACTGGTCAACTATCCTAGGATCATTCTTAATCCTGAGATACTCCTCCTTAGTGATACCTAGAAGATTGGCATCACTCATATCTAGCAATTTCAATTGTGTGAGATGTGCCCTGGCTTCAGCTTGGTTCCTTTGTTTCATTTTCTTTCGTTCTTTAATGTCATCACCAAGTCTGGCCAGTCTTCTACTATCACTATCTGAAACTGGAGGCAGTACATCAGCATTACCAGTTTCAAGCATTTCCATTTCAGTGGCCGGCTGGGCTTCATCAGATACTTTACCCTTTCCCTTATCTAACACATTCCCCCTTACACTAGCCTCACCAGTTTGCTCACCAGCATCAGTACTGGTAGCTAAGCTCAATTCCCTTCTAGGTACAACTGGTGGTGCAAGGACTGTACTTCTTTCCCCCTTGGCAGCATCTAGACCTGCCCTAATTGCTTCCCATTCAGAGGGGTGTGATGGCAACCGGTCAAGAGGCTGCCACGACTGTACATCCTTGCACTCTTTGAAAATCCCACACATCATTCTGAAGGACCTCCAAAGGTGGTTGGTTTCTTTAGCCTGGGCCAAGACATTTGCAACAACTTTGTCTTGACCAGTTTTCAATGCATTCAAAACCTTTGATTCTTCATCAATACCAGCAACCACCTTTTCCTTCATATCATCATCCCTCTTCTTCAAGTTCTCCACTTCATTGGTCAGTTTATTCAATGATTCAGTATGTAGAGATACTTGGGTGCTCAAACCTTCAATGCTGCCCCTCAACTGGTTGATCTCACTGGTAAGTGGGGCCAGATCAACCTGAGGAGTGGCCAGCTTGGTGATCTCAGATATCACCCTTTCAACCAAACGCTCTTCTCTAGCACCCAACGTATCCTCTATCTTCTGACCAACTGAAGATACCAACTGCTCTCCAAGGCCAGTTATATCTAGGCCAGGTCTCTCAATTAGTTCCTTGACCTGCCTTTCAATCTCCTTCAGATCTACTTCAGAGGTTCTGACAGTGTTGGTAAGTAGATTTGAGATAGAACTGGTGACCTTGGAGTGAGTTAGGTCAAAGGCTTCCTTCAATGTACCAGCCAGATTGTTACTGCCAGTGACCAACTCATTCAATTTATGAAACACCAAGTCCTCATTTGATGAGAACTTGTTTATCCCCAGATCAACCACCTTGATATTTGTCAAAGAGTCTTTGTGGTATCTGGAGAAGGACTTGGTGTTCTTATCAAGTGTCTTCTGAATCTCCTCCACCCTGGTTAAAAGGTTTTGGAGATCGGATTGTATGGAGACAACTTGACTGTCCAGTGACAAAGGAGAAGGTGTCACTGGACCACGAGCAGTTACTACTGGAGCAACTGGAGGAGGCAAACTAATGGAAGTCTCCCCAGTTGTCAGGCCAGCAGTTGAATATATATGAGGAGTGGTAGAAGAAGAAAGGACTGGAAAAACAATGTGTTGTTCATGCTGAGAAAGCTCAGGTGTGAACAACGGCGACGGTGGTGGGGGCATTTCTCGAGCAAGTGAGAATTGCCCAGTTGGTAAAGGAGCGGTATATATTGGTAAAGAAATATCTATAGGCACATTTTGCTCAGGTGGTGAAAGTGAAATTGATGCGTCTGGAGGGCAGACTGGAGATGAAGGGTCTTGTGCTTGTACAGAAGCATCAAGAATCTCCATGTCTGTTTCAGTACCTTCTGAATCCGAAGATTCAATAAGGATTTCCTCGTCGTTAACACCCATGTCCAGATCCATGAATGTGACAGAGGGCTGACCAGTTACCTGGTCAGTCTCCAGATGACCTTCCCCAGTTTCCTGGATGGGTGCATCTGTTGGTGGATCAGATACCGAAGTATCTTCACCAGGGATAGATGTGATGGGGGTTGCTTCAGTTATGATTGCTCTATCCTCAACCACAACATTAGACACACTGGAGGGTCCCTCATTATTTTGAGGCCCGCCCAGTTGCCTTTCTGACTCACCTACAAGAGGTGCATCAGTTGAAGCGAATGCCAGCTGCATTCGTTCAGGAATTTCAACCTCACCAGCTTCAGATACCAGTGAGTCTAGATTCCTAAGCATATCTGGAGCATTGAATGGTGAATTTGTATCATTATATGCTTCCCTGCCCAGAATTTGCTTAAAACAGAGTGAGAGGAACCTTGAAAAGGGAATACAAACACCCCTTGTGCCCTTCAGTTTCTGAACCAGGCTTCTATACAGAATATCTGCAAAGTCCACCCTCAAACCGTTCCACAAGCAATAAGCCATCTCTGCTTGTGAGGAGTTGATCTGGTCAAGTCCACCAGAACTCCCACCCATACTTTCCACCAGGTGGATGAAAAAATACCTCCATGAAGGAGTAAGACCCTTCATGGTCTTGAGCACCCCATTCTCCAAACACTCCTTGTGTCCCATTTCCAGGAGCACTTGGCGAAAATTAATATTAGGGGGCAAGACGACTGGAGATTCATTCTCTCTCCAGTAGTTAAGGCGTAAGGCATCCCTTAACACGTCAGAGGTCAAGGTACACTGGATTGTTCCATCCTTTAAAGTGAAACTGATGGAGGAACAATCAGAAGAAAGAACGGCAGTGTACCAAAACTCACATAAGTAGTTGTGAAACAACTTACGTGGGTTTAGAGAGAATTGCCCAGTTGGTAAAGGAGCGGTATATATTGGTAAAGAAATATCTATAGGCACATTTTGCTCAGGTGTGAACAACGGCGACGGTGGTGGGGGCATTTCTCGAGCAAGTGAGAATTGCCCAGTTGGTAAAGGAGCGGTATATATTGGTAAAGAAATATCTATAGGCACATTTTGCTCAGGTGTGAACAACGGCGACGGTGGTGGGGGCATTTCTCGAGCAAGTGAGAATTGCCCAGTTGGTAAAGGAGCGGTATATATTGGTAAAGAAATATCTATAGGCACATTTTGCTCAGGTGTGAACAACGGCGACGGTGGTGGGGGCATTTCTCGAGCAAGTGAGAATTGCCCAGTTGGTAAAGGAGCGGTATATATTGGTAAAGAAATATCTATAGGCACATTTTGCTCAGGTGTGAACAACGGCGACGGTGGTGGGGGCATTTCTCGAGCAAGTGAGAATTGCCCAGTTGGTAAAGGAGCGGTATATATTGGTAAAGAAATATCTATAGGCACATTTTGCTCAGGTGTGAACAACGGCGACGGTGGTGGGGGCATTTCTCGAGCAAGTGAGAATTGCCCAGTTGGTAAAGGAGCGGTATATATTGGTAAAGAAATATCTATAGGCACATTTTGCTCAGGTGTGAACAACGGCGACGGTGGTGGGGGCATTTCTCGAGCAAGTGAGAATTGCCCAGTTGGTAAAGGAGCGGTATATATTGGTAAAGAAATATCTATAGGCACATTTGCTCAGGTGTGAACAACGGCGACGGTGGTGGGGGCATTTCTCGAGCAAGTGAGAATTGCCCAGTTGGTAAAGGAGCGGTATATATTGGTAAAGAAATATCTATAGGCACATTTTGCTCAGGTGTGAACAACGGCGACGGTGGTGGGGGCATTTCTCGAGCAAGTGAGAATTGCCCAGTTGGTAAAGGAGCGGTATATATTGGTAAAGAAATATCTATAGGCACATTTTGCTCAGGTGTGAACAACGGCGACGGTGGTGGGGGCATTTCTCGAGCAAGTGAGAATTGCCCAGTTGGTAAAGGAGCGGTATATATTGGTAAAGAAATATCTATAGGCACATTTTGCTCAGGTGGTGAAAGTGAAATTGATGCGTCTGGAGGGCAGACTGGAGATGAAGGGTCTTGTGCTTGTACAGAAGCATCAAGAATCTCCATGTCTGTTTCAGTACCTTCTGAATCCGAAGATTCAATAAGGATTTCCTCGTAGGCTGGCCATAGGATTATTTGGATTTAGTTTTATGGCAGCACTACTCGGAGCACCAGGTGCCTGTGTGGCATCTGGTGAGGGATTATATGGAACAGTCAAGAGATTTACATCTCTTGAACGGGATGATCTAGGAGCCATAGAATGAAACTGAAATTTAGGATTTAGGGCTTTTGATTTGTGAAGCAAAGAGAAGAATGAAGCAATGTTTATGATTGGAAGTAAATGAAGAGAGTAAATGAAGAGAATGAAAAAAAGAGAGTAAATGAGTTTTGGAGTAAATAAGGGTATTTATAAGGGGATTCAAGATCCCAATGTAAAACCAAAAATCATATTTTATTAAACCAAATCAATTTTGAAGATATTTTGACAAAATGATTTTGAATTTTGAAATAAAAATATAATTTTCCATGTAAGCATTAAATGTTACCATGTCAGCATTAAATGCTACGACGGCTTACTTTACCCATGACCCCACTCACTTTTTGTTTTCCCAATACAAACAGTTGTCAAGTACTTAAAATGGTTTCAAACACGTCAGATCACGATATCAAGTGGTTTAAAACACTCGAGTATCATCACGTGTCACACATATTGACCAGGTATTTGTAACGTTATAAAATTTAGACAAAGACTGAACCTGGTAACTGGAGGATCAGTCCAGTACCAGTTTCCAACTGAAGAGTTCTCCAGTTGCATTTTCAAACAAAAACGAATTTTAGTCAGAAAATTATTTTGAGTCTTTCCCCCTAAAATGATGATCCAGTAATCAATTAGTGCCAAGATAGTTTCACAAAGGCGTTCGATAGCCTGGCGAGCAAAGATTATCTGGACCTCCTCAACTGGAGAACTTCATCAGTGTCACTGACGCGTTCAATAACAAAGAAAGCTCCAGTTAAGGGTTTAACATTCCCAGTTCGCTGATGAGATGTTTAAAAGTTTTCTCATCGAGAGGTTTAGTAAAAAACATCAGCTAACTGTTTGTCAGTGGGGATGAAATGAATTTCAATATCACCTTTCATAACATGATCTCGAATGAAATGATACCTGATGTCAATATGCTTTGTTTTGGAGTGCATCACTGGGTTGTGAGAGATAGCAATTGCACTGGTGTTGTCACAAAAGATTGGGGTCTTGGTATACTTCTGACCATAATCTAGTAACTGGTTCTTGATCCAGAGAATCTGGGCACAACAACTGGCCGCAGAAATGTACTCTGCCTCAGCAGTGGACATAGAGACTGAAGTCTGCTTCTTGCTGGTCCAACTTACCAGTTTTCCTCCAAGGAAATGACAACCACCAGTTGTGGATTTTCTATCAATCTTACAACCTGCATGATCAGAATCTGAATAACCCATTAGATCTAATCCTGAGCCTTTGGGGTACCAAAGACCAAGATTAGGACACCCTTTCAGGTATCTAAAGATACGCTTTACAGCGTGCAAATGTGATTCTTTAGGGTTAGCCTGAAACCTGGCACATAAACATGTTGCAAACATTATATCTGGTCGACTGGCAGTTAAGTACATCAGTGAACCAACCATACCTCTATAGTCAGTTATGTTAACTGGTTTGCCAGTTGGGTCAGAGTCCAAATTCAATGGTGCTGCAATAGGTGTGTTTTTCGATGGGATTGAATCATATTTGTATTTTCTTAACAAATCTCTGACATATTTTCCTTGGTTTATGAAAATTCCATTTTCAGTTTGCTTAATCTGAAGACCTAAGAAAAATGTTAATTCACCCATTAAACTCATCTCATACTCAGATGACATGATTTTAGAAAACTTTTTACACATTGCATCATCAGTTGAACCAAAAATAATGTCATCAACATAAATTTGTACCAATAAGATATTACCTCTTTCTTTCAAGATAAACAAGGTATTATCTATTGCACCTCTTTGAAAGCCATTTTTAAGAAGATGTTTAGTTAAAGTATCATACCAGGCTCTTGGGGCTTGTCTTAGACCATACAATGCTTTGTTCAGTCTATAAACCCAATGAGGATGCTTCTCATCGATGAAACCTGGAGTCTGCTTAACATAAACTTCTTCTTCCAATGTTCCATTAAGGAACGCACTTTTGACATCCATCTGGAAGACCTTGAACTGCAGATGGGCTGCATAAGCCAAGAATATTCTTATGGCTTCAAGTCTTGCAACTGGAGCAAAAGTTTCATCAAAGTCAACGCCCTCTGCTTGACAATAACCCTGGGCAACTAGTCTGGCCTTGTTTCTTACAACATGACCATCTTCATCCATTTTATTTCGGTAGACCCATCTGGTACCAATAGGTTCTTTCTTTAACCCTGGTGGACAAGGAACAAGCTCCCAAACATTGTTCCTTTCAAACTGGAGGAGCTCTTCTTGCATAGCTTCCACCCAGCTTGGGTCTGCCATAGCCTCGTCAATCTTCTTTGGTTCAATTAAAGATAAGAAGGTGACGTTTAAGCATTGCTCACTGGTGGCTCTTCTAGTCTGAACCCCACTAGTTGGATTACCCACAATTTGTTCAATTGGGTGGGCTTTAGTCCATCTAGTGTATTGACTAGGCTGGTGAACTACAATATCAGTGCAAGTTACCTGGAGATCTTCTTCAGTTGCAGCAGCATCTGGAGAAGGATCAGTCCAAACAACTTCTACATCCTCATCAGAGTCAATGAGGTCTCGATTAGCATCATGAAATTCCTCAGTTGAAGGTATTTCATGAGCAACTGGAGAAGTAGGTGCTTGAACTGGTGCTGATATTGGAGTGGCACGTACATCTGATCCAATCACCAATTCTTGTGGTAAGTTAAAATTGATGGAGGGATAAAATGATGTGTCACTGGTGCTTTTCTTCTTCTTGACTGGTTCCAGTTTGTTGTAACTGGAAGCATCTTCTGGTGAAACAACTGACCGATGAACTTGGTCAGTTTCACCAAAGTTGATTGGAATGACTGGAGAAATATCAAGGCTTGGTCTCTTGTTGATTGCTTCAGTTGATTCATCGAATGTGACATGAATTGTCTCATGCACCTTTTGGAGTCTATAATTATAAACTCTAAAGGCCTTTCGAATATCTGAATAGCCTAAAAATACCCCTTCATCAGCTTTAGCATCAAACTTTCCAAGCTGACTGGAATCGTTCAGTATATAAACTGGACAACCAAATACATGGAAGTATCCAATATTTGGTTTTCGATTCCTGAGTACTTCGTAGGCAGTCTTCTTATGTCTCTTGATGTAGACTGACCGGTTTTGGGTGTGACAAGCAGTTGCAACTGCCTCAGCCCAAAAACTGGTGGGAAGACCAGATTCAGATAGCATGCTTCTGGCCGCTTCTATCAGTGTACGATTCTTTCTTTCCACAACTCCATTTTGCTCTGGAGAGTGAACTGATGAGAAGTTTTGAGAGATGCCAGTGTCAGTGCAAAATGTTTCAAGTACCTTATTTTGGAATTCAGTACCATTATCACTTCGCAACTGACAAACTTTTCGAGTGTACTTGAGCTCAATTCTTTTGATAAGCGAGATGATTTCAGCAGGTGCATCACTTTTGGATCTGATGAATACCACCCAGCAATATCTGGTGAATTCATCAACCACAACTAGAGTGTATTTCTTTCCAGCTCTAGTTTGAACATTCACTGGACCAAAAAGATCCATATGAAGCATGTGAAGAGGTTCAGTGATGCTAAAATTTTGCCTAGTTTTGAAACTGGCTCTCTTCTGCTTACCCATCTCACACCCTGGACATGGCTTTTCCTTATTGAAGGAAATCTGGGGTATCCCATCAACCAGTTGTTTGCGAGACAACTTGTTAATGTTCTTGAAATTAAGGTGGGATAACCTTTTATGCCATAGCCAGTTGGTGTCCTCATCAGCTTTGGTATAGAAACATTGCTCTTTTGGAGCTGGTTCCATATCCATGATGTACACATTCCCTTTTCTTGGTGCAATCATCACCACTTTCCAATCCTTGTTAAATATGGTGCCTTGTGCAATATCGAACAATACTCTGAAGCCATCATCGCAAAGTTGGCTTACACTGATCAAGTTATATTTCAAACCATTCACAAATGCAACTCTTTTGAATTCGACTTGTCCATTATTGAGCACACCATATCCTTCAGTCTTTCCAGATTGATCGTTACCAAACGTCACTGTCGGTCCATCTTGGACAGTGAACTCTTCCAGTAGGGGCTTACATCCGGTCATAGTCCGGCCAGCAGCGCTGTCCAGATACCAGATATTTTTCTTTCGATCGCCCTACACACACACAAAAATCATTAGTTATTTTTGTGAACCCATCTTTTCTTGATGGGTCCACTGGACTTCTCTACAGAAGCCACAGTTGATTGTTGAGGTGTTGAACTGGAGGCTACATCTGGAGCATTATCACCAGCTCCAGGTGCAGAAGTAAAAACGATTGGTATTTGATACTTACTCACCTTAAGTTTACCAGATTTTGTTCCTGATGGAACATTCTTTTGTTTAGGTACAGAAGGGAGTGATTTAATATTTTGTTTTAAAACTGGAGGTGGTGAACCTCCTTCCAGATTGTTAATCCGGGCAGTGCAACTCTGAACCTGCCGAGACAAAAGTTGGAGTTGCCTTTCCAGATTAACCAAAATATTGTTTTGTTCAGGCAGTTGAACCTTGGACATTGGTTCAACTGGAGATTTAGTCTGTCGGGTCTTGGGCTCCTTAGACTTTTGAGGTAAAGGCTTGTTACCAGTGGCCTTTTTGACTGGAGCTTTAGCCTGTTTGGCTCCAGTTTTAACCTCAATGGGGGTGGTCTCATTGGTTTCAGTTTCAACAGCTTCAGGTTGATCATAAGGTGTTTCAACCTGGAGAGCTGGAGGCAATGCATGAAGATCTGGTATAAGAGCTGCCATCTCCAGATCTTCAGATTTCCATGCATTTTTCTGGGCATCGATAGTTCTTGAAAATGCATCATAGTTTTTGCCAGATGCTTTTACCCAGGACTTGATAATCTTTTGAGCCTTTTCAAAATCATAAGATAATTTTTGATTATCAAGTTCTAAAGCCTCAATCTTTAAAACTGACTCCTTGAGAGCCAACTGGACACTTTGTAAATCATTCAGTTGTGGTTTGACATTGTTCAGTTCAATTAAGATAGTGTCAAGATATCGTTCACTATCAGCTCTAACAGTTTCTACAAATGCCAAATCACCACTTAATGATTCAGCCAGGTCCAGTTTTAATTCAGGGTCAACCTGGTGATCATAATCACATACCTTTTTCAGTATGATGTCCACCCATCTTCCAGAGATGACATCATCTTTCACCACATGCTGCTGTTGTTGATCTTCCAAGGCCATGAAACACATGTCCCTTTCCTCTTCTTCATCATCAGATGAGTCATCAGAGTACTCCCATTTTCCCTCAGTTTGTGCCATTAAGCACTGATCCTTTTCCTTTTGCATGGACAGGAGGGCAATCTGGGCCTTAAGCTTCTTGTATTTAGCTTTGTAGCTATCATCAGGCCGATTGTAATTAGGGACAGAGGGGCCAGTTTGGTTATTCAACTGACTAGATCTGCATTCCTTCATAAAATGACCTTTCTTGCCACACTTATAGCATGTAAGATTGGTCTTATCCAGAGAGCTGGAGCTGGAAGCATTGTTGGGGCCATTAAATCTTTTAGATTTATGCTTAAACCTATTAAAGGTTTTAGCAATCATGGCGACCAGATCATCATCGTCAGTTTCATCATAACCATCACTGTTTTCAGTGGTCAGCCCAGAGTTTAAGAAACTGTTCAACATCTCCTTCATCGAGTGTACCTGGACACTCTCAGCAGACATTAAAGCAGCACAAGGTCGCTCAATTGTATTAGCAACCTTGGGACTCTGAGCATGGTTCATGGCATCTTGCTCAGCCACAAGTCTTGCAGCATTATTATCTTCAGTGAATCTGAAGGCTCCATAGAGCGATGCAAGAGTGTGAGTGTGCAAGGTTTTACCTTGTCTCAAGACAAGAACCATGTTTTCCCATTTGGAAGGAAGAATATCACAAAACTTCTCAAGAAGAATATCCTTATCCTTCTCTACACCCAAACCTCTCAACTGATTGATGAGGCTAGAAAATCTGGTGTATGTACCAGTTAAACTTTCATTGGGCAAGGCAAAGAAGGATTCATACTTCTTGTTCAAGGCAACTTTTCTGGTGATGATTGTGTCATCACCTCCTTCAAATTGAATCACTAATTCATCCCACATAGACTTGGCACTGGGAAACAACACAAGTGTTGGAATTAGGTCTTCAGGGACAGCCCCAAGGATCATGTTTTTCAGTCTGGTGTCCAAGTCCACCAGTCTGCGATCCTCATCAGACCAATGGTCTTCTGGCTTTTCCCTTGAGCCTCTTCTTCCAGTAGGATCAAGAAGAGGACTCACCCCAATGGACATAGGTATATATGGTCCATCCTTAAGGATTTTCAACATATACCTTTCAATCCCACCAAAATGCAACAGCATTCTGGCCTTCCATGTACCAAAAGTCTCACTGTTTCCATCAAATTTTGGAACAGGAGTGTTAGAGTAATGTACATGGACATGGTTTGGGGCAGTAGGAGGAGGAGGGTTGGTGTTAACGTTTTGAAAAGGTTGTGCATTAGTGTTCGATGGGTTTTCACCTGAACCAGAACCATCTCCACCTTCAGTAGTGTTCATCTTTGCAGATCTAGGCAAGTTTATTAGCCTTCTGCTCTGATACCACTTGTAAGTCCCAACTTGTTAGATGGTACTACTGAAGACACCTCTATGTCGATGGTGGAGTTACTTTGCAATATACTTACTGAACTGGAGACGACCAGTTGCAGAGGTATATACCAAGTTCTAGATAGATTACTTATATAAAATACAATAAGTAAAGAACAATGCAATAATACAATAACTTGTAAACAATCTTGATGAGACAATATGTAGTTTTCAATGTGTAATTTATTTATTGATATTAAACAAATTACAAGGTTGATGCGGAACCAAGATAATACACGAATGTAAATATCCTAACAACCTATGAAATACAATTGATCTATACTCGGAATTTCTCTTCAACAATCGAAACACTTAAAGTAGTGAAATGTTCCTTTTAGCGATTGAGAGAATATTGCACAAGTTCACCAAGAATATTGCAGGTTTGCAAAGTATGAAGTTATCCGTTTTTGTGAAGTAACTTGAATTCTTGGTTGTGCAATGACTTGTATTTATAGGCAAAGTTAACATTGGGATGTTAACTTTAGCCGTACAAATGTGGTTGGGAGCATTTAAGGAATAACATTTAATTCCTTAAAAAGCATTGTAAAGTCGCGTGTTAAAGTGACTTTACATAACCACCTTTATGTACCTTTTAATACTTAAATAATAAGATAAGGCTTATTATCCGGGTAAAGGTACATAAAGTATACAAGTCAATTCCTCGTAATCAGTGTAAAGCTTTGTAAGGGCTTTCCACTGATGGTCTCCAGTTTGTAACTGACTAGAATGCCAACTGGGCTTCGCTGCCATTGTCATTCTCTTTCTTCCATTTGTTGTCTTCGACTTCAACTGGAATGCTTCTTCAACTTGGTCAGTTCTCAACTGGAGGAAGTCTTCAGTTGCGTTAACTGTACGGTGCAACTGGACTTCAATATATTTCTCGACAAATCATCTTGGTCACCAGTTTACTGGGTCACCAGATGCAACTGGTGACTGGTCAGTGTGAACTGGTGACTGGCCAGTTACAGGTGAACTGGTCCTAACAGAGCTATGCCAGAATATCGGAGAGTAAGTGTGATATGGTCATCCGCCTTAGGTGTTACGACCGTCTTTGTAAACGTATTGCCTTCGGTCCGTGCCTTTGAAGATGACATCTTTCGTGCAGATATGATATGTTTCGGCTGGAGGTAGGATATCAAGATAAATACTGTGGTCTTCTGGATGTTGTAGTGTGCTTGCGAAGGATTGTATGTACGTCATCGAATATCCATTCTTCTTATTATGTCGATAGTATCTTCCATTTGCTTCATAATAGAAAATCACTTTCTCTCATTTTTCCGTTATCTCTGGCAAGCTTGGGTAGGTTGAATACATCAATTTCTCCAACGATCTTTTATTTTAATCATCGCGATATATTATCTAGCGCTGCCGTCGGGAGCAAATTCTCTACCGATGGACTTTAGGGCTTCGGAATCCCAATGCAAGTTTTAATAATTCCATACGCGTAGTATCTTTGTTGTAGGAGTTTTTCTTCATCTCCATAATTAATAATTTGTCGATATCCGCTGTCTTGATGCTTGCATGCCATGCTCCTGAAGATGTGTATTTCCACATAAATGTGGCTCATGTTACTAAGTAGTATTACTAGTAACATGTACGTGAGCTTCATATGTGCATTGGACCATGCACATTGTTTCTTCGATATAAATCTTCATATCTTGGAACCAGTTATCCATATATAGCATGGCTAGAATATTGGAGTAATAAACTTGGATAGTGGGGACACGATCTTTTCGAGATATTTGACATTCTGATCATGTGTTGTAATGGGATTCGGTAACTTCATGTCTTCACCCATATACTAATTTTTTTCAAATTCACTTCGAGTATATAATCATGCACAAAATTAATATGGTGCAGATTAATACTCGTAACTTCTCTTTTATATTCTTGCATGTAGTCTTTGTAGACTAATGTTAATTAGTCTCATGCATGCATGAGATATATTTCCTATGTGAATTGCATGCATCTTCACACTTTGCATTATCTTCCATATTGCAAGCTGGGATCTTGGTCCAAACGTGTAGTAGCTATATATTTGAAATCTTCAAATATTCTTTGAACTATGCACACCATTAATGTTGTTGTATGCATCAAGGATCTGAGCTCGGGATCATCATACTACTTAGTAGCAAATACCGGCTCCATCGTAGACGGAACTGAAGTCACCCGTAGGTGGGTTATCTAGCTCGAGTAACCATCGGTTTTTTTTCTTTTTTTAACGAACCTCATAGCTAGCTGGATGGTATTTCCCAATTAATGAGGAGACAATAAAGTGTGCTGTTAAATGACTTTCCACATTCATCTCCATTAATTGCTAGAATTTTTATTTTGCTACCACGCATGTTTCCACTCCTGAAATTCCCATGCAACACATCTACAAATTCATAAAATTCTCATGCACCTGTTTAATTTATGTAGAATATCATGGAACCATGGACGTCAATCTTCATGCGGGCATTAAACGAGGAATTATATCACATGTTAGCGACGCCGATTTTTCACATGGTAAAGGCATGCACGACTGATCAATGACGGGTTTCGGGTATATTGCGGTTTGTCTAAGAACGTCTTCTTAGCTTGCTAATATGTTTTTTTTGTTGGATCGTCGTGATTATTGCATGGCTTGGGGTGTTGTATAGTCATCGGTGTCGAATCAATATGTACAGGAGGTACCGGTGAATTTGTCATATTTTTGCTTTGGCTCACGTGCTCTCCATCCGAGTGATCTTCTTTAGCCGAATCATTGAAACTACTGGCCATATAGTGTGCCTGAGTCTCAAGATTAGGCTTCGCGATGTATGCAATTGGTGGCATAGCGGTGGCTGCTGATGATGGTTGTATTATGGTTGACAGCGGCGTTGTGAATTTTTTGTACGGATGCTAACTTTTTGGAGGCAATTGGTGCAAATACGAACTTTGTGTTTGAAATTTGTAAAACTACGAAGACCGGTGTCTTAGACACCGGTTTTAAGTTTTTAGGTACAAAGCCGGTGTCTTAGACACCGGTCTTAGTGGACGTGGCATACTTTCTGAGCAAAGCCGGTGTCTATCCTCTCTTTTTATAACTAAAGCCGGTATCTTAGAGGCCGGGTTTTGTGTTTGACTGACAGCGCCGGTGTCTTAGACACCGGTTTTAAGCTACTGAACTTTTTTTAAAAAAAAGCTAAGACACGGATCTTGTTTCATACTGATAGTTCATGTATATTTTTCATACATTTTCGTAAGCATGCATGTTTATCATCAATAAAACCATAAAAATTAAACACATTAAAAACATTAAAATTAAAACAGTTTATTTAAAACATAGATATCATACATTTTATTTAATAACACATAGAAAGCAAACATCTTATCCTCTATTAGGACACCTACTCCTATTATGGCCGGGTTGACTACAAATACCACATTTTCTGGATTGGTTGGAACTGTTGTCGGGATTATCCATCTCATTTCGGATCCGTCTTGTTTGTCTCCTGCCCCTTTGCCTCACCATTCTTGATGAATCTGCCTTAATCATCCAAGTTGGCTCTTTCCAATAGGCGACGTCTCGAAGCGGATTAAATGTTGCTTGATATTGGCTTCTCCACGTCCTTGTTGTGTAGTATCTACTTAGCATGTCACTTACATTCGTATCAGTATGCCCACAAACACCAATTGCATGAGAACAAGGAAATCTTTGAGTTTGCCAAATTCCACACGAGCAAGTCTTGTCCTTAACGGTATCGGGACAAATTCCACACGAGCAAGCCGGTCCAAACGCCCAAAATACGTATTTAAACGTAACCGCCTGACTTGAACCTGTTGGGTGATGTGACCATTTGACAATGGTATCGGGATTAGCATGGAGTAATTCATCTATATACTTGGGAAGCGACTCAAAGTTACTCTCCCACGTTCCAAAAATGCGTTCAATGGCAATCCGCCTAGCATTCCATGCCTTATCATAAGTAACATCAACATTCCAATTATCTTTGACATATGCTTGGATGTGTTTCACCGGATAAGCAATGTCAATCTTGATTTGGGGTTCAATATCTCTTGCAATTAAGCTTGATGTCAAACACCGGTTGTTGTTACTTTGGACATTTCCAAAGCAATTGTGACTAGAGGTCCATTTTGCTATACGCCAAATGCCATATTTATTTTTTCTTGAACCGCTTACAGTCCAGGCACACGGGAACTTTTCAGTGGGACCTTGGCAAGGTTGGGAAACTCGTGACTCGGGATCGGATCGGCGAGGGGGGGAGTCATGAGTTTTTAAAAACTCGGATCGGAATCGGGGAGAACCCGGATCGGGTTTTTATATAAAAAATTTATAGTTTTTGAAATTATATGGAATGAACTTCAAACTTAAAAACATAATTGTTTAGAAACTTTAATATAGTACTTCAAAGTTCAAATTTCATTCATTGGAAACATAAACTTAAACCAATTTAGGATTTTTTTTTTTATAAAAAAAACAAAAATTTTTTTGGGACCAAAGTTGACCCGAGTTTTGACCCGATCCGGCTGATTCTTGACCGATCCGGCCAATTTTTGACCGATCCAGGCGAGTTTGACCGAGTTTTACAAGCGACCAAGTCGTTGACCGAGTTTTCACCCGATTCTAGCCAACTCGACCCGTTTAACCCCCGATTCCGATTCCGAGTTCCCGGCCGAGTCGGCCGAGTTTTACAACACTGGACCTTGGTAGTGTTCACCTCTTGTGTTGCAAATTGCTTTCCAATACTTTGTGCTTGATTCTTGAATCAACATTTCTCTGTTTTTTTTTTATGTTCCATAGCCTGATAGCTGTAACAAGTTCAGCCTTGCTTTTGAAAGCCATTTCTTTATGGATTTCATCATTCTCTTGACACCAATAAACCCATGGTTCATCACTTTCGTCAAATGGAAGACGATTATTATCAACATCATATTGTTGATGAACAAATCCAAGAATTGGAATTGTTGTTGCATTTTGGTTAGCCTCTTCTTCTTGTTGCATTATTACTAAAGCGGTCATTTTAATTTTACCGCCTTTGATATCTGAATCATCTGGAACAAAACCCAACCATTCTTGACAGTAATACATCCACTAAAGTGTATCCAATGATTGCCACGTGCCGGTTACAGCGGGTCCGTCAATAGGTAAACCCCACAAAACTTGAACATCCTGTAAGGTTATTGTCGCTTCACCCACGGGAAGGTGGAATGGGTGCGTCTCTGGACGCCATCTTTCGACAAGTGCTGTAATAAGAGCATGGTCCAAGAAGTGGAACCCGGTTTTAAATACGCCCGCAAAACCAGCATCACTAATATACCGAAAAACATTCGGATTAATTTGTCCATTTAAGTTTTTAACGTGATCCAAAAGCTTTCTATCACCTCTTCTTGCTTTAAGTGGCACGTCTACTTCTTGAACATTGTTGAAAATAACATATGAACGATGTTTTTGTATGCCTTGTAACCATAAAAGCTCATTGTTTATTGGTTCGGATCTTGGTTGGAAATTTGCTTCCATAGTTGAATGAATGATTTGAATATATGAAAGTTTTATTATGTTGAAGAGTATGTAAAAGGTGGTAATAACATTGATCTGCATGAAATGTTTATATATAAGTGAAGTATGAAATGTGGTAAGATTGATTGCATGAAATGTTCAATCACGGGCTGTTTGAATCCAAATTATAATGCAGTCTTGTGATTTCATAAAAATCCAAAACATGGTCATTTCAAATCAAATAATGGTTGCTTGTGAAATCAAAAGAAAGACTTGTGAAATCAAAAGAAAGACTTGTGAAATCAGACTTGTGAAATCAAAAGAAAGAAAAGGCTGGGAACTCTACACGTGGTGATGACCGGTGTCTTAGACACCGGTTTTGAACAGAATGTACTGTTACTCAGAAAGTCGTACTCTAAGAGACCGGCTTTAAGTTTGAAAAAGAGAGGACCGGTGTCTAAGACACCGGCTTTGCCAAGGAGCGCGCCACGTACCCCAAGACCGGTGTCTAAGACACCGGCTTTGCCTCTAAAAAATTAAAACCGGTGTCTAAGACACCGGTCTTCGTAGTTTTACAAATTCTATACTAAAAGTTCGTAGTTGCACCAAATGGGTCGAAAAATGTCGCATCCGTACAAAAAATTCCGGCGTTGTAGATAGACGATTTTTGGTCGACTTTTTTGCTTGTTTGAGCACCTTTGGATCTTTAATTTTTGTTGCTTCGGCGTGTGTGGCTGCTATCCGGCCACCTCCTCTTTACCATGAAGTTCTTATTGCATGAAATATAGTCTTTATAAATAGTTCCATGCATAATAGTAACTTGTATGTTCCTCATACTGATCGAGGTCACTTGTATGAACTAAATCATTATCAAGGTTGTACTAATTAATACGAGTCGGTTGATGTTCATCAGTACGTTGCGAATCACGGAGTCTTTCAGCACTCCTTCATGCTTGTATAGTCCCTATATATAGGTGAACTTGGCTTTAAACGCTCCCGGTTCACGAAGGATTTTCGACATGTCTCGAAACCTTTTATCGGACCAGATTGTAACCTGAGGCTACTACACGTGTCTCATCCCGTGGAGACTCAGTTGTGATCAGTCGCCAGCTTGGTGGTTCAGACCCGGTTGTATATGGTTTTGGTTTATCGCGTCCATGAAGTCTTCTCTAGACCAAGGCCTCCTTCACTTGACTCTTGATCTTTATTAGCAACCTTCCCAACCTTATTTAATATTTGCATCGGCCACCCATGACATCTAAGTCATGGTTTACGGCGATGTACCGGAAAAGACCGTTTTCGGGTTTTCTAAATCTTCTTATGTGCCAAGGTTGGGACTCAAGGTATCCGTATAGATCTTAGTTGTGCCATGGGGTTTCTCCTCGTTGTGAATGGAGACCAGCCTTGCGATGGGTTCTTTTCGTGGCGGTGACACCCGTTTTTAGGTTTTTCACGATAGCCGAACTCCAAATTTTCTTCTTGGTCTAAGTCTGGATCAATGGTAGTCACCCTTCTTTTGTTCACCTCTGTTGATATTTATTGATCGTTGGCAGTTGAATCTGTGGTAGTCGGCAGCGGCGAAATCATCGTACGGTTTCCATCGGTTCTTCCATGAGATGAACTTCAGATCGGTTTTTTTTTTGTTCACGATCATTGCTGTTGTTTGGCGATCATACCATATGTCCTTCGTTTCCACGAACAAAGGCTGCGATATTCTTCTTGATGTTGTAAGACTTTATAGCTTCGACCATATTTTTATTTTTGGATCTTTTAAATTCTCGATCAAAAAGCGGGTTTTGTAGTATGCAAACTACAACACCATTGACCAAAAAAGATCATAAAAATATGAGTGGCTTTTAGTTTGTTAATTCAAGAGTGATTGAATCAACAGGTGGCGGCGGAACAATTCATGGACCTGGTTTTTATTTTATTCAAAAAATTGGTTTTAGAATTGTTAGGCCAGTGCTTATAAGGAGGAGAGTCCTCCAGCTTCTTGCCTACCACATCAGCATCACATCACTCAGGACTCCCCTCAGGATTCTCCCTGTCTATAAGGACAGCTTCTTCAGAACTTCTTCGCCACATCATCAATTATTTTATAATTTATCTCACACACACAAATACACATATATATACACTACACATATATAAAACAAAACAAAAAACTTCAGCCGACCCCACCTCCTTCCGTCCTTGAACTTATTGGGGAAGACTACCATGCGAGATGCAGCCACAAGGACGACCAATGTCAATAACCGTCCGCGTCTTTGGAAGCTAAGGACGCTCTCCAAAGACCTCTATAAGCACCACCCTTAGTAATATCGAAAGGCGAACTTTTTCCATCAAACATTGTTACTAGAACTTTTTGTTTTGTTTTTTATTTGATGTGGATTCCACTAGAATACGAAAAAAGATTTTAATGAATAGGTGTTTAATGGTTTTGTGATCATGGATTTTGAATATGGGAACATGGGAATGATTTCTTTTTGAGATTTCGACGGCAATATATTGAATGTGATGGGCTTTTTTATGTATTATTTTTTTGTGTGAATGTTTTTTGGGTATGAATTTGAAAATAAGGCCGGTGGTTTTAACTAAGTGGTAGGGACGAGACATAGAGTGTTATGTCCCACGGATGACGCCAATTTGTTTGATCCAAAGGAATCGCATGGACCTTTCGATCAGGAAATGATGATATACCCTATACGGAGCTCCACCTCCGTATCCAAAGAAGACACCTACGGGCAGGTACAAAACACTTATACGGAGCACCACCTCCGTAGATGGAAATAATCCCGGAACATCTGAGTTAAATCACTTAGCCCCGGAGGGATATACGTATCATACTCCCCGTAAGGAATATATATATATTTAAGTCCGATTATTCCGGACACGACTTATTTAAGATTATCACAAATCTCCCTAAAAAGATAGAAGATATTCTCAAAAGAGGAAGAGATTTACCCTAATTCTCTTACCCTCCTCCCCAAGTTTCTACCCTCTATATAAATAGAGGATGTGCCATACGGCAAAGGATCATCACATTCGACATATTAAACCCTAATCATATTCAACACATTCGACCTCCGAATCCCTAACCTTCACAAATAAACCCTAAGCCTTACGAATCGGCGAAGGGTTAACAATCATAGGCGTAAAGCGGCCTACGACCCTCTGACCGGAAGGGAATCGCCAACAAAACACCTAAAACCCCACTCACACTTTCGGTTGAGCCATAGTGCGATTATTTGATCAATCAAATTGGCGCTATCCGTGGGACACAACAAAAAAAAACAACAACAAAGCAACACCGCACACACTTTTTTCGAACCCACCCGCGATCAGAATAATCAGCTACCATGGCCGATAGAGGTACCAGTCATCCGTCGAATCCGCAGAATGCGGAGGGACTTCAGATGCCACCAGGAGGACGGGACCTCCAAGAACGGTATCCCTTCCACACGTTTATGTCAAATTTTGACCTATCAACCATTATGCTCGACGACAGAAACACGGCAACAAGGGATAAACAGGATTCACAAGGGCAAAGTTTGGATCGACTTATGCTTGTGTCGACAGGTCAAGGCCCGTGTAGACCTGCCCTTACAGTATCGCATGAACAACGTCAGAAATCAGGATCCGCCCCTGTGAACCAAGAAGGATCATGCGCCGTCAGAGATACCTCCCAGACAGACGGACTACAGGCAAGAGCCCCAATAATATCAGATCACCCGGGAAACCCTAGCCAGGCATTAACGTTAGCGGACCAGGAGATATATGGAGCATCCATACGGGCTGATCATGGTACGTTATGACCGATGCATCGAGGCCAAAACGAAGATAGGTCCGCGCCAGGGTCACAAGGCCAAGACCGAGACAGGTCCGCGCCAGGGTTACAAGGCCAAGACCGAGACAGGTCCGCGCCAGGGTCACAAGGCCAAGACCGAGATAGGTCCGCGCCAGGGTCACAAGGCCAAGACCGAGACAGGTCCGCGCCAGGGTTACAAGGTCAAGACCGAGACGAACCCGTACCGATGCACCGAGGCCAAGACCGAGATAGGTCCGCGCCAGGGTCACAAGGCCAAGACCGAGACAGGTCCGCGCCAGATGCACCGAGGCCAAGACCGAGATAGGTCCGCGCCAGGGTCACAAGGCCAAGACCGAGACAGGTCCGCGCCAGGGTTACAAGGTCAAGACCGAGATAGGTCCGCGCCAGGTCACAAGGCCAAGACCGAGACAGGTCCGCGCCAGGGTTACAAGGTCAAGACCGAGACGAACCCGTACCGATGCACCAAAGCCAACACCAAGATAGGTCCATGTCAGGTTCACACGGTCAACACCAAGACGCTACGGACCCGGACAAGCAGGGGTCAGGCCGCACCCCTCCGGATCCGAAGAAAGCACAGTCACATAAGGATACCCTCCAGCCAGGCAAGCCACAAATAAAGATATCAAGGATATCGAAGCAACCCAGAAACACAAACCAGGTGCCAACATTAGTAGATAGGGAAATTACCGACGCATACGTGCAAGAAACTATGACGTGTTGTGCGCAATAATTAGGCGTCTAAGGGAGACAGCCCAGGTGTATGAACCGGAAACAATAGCCCATTACACCTACAACGAATACCATACAGGGAGATACAAGAAGGATCCGAACAGAACATACCCACTGGGCCATCAACCACGGAACACAGTTTCCCAAACACACGAGGGGACCCCTACAATAGAGAAGTAAAGAATCTCCAAACGGGATCCGTGGAAGGCGGACCTGACCAAGGAAATCAGACTCAAAGCCAGCCCAGAAGAAAAACAGGAACAGGAGAAACAGGTGGAGATAATGATCATGTATCCCCCTCACCCGAGTGGGAACCTATGGACATGTCACATCTAAAGAATATAAACACCCCATTTACCGATAACATACGAAACCACCCGATACCAGTAAATATGAAGTATCCCCAGCACCTAGGGTACTACGACGGAAAGGGAGATCCAGATGACTTCCTGAAGAAGTTTATCGGAGCTGCAATAATCCGAAGATGGGACATGCCAACCACTTGTCAGGCTTTCTCCTACTCCTTAACGAACGACGCAAGAGAATGGATCGATGGCTTACCAGCTAACTCAATAGACAACTTCGAGACCCTAAAGAGCAAGTTCCGATCACAATTCAATATGCAGAAGACACATCGACAGACACATGTGTCGGCACACAACATAAAGCAACATAGCGAAGAAACACTTAGGGATTTTATCGCAAGATACACACATGAAACCCAGGAGATAAGTGGACTGCCGGAAAGCCAGAGGATATCAGGACTCATTCATGGGCTATGAGCAGTCGAGTTAGTCGAACACCTCACGACGAACCTGCCAGAAACATACGATGAACTAACAATTAAGGCTCATGTTTGGATAGACGTTAAAGGGACGACCGGAACAGAGTACACCCTAGCAAAAAGGAAAAGAGATCCGACGGACAGCGGAACCGAAGGCCCTGTCGAAAATCCAAGGTGGGGAGGCAAAGCTAAAGAAGGAAGGAGAATAATACTGTTGAAAAATGTAACATCCCAAACTTTTCTTTAAGATTTGACTAACGCTGTTAAGTCAACCTCATGTGTGTCGTTAAGTCTAGTGTGAATATATGCATATACGTAGTTAATGTGTGAAGTTTGAAAACCTAAATGTTAATGTAGTATAAATGTGTGAAATACGAAGGTTTATGTCTATGAAGTGACATTTAATGAAGGGATAATGTTGTATATGGTCAATAAAGAAGTTTGTGACCAAAAATGAAGGATTAGGAAGCCTAGGGACTAGTTTTGACATGTGTGGAAAGTCAAAAACGGGATTAGTAGCTTAGAGGCTGTCATTAGGAGGTTAATTGCAGATCTCACTTCTTCTAAACAAGCCCTAACTGATCCTAAGTCATTCCATAGTCTTCTCTCATCAAATCTCAAGCCAAAAAGTTGTTTTGTGTGTGAATTGGTGGTCATTGTCAAGAGTATTTGCATCCTATTTGTCATTAGCAGGTAATAATCAATTAATTGATTGTATTTTCAGATTCAAAGTTGTTTTATAATGAACCAAATCTGATTGAAAGGGGGTTTGCAAAGAAATTAGGGTTAAAGAGGTGTTTTGGTCAATTGATGTTCAAAACTGTGTTAAACGAGTCTATAATCGATCTTGATGATCAAAAGATGTTTAATTGTGTCGAAAATATGTTTGGGGAAAAGCCTAGATGGATTGTTTTCTGGAAAATTGAAGAACTTAGTCGTTTTTGGAAAAAATGAACGAATTTAACGAAGCTGTTGCTAAGTTCGTACGAACGAAGGCTAAATTCGTAAGAAGGATTTCTAAGTTAAGTTCGTAAGAAAATCTAAGTTCGTAAGAAGGAATCTGCAGGCTATCTTCGTTAGAAGTAATTTGAAGACTAAGTTCGTAAGAACAATTCGTACGAAGGCTATCTTCGTAAGAAGGAATCTGCAGGCTATCTTCGTAAGGCCTGTAGGTAACTTCGTAAGGTGTAAAGCTGGATTTCTACTTGGTCAGTCTTAAGGTCGTACGAAAGTCCATTTAATGTCCCAAATGACTTATACTTTATATGTTAATGTACGATAGGTGTCGGGGATTACTGATAAGCATTATTAGCTATTTGTTTGCGCGCGTACACTACTACCAGGTAAGATACACTACTTTGACACGCTGGGGGATCAACTAAAAGCTGGTTTCAAATCGTAAACACTTCCATTCGGTATCTTTATATTGCATGTGGGCATATGGGTTACTTGGGAGGTATTATGGGTTATGCAGTTGACCATGAGACCTGAGATGCAGTCCCTATTGTAGTGTAATGTAGTATTGCTTAATGTAGTATGTAGCTATGCAGTTGATGTAGTTTAATGAAGTATCTTGATATGCATGATATATAGAAATGAAGTTGATGTGTGATATGCATGCTTGACTTGTACGCCTAGTTCACTAGACTTGCTAGGTTACTATGTCACTTGCACATTTAAGGATCCAAACGTAATGAAGTTAAAGTGTGTGAATGTCTAGGAATGTGTGTTACCTAGACTATATGTGTGTGAAAGTTTGGGAATGCAGGGACCCAACTATATGTGTGTGAATGTTTGGGAATGCAGGGACCCAACCTATATGTGTGAAATTGAGCTCATCAAACTGATGCAGGGAAAGTGTTAAGCTTAACCCGTACTTGTCTTAGCCGGATGAGTGCGTTGATGCAGTTGTTGCTTGGGTGGCTCCTCGCAACATGGTCTTTATAACGCAGGGCGAGTAATACGGGAGGTTTGACCAACCTCCACATACGGATTACTCTTGGATTGGCTTGCCACTCCTTAACGACGTAAGATGAGTAGTCTTTTGACTGATCATCCAGTCGGGTGTGATGCAGGGCACACTTATATGCAGTTAACAAAGATACGTGTGACAATGTGTGAACTAATGCAGGATAGGCACATTTAGGATGATTATCCTAATTAATATGAAGTCGAAATGTAGTATATGTGTGAACGTGTGATGTGTGTTGTGCCTAATAAAACTTGTCTAATAATGAAGATTGTTTTAATTGGACAAATGCTTTTAATTAAGTGTTATCTTACTTAGCTATTCTTATAGCTAACACTTGCTTCTTTAATGTGGTTGTTCCCTCAGGTTTAGCTTGATGGAATTAGACGAAGGATGTGTGAGCTTGGGTAGATTCATTGAAGGAGCCTTAGTTATCCATAGACGATTCTTTGCTTAGACATTTATTTACATTTCGTACTTAATGTCGAATTTATGTTGTGACATGTGAACGGTTGTTTTATGTTGGGCAACCGTTGGGTTTTCATTTGAACTATTGTTTGATATGGCATGTAACACCAAATAAATGCAGCAACCGAAATGTTTTTATCGGTTTTGACTTTTACAGTCTTTACTTCCGCAATTTAACACCGTTAGGTGAAAAGTTTTGAAAACCCATATTTTTAAACGACGGGTGTTACAAAAAAGCAGTGTAAAGTCGCATGATAAAGCAACTTTACACAACCACCTTTATGTACCTTTTATTACTTAAATAATAAGATAAGGCTTATTATCCGGGTAAAGGTACATAAAGCATATAAGTCAATTCCTCGTAATCAGTGTAAAGCTTTGTAAGGACTTTCCACTGATGGTCTCCAGTTTGTAACTGACTAGAATGCCAACTGGGCTTCGCTGCCATTGCCATTCTCTATCTTCCATTTGTTGTCTTCGACTTCAACTGGAATGATTCTTCAACTGGTCAGTTCTCAACTGGAGGAAGTCTTCAGTTGCGTTGACTGTACGGTGCAACTGGACTTCAATATATTTCTGGACAAATCTTCTTGGTCACCAGTTTCACTGGTCACCAGATGCAACTGGTGACTGGTAAGTGTAAACTGGTGACTGGCCAGTTCCAGGTGAACTGGTCCTAACAAATTCCCCCTATTTGTCTAGAAATATAGTCTAAGTCTTTTTCTAGTTCTTGTATCTATACAAGTGTGAACTATAGAGACTTGTTCGATTTAAATCTATCTAAGTTTCTAAGGCATTTTTATAGATCAATAAATGCCTTAGGTTTTTCTTTTAGGTTTGTTAGATTTTAATCTTTTATCTACTTTGTGGTTACAAACTGGTAACTTCATTTATACAAGGAAATGGAATTTATACAAGTTACAGAATGTAAATACAAATTACAAGTAGATAACTGAAGAAAGAACTTAATGAGATGGCCCTTCGCCAGTTCTTCTTCTCTCGGCAACTGAAGAGATAGGCTGAGTATCTTCAGGATCAATATTCAACTTTTGCTCAAGATTTTCTTTATGTTGAATTTTCCCCCTTAGAAAGTTTACCCATGCTTTCTCAAACCTATTCTTTTGTGCCTTCGCATCCAAAACATTCACCATCTCCACCCATTCGCTGAACCCATATTGCATAGCACCAGGATTGTCAGTTTTAACCAGTGGCCCCCTGGTATAACTAACTTCGACTTGAAAAACTTTGGTGCCTGGCTTGATTGTTACATTTACACCATTAATAGTACCACTATGTCTTCTGGTTGACATGATCTGGGAGTAGTAGCTTCTAGCTTCAGATTCATTTGAATTCTTATACTCCCAGCACCAGCAGCCAGTACAGCGGACTTGATGTCTTCATTTGAAACCTCGCCAGTTGGTTCAACAAATGTGCTAAGGTCAGCATCTCTAGACAGTGGTCTTCTTGGTTGTGGAATCCTTCTTGGTGGATTCAAAACCTTCTTCACAACCTTCTTAACATTTTCAATTCGTTTAAGAATCCCACTGGCCCTATTCTCCTTGGCCTTCTCCACTGAAATGTTCAAGCTTCTGGCATCGAATTCAGCTTCATCCTCAAGATAGTGTCTGTCCAGTTCTACATCCAGTATTTCTTTCAACTGGTCAACTATCCTGGGATCATTCTTGATCCTAACATACTGCTCCTTAGTGATACCCAAAAGATTGGCATCACTCATATCAAGTAACTTGATTTGTGCAAGATGTGCCCTGGCTTCAGCTTGGTTTCTTTGTTTCATTCTCTTTCTTTCTTTGATATTATCACCAAGTCTGGCCAGTCTTCTGCTATCACTATCTGAAACTGGAGGGAGTATATCAGCATTGCCAGTTTCCAACATTACATCAGTGGCCGGCTGGGCAGATGCTTCAACAGCCAAACCTTTACCCTTATCCAAAACAACATTCCCCCTATCACCATCATCACCAGATCCACCAACTCTTTGCTCACCAGCTTCAGTACTGGTAGCCACAATCAATTCTCTTCCAGATGGAGTCCTTCTAGGTGCAACTGGTGGAAGGATTGCACTTCTTTCCCCCTTGGCAGCATCTAGACCTGCCCGAATAGCTACCCATTCAGAGGGGTGAGATGGCAACCGGTCAAGAGGCTGCCATGACTGCATGTCCTTACACTCCTTAAAGATCCCACACATCATCCTGAAGGACCTCCATAAATGGTTCGTCTCCTTTGACTGAATCAAGACATTTGCACTAACTTGTTCTTGACCAGTTTTCAATTCATTTAGGATCTTGGAGTCTTCATCCAAACCAGAGACAACCTTATCCTTTACTTCATCATCCTTCTTCTTCAGATTTTCTACTTCAGTTGCCAGTCTATCTAAAGATTGAGCATGTAGAGATACCTGGGTGTTCAAACTTTCAATGCTGCCTCTCAACTGGTTGATCTCACTGGTGAGTGGGGCCAGATCAACCTGAGGAGTGGCCAGCTTGGTGATCTCAGATATCACCCTTTCAACCAATTGTGCTTCCCTAGCACCCAGCGTATCCTCTATTTTCTGACCAACCGAAGTCATCAACTGCTCTCCAAGTCCAGTTACATCTAGGCCAGGTTTTTCAAGCAATTCCTTAACCTGCCGTTCAATCTCTTTCAAATCAACTTCTGAAGTTCTGACAGTATTTCCTCGCAAGTTGGAGATTGAGGATGTAACCTTGGAGTGAGTTATGTCAAAGGCTTCCTTTAAAGTACCAGCCAGATTGTTTCAGCCAGTGACCAACTCATTGAGCTTTTTAAACACCAAGTCTTCATTAGATGAAAAACTTGTTTATCCCCAGATCAACCACTTTGATGTTTGTCAGGTGATCCTTGTGGTATCTGGAGAATGACTTGGTGTTTTTGTCAAGTGTCTTCTGAATCTCCTCCACCCTGGTTAGAAGGTTTTGGAGATCGGCTTGAAGTGAGACAACTTGACTGTCCAGTGACGAAGGAGAAGGTGTCACTGGACCAGCAGCAGTTACTACTGGAGCAACTGGAGGAGGCAAACTTAAGGAAGTCTCCCCAGTTGTCAAACCAGCAGTTGAAGATATAATAGGAGCGGTGGATGAAGAAAGGACTGGAAAATCAAAGTGTTGTTCATGCCGAGAATGCTCAGGTGTGAACAACGGCGACGGTGGGGGTGGCATTTCTCGAGCAAATGAGAATTGCCCAGTTGGTGAAGGAGCGGTATATGTTGGTAAAGATATATCAGTAGGCACATTTTCTTGGGGGGGTGAAAGTGAAATGGATGCGTCTGGAAGTGAGACTGGAGATGAAGGGTCTTGAGCTTGTACAGAAGCATCAAGAATCTCCAAGTCTGTTTCAGTACCTTCAGAATCCGAAGATTCTATAAGGATTTCCTCGTCATTAACACTCATGTCCAGATCCATGAATGTAACTGAGGGCTGACCAGTTTCCTGGTCAGTCTCTAGATGACCTTCCCCAGTTTCCTGGATGGGTGCATCTGTTGGTGGATCAGATACCGAAGTATCTTCACCAGGGATAGATGTGATTGGGGTTGCTTCAGTTATGGTTGATCTATCCTCAACCACAACATTAGACAACTGGAGGGTCCCTCATTATTTTGAGGCCCGCCCAGTTGCCTTTCTGACTCACCTTCCACAGGTGCATCAGTTGGAGCGAATGCCAGTTGCATTCGTTCAGGAATTTCAACCTCACCAGCTTCAGATACCAGTGAGTCTAGATTCCTTAGCATATCTGGAGCAGTGTACTGTGAATTTGTACTATTATATGCTTCTCTGCCCAGAATATGCTTAAAACAAAGAGAGAGGAACCTTGAAAAGGGGATACACACACCCCTTGTGCCCTTCAGCTTTTGGACCAGGCTTCTAAACAAAATGTCTGCAAAGTCCACTCTCAATCTGTTCCACAAGCAGTAAGCCATTTCTGCTTGTGAGGAGTTAATCTGGTCAAGTCCACCAGAACTCCCACCCATGCTCTCCACCAGGTGGATGAAAAAATACCTCCATGAAGGTGTAAGGCCCTTCATGGTCATCGCACCTTTCGTTTTCAACACCCCATTGTCCAAGCACTCCTTGTGTCCCATTTCAAGAAGTACTTGACGAAAATTTATGTTTGGGGGTAAGACGACTGGAGATTCACCCTCTCTCCAGTAATTGAGGCGTAAGGCATCCCTCAATACATCGGCGGTCAAGGTACACTGGATTGTTCCATCCTTTAAAGTGAAACTGATGGAGGAACAATCAGAAGAAAGACTGGCAGTGTACCAGAACTCACACAAGTAGTTGTGAAACAACTTGCGTGGGTTTAGAGAGAATGAGGGTCCTATTGGAGAATCCTTTAAAAACTTTTGGATTCTACCAATAAGGGTATCGGACCCTTGAGATCCTCGTAAGCTTGCCATCGGATTATTTGGATTTAGTTTGATGACAGAGGCATTACTAGGAGCACCAGATGCGGTTTGACATCTGGTGAAGGAGCATATGGAACAGTCAAGAGATTTACATCTCTTGAACGAGATGATCTAGGTGCCATTGAAAATGAAAATGAAATTTGGAATTTAGGGTTTTTGATTTATGAAGCAAAGAAGAATGAAGCAATTTTGATGATTGGAAGTAAATGAAGGAATGTAAGAGAAGGAAGTAAATGAGTTTGGAGTAAATAAGGGTATTTATAAAGGGATTCAAGATCCCAATGAAACACCAAAATTATATTTTAATAAACAAAATCCTTTTTGTAGATATTTTCAACAAGGTTGGTTTGAATTTTGAAATAAAATAATAATTTGCCATGTAAACATTAAATGCTTCCATGTCAGCATTAAATGCTACGACGGCTTATCTTACCCACGCGCCCACTCACTTTTTGTTTTCCCAATACAAACAGTTGTCAAGTACTAAAAATGGTTTCAAACACGTCGGATCACGATATCAAGTGGTTTAAAACACTCGAGTATCATCACGTGTCACACATATTGACCAAGTATTTATAACGTTATAAAAACAAGACAAGACTGAACCTGGTCACTGGAGGATTAATCCAGCGCCAGTTTCCAACTGGAGAGTTCTCCAGTTGCATTTTCAAACAAAAAAAGAATTTTAGTCAGAAAATTATTTTGAGTCTTTCCCCCTAAAATGATGATCCAGAAATCAATTAGTGCCAAGATAGTATCACAAAGTGATTCTTTAGGGTTAGCCTGAAACCTGGCACATAAACATGTTGCAAACATTATATCTGGTCGACTGGCCGTTAAGTACATCAGTGAACCAACCATACCTCTATAGTCAGTTATGTTAACTGGTTTGCCAGTTGGGTCAGAGTCCAAATTCAATGGTGCTGCAATAGGTGTGTTTTTCGATGGGATTGAATCATATTTGTATTTTCTTAACAAATCTCTGACATATTTTCCTTGGTTTATGAAAATTCCATTTTCAGTTTGCTTAATCTGAAGACCTAAGAAAAATGTTAATTCACCCATTAAACTCATCTCATACTCAGATGACATGATTTTAGAAAACTTTTTACACATTGCATCATCAGTTGAACCAAAAATAATGTCATCAACATAATTTTGTACCAATAAGATATTACCTCTTTCTTTCAAGATAAACAAGGTATTATCTATTGCACCTCTTTGAAAGCCATTTTTAAGAAGATGTTTAGTTAAAGTATCATACCAGGCTCTTGGGGCTTGTCTAAGACCATACAATGCTTTGTTCAGTCTGTAAACCCAATGAGGATGCTTCTCATCGATGAAACCTGGAGTCTGCTTAACATAAACTTCTTCTTCCAATGTTCCATTAAGGAACACACTTTTGACATCCATCTGGAAGACCTTGAACTGCAGATGGGCTGCATAGGCCAAAAATATTCTTATGGCTTCAAGTCTTGCAACTGGAGCAAAAGTTTCATCAAAGTCAACGCCCTCTGCTTGACAATAACCCTGGGCAACTAGTCTGGCCTTGTTTCTTACAACATGGCCATCTTCATCCATTTTGTTCGGTAGACCCATCTGGTACCAATGGGTTCTTTCTTTAACCCTGGTGGACAAGGAACAAGCTCCCAAACATTGTTCCTTTCAAACTGGACGAGCTCTTCTTGCATAGCTTCCACCCAGATTGGGTCTGCCATAGCCTCGTCAATCTTCTTTGGTTCAATTAAAGATAAGAAGGTAACGTTTAAGCATTGCTCACTGGTGGCTCTTCTAGTCTGAACCCCACTAGTTGGATCTCCCACAATCTGTTCAATTGGATGTGCTCGAGTCCATCTAGTGTATTGACTAGGCTGGTGAACTACAATATCAGTGCAAGTCACCTGGCGATCTTCTTCAGTTGCAACAGCTTCTGGAGAAGGATCAGTCCAAACAACTTCTACATCCTCATCAGAGTCAATGAGGTCTCGATTGGCATCATGAAATTCCTCATTAGAAGGTATTTCATGAAGAGCTGGAGAAGTAGATGTTTGAACTGGTGCTGATATTGGAGTGGCACGTACATCAGATCCAATCACCAATTCTTGTGGTAAGTTGAAATTGATGGAGGGATAGAATGATGTGTCACTGGTGGTGTTCTTCTTCTTAACTGGTTCTAATTTGTTGTAACTGGAAACATCTTCTGGTGAAACAACTGACCGATGAACTTGGTCAGTTTCACCAAAGTTGATTGGAATGACTGGAGTAATATCAAGGCTTGGTCTCTTGTTGATTGCTTCAGTTGATTCATCGAATGTGACATGAATTGTCTCATGAACCTTTTGGAGTCTATAATTATAAACTCTAAAGGCCTTTCGAATATCTGAATAACCTAAAAAATACCCCTTCATCAGCTTTTGCATCAAACTTTCCAAGCTGACTGGAATCGTTTAAGATATAATCTGGACAACCAAATACATGGAAATATCCAATATTTGGTTTACGATTCCTGAGTACTTCATAGGCAGTCTTCTTATGTCTCTTGATGTAGACTGACCGGTTTTGGGTGTGACAAGCAGTTGCAACTGCCTCAGCCCAAAAACTGGTGGGAAGACCAGATTCAGATAGCATACTTCTGGCTGCTTCTATCAGTGTACGATTCTTTCTTTCAACAACTCCATTTTGCTCTGGAGAGTGAACTGATGAGAAGTTTTGAGAGATGCCAGTGTCATTGCAAAATGTTTCAAGTACTTTATTTTGAATTCAGTACCATTATCACTTCGCAACTGACAAACTTTTTGAGTATACTTGAGCTCAATTCGTTTGATAAGAGAGATGATTTCAGCAGGAGCATCACTTTTGGATCTGATGAATACCACCCAGCAGTATCTGGTGAATTCATCAACTACAACTAGAGTGTACTTCTTTCCAGCTCTAGTTTGAACATTCATTGGACCAAAGAGATCCATATGTAGCATGTGAAGAGGTTCAGTGATGCTAAAATTTTCCTAGTTTTGAAACTAGCTCTTTTCTGCTTGCCCATCTCACACCCTGGACATGGTTTTTCTTTATTGAAAGAAATTTGAGGTATCCCATCAACCAGTTGTTTGTGAGACAACTTGTTGATATTCTTAAAATTAAGATGGGACAACCTTTTATGCCATAGCCAGTTGGTGTCCTCATCAGCTTTGGTATAGAAACATTGCTCTTTTGGAGCTGGTTCCATATCCATGATGTACACATTTCCTTTTCTTGGTGCAATCATCACCACTTTCCAATCCTTGTTAAATATGGTGCCTTGAGCAATATCGAACAAAACTCTGAAGCCATCATCACAAAGTTGGCTGACACTGATCAGGTTGTATTTCAAACCATTCACAAATGCAACTCTTTTGAATTCGACTTGTCCATTATTGAGCACACCATATCCTTCAGTCTTTCCAGATTGATCGTTACCAAACGTCACTGTCGGTCCATCTTGGACAGTGAACTCTTCCAGTAGGGGCTTACACCCGGTCATAGTCCGGCCAGCAGCGCTGTCCAGATACCAGATATTCTTCTTTCGATCGCCCTACACACACACAAAAATCATTAGTTCCTTTTGTGAACCCATCTTTTCTTGATGGGTTCGCTGGACTTCTCTACAGAAGTCACAGTAGATTGTTGTGGTGTTGAACTGGAGGCTGCATCTGGAGCTTTTTCACCAGCTCCAGGTGCAGGAGTAAAAACGATTGGTATTTGATACTTACTCCCCTTATTTTTACCAGATTTTGTTCCAGATGGAACATTCTTTAGTTTAGGTATTGAAGGGAGTGGTTTAATATTTTGTTTGAAAACCGGAGGTAATAAACCTCTTTCCAGATTGTTAATCCGGGCAGTACAACTCTGAACCTGCCGAGACAAAAGTTGGAGTTGACTTTCCAGATTAACCAAAATATTATTTTCTTCAGGCAGTTGAACCTTGGACCTTGGTTCAACTGGAGCTTTAGTCTGTCGGGTCTTGGGCACCTTAGACTTTTGAGGTAAAGGCTTGTTACCAGTGGCCTTTTTGACTGGAGTTTTAGCCTGTTTGGCTCCAGTTTTAACCTCAAAGGGGGTGGTCTCAAAGGTTTCAGTTTCAACAGCTTCAGGTTGATCATAAGGTGTTTCAACCTTGAGAGCTGGAGGCAATGCATGAAGATCTGGTATGAGAGCTGCCATCTCCAGATCTCCAGATTTCCATGCATTCTTCTGGGCATCGATAGTTCTTGAAATGCATCATAGTTTTTACCAGATGCTTTTACCCATGACTTGATAATCTTTTGTTCTTTTTCAAGATCAGAAAATAGTTTTTGATTATCAAGTTCTAAAGCCTCAATCTTTAAAACTGACTCCTTGAGAGCCAACTGGACACTTTGTAAATCATTCAGTTGTGGTTTAACATTGTTCAGTTCAATTAGGATAGTGTCAAGATATCTTTCACTATCAGCTCTTACAGTTTCCACAAATGCCAAATCACCACTTAATGATTCAGCTAGGTCCAGTTTTAGTTCAGGGTCAACCTGGTTATCATAGTCACATACCTTCTTCAGTATGATGTCCACCCATCTTTCAGAGATGACATCTTCTTTCATCACGTGTTGCTGCTGTTGATCTTCCAAGGCCATGAAACACATGTCCCTTTCCTCTTCTTCATCATCAGATGAGTCATCAGAGTACTCCCATTTTCCCTCAGTTTGTGCCATTAAGCACTGATCCTTTTCCTTTTCCATGGACAGGAGGGCAATCTGGGCCTTAAGCTTCTTGTATTTAGCTTTGTAGCTATCATCAGGCCGATTGAAATTAGGGACAGAGGGCCAGTTTGGTTGTTCAACTGACTAGATCTGCATTCCTTCATAAAATGACCTTTCTTGCCACACTTATAGCATGTAAGATTGGTCTTATCCAGAGAGCTGGAGCTGGAAGCATTGTTGGGGCCATTAAATCTTTTGGATTTATGCTTAAACCTGTTAAAGGTTTTAGCAATCATGGCGACCAGATCATCATCGTTAGTTTCATTACAACCATCACTGTTTTCAGTGGTCAGACCAGAGTTCAAGAAACTGTTTAACATCTCCTTCATCGAGTGTACCTGGACACTCTCTGCAGACATTAAAGCAGCACAAGGTCGCTCAGTTACACTAGCAACCTTGGGACTCTGGGCATGGTTCATGGCATCTTGCTCAGCCACAAGTCTTGCAACATTATTATCTTCAGTGAATCTGAAGGCTCCATAGAGCGATGCAAGAGTATGGGTGTGCAAGGTTTTACCTTGTCTCAAGACAAGAACCATGTTTTCCCATTGGAAGGAAGAATATCACAAAACTTCTCAAGAAGAATATCCTTATCCTTCTCTACACCCAAGCCTCTCAGCTGATTAATGAGGCTAGAAAAATCTGGTGTATGTACCAGTTAGACTTTCATTGGGCAAGGCAAAGAAGGATTCATACTTCTTGTTCAAGGCAACTTTTCTAGTGACAATAGTGTCATCACCTCCTTCAAACTGAATAACTAATTCGTCCCACATTGATTTTGCACTGGGGAACAGCACAAGTGTTGGAATTAGATCTTCAGGAACAGCCCCAAGGATCATGTTCTTGAGTCTGGTGTCCAGATCAACAAGTCTACGATCCTCATCAGACCAATGGTCTTCAGGCTTTTCTCTAGAACCTCTTCTTCCAGTTGGATCAAGAAGAGGACTGACCCAAGGGACATGGGTATATATGGTCCATCCTTAAGGATTTTCAACATATACCTTTCAATCCCACCAAAATGCAAAAGCATTCTAGCCTTCCATGTACCGAAAGTCTCACTGTTTCCATCGAATTTGGGAACAGGAGTGTTAGAATAGTGTACATGGACGTGGTTTGGGGCAGTAGGAGGAGGAGGGTTGGTGTTAACATTTTGAAAAGGTTGTGCGTTATTATTCAAGGGGTTTTCACCTGAACCAGAACCATCTCCACCTTCAGTAGTGTTCATCTTAGCAGATCTAGGCAAGTTTATTAGCCTTCTGCTCTGATACCACTTGTAAGTCCCAACTCGTTAGATGGTACTACTGAAGACACCTCTATGTCGATGGTGGAGTTACTTTGCAATATATGCACTGAACTGGAGACGACCAGTTGCAGTGTGTATTTACCAAGTTCTAGATAGATTACTTATATAAATGACAATAAGTAAAGAACAATGCAATAATACAAATAACTTGTAAGATAACTTGATGAGACAATATGTATTTTTCAATGTGTAATTTATTTATTGATGTTAAATAAATTACAAGGTTGATGCGGAACCAAGATAATACAAGAATGTAAATATCCTAACAACCTATGAAATACAATTGATCTACACTCGGAATTTCTCAAGACAATCGAAACACTTAAAGTTGTGAAATGTTCCTTTTAGCGATTGAGAGAATATTGCACAAGTTCACCAAGAATATTGCAGGTTTACAAAGTGAATTCTATCGAAGTGTATTCGAAGAAGTTATATTCTTGGTTGTGCAATGACTTGTATTTATAGGCAAAGTTAACATTGGGATGTTAACTTTGGCCGTACAAATGTGGTTGAGAGCATTTAAGGAATAGCATTTAATTCCTTAAAAAAGCAGTGTAAAGTCGCATGATAAAGCAACTTTACACAACCACCTTTATGTACCTTTTATTACTTAAATAATAAGATAAGGCTTATTATCCGGGTAAAGGTACATAAAGCATACAAGTCAATTCCTCGTAATCAGTGTAAAGCTTTGTAAGGGCTTTCCACTGATTGTCTCCAGTTTGTAACTGACTAGAATGCCAACTGGGCTTCGCTGCCATTGCCATTCTCTATCTTCCATTTGTTGTCTTCGACTTCAACTGGAATGATTCTTCAACTGGTCAGTTCTCAACTAGAGGAAGTCTTCAGTTGCGTTGACTGTACGGTGCAACTGGACTTCAATATATTTCTGGACAAATCTTCTTGGTCACCAGTTTCACTGGTCACCAGATGCAACTGGTGACTGGTAAGTGTAAACTGGTGACTGGCCAGTTCCAGGTGAACTGATCCTAACAGAAACTAACAAAATCACCAAAGGACATCCTCGCAACGGAACGGGTGGCGCAAACATTTCCAGCCCCACCCAGATTAACAACCCGAAAAAGGGATCGAGGAAAATATTGCGCATTTCATAAAGATTATGGACATGACACGGATCTGTGTCGAAATCTCCAGCAGGCCATAGAAGAAGCAATACCTGCAGGAAAACTGCAGCACCTCGAAAGGAAGATAGACGAAGCAACAATAAAAGCGGAAACAAAAAACATATCAAGAGACCTTACACAAGAACAAATCCCCACAATGAGAAAAGGACCGCCAATTGAAGAACGGAGCCACCATGATGGAAACTAACAAATGAGGTCAGGAAGAGGCCAGAGTCAAGAGAAGTACTGGCTTGGCCCCCAAAAGGGGAGTTACGGATGACAATAGAGGATGAATTACAATCGTCCGACCCTTTGAAAAGGATTCCAACGTGTCAAGGAAACGCGGCTGCACCGGCAGATGGGAAAACCGATACAGTTATACCCAGGCGACAACCCACTCCGCACAAAAGTACGTTTCCCGAGGAGGCAAATGAATTTTTTGCACACAATAGAAAAGACTCCGAATAAACACGGAGCAACAAATGAAAGCTAACAGTTAGGAACTTTACTATGTAATGTCCTCCTGCCAATTATTTTCACGAAAATAAAAGCTTTCAAAGATCGATCAAAAACAACGCGCGTAATAAAAAAATATATAACAAAAGACTTTACGAGAAGTTAAGGGGACGCCCGAAAACGCTTCCATAAAGCAACGTCATAAGACGACTGCCATAAGACATTCACGTCATAAGGAGACTGTCATAAGACAACCACGTCATAAGACAACTGCCATAAGACATCCACGTCATAAGGCGACTGTCATAAGACAACCACGTCATAAGGCGACTGCCATAAGACAACAACGTCATAAGGCGACTGCCATAAGACACTGCCATAGACATCACGTCATAAGGCGACTGCCATAAGACAACCACTTCATAAGGCGACTGCTATAAGACAACCACGTCATAAGGCGACTGTCATAAGACAACCACGTCATAAGGCGACTGCCATAAGACAACCACGTCATAAGGCGACTGTCATAAGACAACCACGTCATAAGGCGACTGTCATAAGACAACCACGTCATAAGGCGACTGCCATAAGACATCCACGTCATAAGGCGACTGTCATAAGACAACCACGTCATAAGGCGACTGCCATAAGACATCCACGTCATAAGGCGACTGTCATAAGACAACCACGTCATAAGGCGACTGCCATAAGACAACGTCATAAGGCGACTGCCATAAGACACCATCATAAGGCGACTGCCATAAGACACCGTCATAAGGCGACTGCCATAAGACACCGTCATAAGGCGACTGCCATAAGACAACTACATCATAAGGCGACTGCCATAAGACATTCACGTCATAAGGCGACTGTCATAAGACAACGTCATAAGACGACTGCCATAAGACATCCACGTCATAAGGCGACTGTCATAAGACAACCACGTCATAAGGCGACTGCTATAAGACAATAACGTCATAAGGCGACTGCCATAAGACACACGTCATAAGGCGACTGCCATAAGACATCACGTCATAAGGCGACTGCCATAAGACACACGTCATAAGGCGACTGCCATAAGACACCACGTCATAAGGCGACTGCCATAAGACAACTACATCATAAGGCGACTGCCATAAGACATTCACGTCATAAGGCGACTGCCATAAGACAATCACGTCATAAGGCGACTTCCATAAGACAACCACGTCATAAGGCGACTGTCATAAGACAACTGCCATAAGACATCCACGTCATAAGCCGACTGCCATAAGACACCAGTCATAAGGCGACTGCCATAAGACACCGTCATAAGGCGACTGCCATAAGACACCGTCATAAGGCGACTACCATAAGACACCGTCATAAGGCGACTGCCATAAGACATCCACGTCATAAGGCGACTGTCATAAGACAACTGCCATAAGACATCCACGTCATAAGGCGACTGCCATAAGACACACGTCATAAGGCGACTGCCATAAGACATTTACGTCATAAGGCGACTGTCATAAGACAACTAACGTCATAAGACGACTGCCATAAGACATCCACGTCATAAGGCGACTGTCATAAGACAACCACGTCATAAGGCGACTGCCATAAGACATCCACGTCATAAGGCGACTGTCATAAGACAACCACGTCATAAGGCGACTGCCATAAGACAACCACGTCATAAGGCGACTGCCATAAGACAACCACGTCATAAGGCGACTGCCATAAGACAACCACGTCATAAGGCGACTGCCATAAGACAACCACGTCATAAGGCGACTGCCATAAGACAACCACGTCATAAGGCGACTGTCATAAGACAACCACGTCATAAGACGACTGCCATAAGACATCCACGTCATAAGGCGACTGTCATAAGACAACCACGTCATAAGGCGACTGCCATAAGACATCCACGTCATAAGGCGACTGTCATAAGACAACCACGTCATAAGGCGACTGCCATAAGACAACCACGTCATAAGGCGACTGCCATAAGACAACCACGTCATAAGGCGACTGCCATAAGACAACCACGTCATAAGGCGACTGTCATAAGACAACCACGTCATAAGGCGACTGCCATAAGACATCCACGTCATAAGGCGACTGTCATAAGACAACCACGTCATAAGGCGACTGCCATAAGACAACCACGTCATAAGGCGACTGTCATAAGACAACCACGTCATAAGACGACTGCCATAAGACATCCACGTCATAAGGCGACTGTCATAAGACAACCACGTCATAAGGCGACTGCCATAAGACAATAACGTCATAAGGCGACTGCCATAAGACACCAGTCATAAGGCGACTGCCATAAGACACCGTCATAAGGCGACTGTCATAAGACAACTAAGTCATAAGACGACTGCCATAAGACATCCACGTCATAAGGCGACTGTCATAAGACAACCACGTCATAAGGCGACTGCCATAAGACAACGTCATAAGGCGACTGCCATAAGACATCCACGTCATAAGGCGACTGTCATAAGACAACCACGTCATAAGGCGACTGCTATAAGACAACCACGTCATAAGGCGACTGTCATAAGACAACCACGTCATAAGGCGACTGCCATAAGACAACGTCATAAGACGACTGCCATAAGACATCCACGTCATAAGGCGACTGTCATAAGACAACCACGTCATAAGGCGACTGCCATAAGACAACAAGTCATAAGGCGACTGCCATAAGACACCAGTCATAAGGCGACTGCCATAAGACACCAGTCATAAGGCGACTGCCATAAGACACCGTCATAAGGCGACTGCCATAAGACACCGTCATAAGGCGACTGCCATAAGACACCGTCATAAGGCGACTGCCATAAGACACCGTCATAAGGCGACTACCATAAGACAACCACGTCATAAGGAGACTGCCATAAGACAACAACGTCATAAGGCGACTGCCATAAGACAACTATGAGAAATTTTACCAAAACAAAATAAGAGGCTGTTAGAAAAATAAAGAGAAGAGTTTAAAGAACCAAGTGATAGCAACAATATCCAGCAAAGCAACAACCAAAAATATCAAAAGAAACAGTAAAGATTATATCCAACAAACGGAAAGATAGATGAACAAGTCCAAGAAGCAATCTATGAAGTAGGAATTTGCATCAACTGAGTAGGGGACGCATCAGGATCTGAAGAAAGATCGCGGAGATAGAAAGAATGCATATCCTCAAGCTCACTCATAGCTTTGTTCAGAGGACCCGCAGTATCCTTAACAAGCTCTCCATCGCTAAGAGTAATACGACCTTCTGCAGCAAGGGTACGGATTAACTCCGACTCAGCATCGACACGGTTAGCATTACATAAGTTTGAAATCCTTTTCCCAACCTCAGCACCGTTTAAAAAAGACTTGCAAACATGGGGAATCACATCAACAATAAGTCGCCTATACCTCTCCTTCAGATCCACAAAAGCAGAACGATCATGCCCCAACAAAGCATTCTTGGCAGCCAACTCTTCCTTCAGCACATTGATCTCTTCCCCCTTGGCCCGAATTCCCTCACGAACAGACTTCAGCTCCGCAATCAAACTATCCAACTTCACTTCCAACTCAGACACCTTAAACTCCAACGACGACTTCTTCGCCTTGAGCTTGTCGACCTGCTCACTTGAAGGGCCACCATCTTTCGAAAGTTCGCGAAATCTCGAATCCAGAACATTCCCAATTACATAAGCACAAAAAGAAGACTGATTAAATAAATCGGAGAGCCGTGGCAAATCCATACCCATCAAGTTTGAAACCCATTCAGAGGGAGCAAGAGATTCAATGTTATGGTGATAAGAACGACCATCAGGAGCCTGCAAGAAAGGGTTAAACCCTACAAAAATAGATATAAATAAGAGAACCAAAAAACTGAAGATCAGGCACACAAAGTAAATGCATACCAGAAGCTTCTTCTAAAATCTCGGGCCGTTTTACCCTCTTCCTAGACGGAGGAACACCAGGACCCCTCGCGAAAGTTTTCTTTTTTGCTTTTAAGGCGGCCAGCAACGGTGCCCTGCTCACTAAGAGAAGGATCACAGTTATCCCCGCTAGTAGGACAATCAGACACTTCAACAGGACGGGTAACAGGGTCACTTTCATGAAGAATGGATTCACTCGCTTGGCAAATTGCTTGCAGACCAACATCATCAGCGGTTTCCACGTTAGAGCTTCCGATAGGAAGCCCCGAATCTGAGGCCACAGCAGCAGGGGCAGCTTTCACAACAAGATTTGCGAGAAACGATTGCCTACTGATCATCTGTTTGAAAGCCATTTCTACAAAAAAAAGGAAGGAAGATAATCATGACAGATGACAAAAGAAGATGGAGGAGTCAACACCAACGACAAGATATGAGCTGCTCAGATACAAATACAGAAATACCAATCAAAGTCACCGCCACCCCCATTTCAAAAAAAAAAGAGAAGGGGGAGGGAGGGGTAGACGACAAATGGGAACTACAAGATCCAAAGATGGAGCAGCAAAATGGAATCACTGGAAAACTAAATTAGGGCTGAGTAAATAACAGAGAAACCCGGAACTAAAGACCTTCATCGGTCAAAGAAAACACTAGGGTTTCAAGTTGTAAGACTCAAACACATCCCTAATCACACTACGATGAAGAAAAAAGATTAAAGGAGGAAATCAATAAAGGAAAAACATACCTCTTCAAAAGGATAACGGAAAGAAGCAATGAGAGGGCCGCCGGAGGAGACACCGCCTATAGGGAAGGTAACAATTTAATATTTTGAAAATATACAGTGTTAAACAGATATGGAGTACGTATAGCTAAGGTTGGTAAACAAATCCTAACCGTCCAAGTAAAATCTGGAGAAAAGGACTAAAAAGTCTCACAAAGTCAGCTTTGACTTAACATATGTTGTTTCTAGCGGACCTGCGAAAGGATGATCTGGGAACCGACCATTATTTTTTGAAGTCTAATAGGACAGCCTACAGATAGCCTCTCCAATTAGACTGGGGGATTGATGATATACCCTATACGGAGCTCCACTTCCGTATCCAAAGAAGTCACCTACGGGCAGGTACAAAACACTTATACGGAGCACCACCTCCGTAGACGAAAATAATCTCGGAGCATCTGAGTTAAATCACTTAGCCCCGGAGGGATATACGTATCATACTCCCCATAAGGAATATATATATTTAAGTCCGATTATTCCGGACACGATTTATTTAAGATTATCACAAATCTCCCTAAAAAGATAGAAGATATTCTCAAAAGAGGAAGAGATTTACCCTAATTCTCTTACCCTCCTCCCCAAGTTTCTACCCTCTATATAAATAGAGGATGTACCATACGGCAAAGAATCATCACATTCGACATATTAAACCCTAATCATATTCAACACATTCGACCTCCGAATCCCTAACCTTCACAAATAAACCCTAAGCCTTACGAATCGGCGAAGGGTTAACAATCATAGGCATAAAGCGGCCTACGGCCTTCTGACCGGAAGGGAATCGCCAATAAAACACCTAAAACCCCACTCACACCTTCGGTTGAGCCATAGTGCGATTATTTGATCAATCAGGGAACAATGGGGGGTTTTGACCGATTTATTGGCGATTCCCTACCGATGTAAAGCTTTAAGAAGCTTAACACCATTGTATCGGAGGTGTTTGTGTTTGGCGGTGACGACTTCTCCTTAGGTGTTTTGAGGGTGAAGAGAACATGTCTCCATCCAATGATGAGAACCTCTATTTATAAGGGGAACTCATCTTGGGGAATAAGTTAGGTCATTAGGGTTTTACCCTAGAGTTTAGGAAGGGATTTGGGTAGATCCCTTTTCTTTAGGAGGAAGAAATAAGAGATTTCCTCCATATTTGGCGGAGCTCCGTTCTGATGGGTGAGCTCCGTAATAGGATCTTGGACATTCTGAGGTGAGCTCCGTTCTGACGGAGGTGAGCTCTGTTCTGACGGAGGTGAGTCGTATTTCTGCCAGGAAACATCCTTAAGCAACCTTCGTAATAGCAGATTTACATACGGAGGTAGGGCTTCGTATAGGGTATATCATCAGGTATGATTATAGACCGATCATCAGAATTAAACTAATACACTCAGATATAGAACCGATATTAATATGAAGAACTAGTAAAACATGGATCTACGATAAACAGTAAAACACACTCCAACAGATCTAACAAATAAAGCAAAATAGATAAACGTCTACATGATCACATCGATCCAAACAAGTATTCAGCCTACTAGCCTACCATTATTAAAGGAATAACAAAGTCTGAAAAGATGAAAGACATTGTTTACCATCTGAAAGTAAAATAAAAGAGTAGATCTAGGTAGAAGATGAAGATCGGAAGGTGTTTGGAGCTCCAAAACCTCCTTGGAATATGCAAAGTCGACCTAGGGTTTGATGTGGGCGGCTAGGGCTGCTGAATCGGCTCTCTCTTAGGGTTTTGAAAGCTGCTTCGGCTTAAATAGGTGAATAAATCGGTTGTTGAACTGGGCCGCCGCCTGATGTTGGGCCAGCGGCGCTGGCAGCTCTATGCTGCTTCTCGGTTCGCTTCGTTCGACTCCCGAATCACCTCCTTGTGTCTTGTAACTTCACAGACCTTCATCTTGAGTCACTTGATGCCATTTACCCTCACTCGCATCTTCCGTGAACCTGCGTAAACATAGAATCCATTAAGTACCGATAGTTCCGGAATATTAACTCATTTTAGACATTGAAATGAGGCCTTTCAATAGGGGTTTTTATCACAAAATGAACGCTCATCAATTTAGTTCTTATTGATATGCGTTAGTTTCGTTTTTTTATATTTGATATACCTTTTCGTTCACTTGGGACCTTAAATATGTTTGATAACCGATACATGTTTTGACCATCAAGAAGGAAGATTATCATTCAGTATGGCATAATGGTAAATTGTATTTTCACTTACTGGCCTACCCATTTCATGTGTATATAAATGTACTTCAATGATACTTTCATGCACCAAACAAAAAACATTACAAGCAAAAACATGACTTTTTTCCCCCCGTGAATTCCAATGTAGGTGATGTGTACGACATCTAATGTCAACGGTGTTCCTGAGTCTGGTACTGTTAATACTTATCCTCATAGTGCTTCTGTTGTCCCTGCAACCCGTTCAACCGATGCTCATCAGCCTACACAGTTGGCCCAACCCGTGCCGCCTATTCAGGTAACCATACACTTTTATAATTACGTTCTTACATTCTTCGTTATTAACATCCACAGTACTCTGGTTGCTGGAAGCCTACAAATATGATGGTCGAGTGCATGTAATAAACTTAACAAACACATTCATTCATTACCTCAATGCATAACCTAAAAGCTAATAATAATATCAGTCTACATCCCCCCCCCCCCCCCCCCCCCTCTTCTCTTTTGTCTCTGTTTCTTTTTTTCCAAATCAAGGAACTAGATACCCCCAAATTTGACAAATCCAAGAACTCTAATTTTCGTTTGCCAAAAAGTATATTACCTTCATTGAAATGCCATTCTTTCGGGTCATAAACATTGCTTTCCAAGCCGCCCTTTGTAAATCTAACCTGACTTTTGGTGCTTTGACATAGAATATTGGTCATGCTGCATTCTTTTGAGTTTTAGGTCGGAAATGACGATGGTGATGATGGTACTGTTGAATTGCATGAATGTGTTCGGGTGTTCAATAAAAAAGTGTTAGGATTCATGCACATAAACCATATAACAAACACGAGTACGCAGCGAAAAGAAACGTATATGCAATATAATTAATTAACAAAGTAAAGAATCGAATATGTACCTTTTAGCTTAGCTTCCAATAATATTAATAATAAGATTATTATTAGTTAGGGTTTAAAGTAAAACCCCTCTACGATCGCACACACAACACGTCGAACAATACCCGAAGATTGCTAGATCATGATTCACCAAAAGCCTAAAGCTCTAAGCTTGCTTTTGTTGCTTTGAATAGAATAGAAACTAAAAGGCTTCCCGTTGCTTCTATACTTGCTCCGTCGAATCCCATAGCAAAGAAAAGGTTTATTATAAAACCTTTTGTTTCGTATGAAGACCAAAAAGGTTTTTGGTTTCTTTGTGATTTTCGACCAAGAGTCAAACGTAAGGAGGTTTTTAGATTCTTGAGATATTTTGTTAGGGTTAATTATTAGGATATATATAAGGTACAAATATATCCCTAATAACTTAACCTTCAAGCTAACATCTTTTATAATTTGATTTGGACTATAACTTTTTTTTTAATTAATAATTACATTTAATTATTAATTAATATTTAATAATTAATATATCATATTTATTAATTATTAGATCATTCTAATTAACATATCTAGTTAATAATGTCCAATATCATTTCTCTCAATTATGGTGATTATAAATATGTAGATACAATATATACATATTACCGGATATCTAAGTGTCATCGCGTGTGACCCCGTAGGCTTAAACATTTTCGGACATGCGTTTATTTAACGTGATCATATTCCAACAACTCCCACTTGAGCATGTTATAATAAAGGCAATAACATTGGTTAGCGTCTAGCAACACGCCAATGCTCCCGGAAATATTTAAGTATAGTTTCTTAAAGTATCTTGAAATGGTTTCAGTGTTTATTATCCCTTTGTTTCAGATACCTTGTTAATTATGGATATGAATCAATGTCATTCCATAATTTAACGATTCTGTTTCTCATTTCTTTAACTAATTAAGATTACCAAATTAATCGAGACCACATCTGGAGTTCATTTGGGTACGACCGTACAAACATCTTAATTAATCAATGAGGGGCCCAATGGTATCATTCTTCAGTTGCAATTGAAGGAACAAATCCTATTTTGACTACACGTGTTAGTCATGTCTTTTCACTACATTTCTGAAAATAGCCCTTTGTTATTACTTTATTCAGGATAGTTAGGAACTATATCAAGAAAATGCAATCCATACATGCATAACCTGCTTGTATCTTAAGTCTAAGGATAAATAAAGCAACCATTTCACGAATTTCACTTAATGACACCGATCCATAAAGTGATGATTCGTTAAGTGGGGTAGTTCGATATGCATCTCTATGGATATCATGTGAGTTTGGTAGGACCATCTTCAAATATTCCCAAAAATATTTACCAATCACTCAGATTTGTCTTAGTTTAACTATATTCCCATATAGTTAATCGACAATGGACATTTAGAATATTTAAAATATTCATGGATTAAACATGCAAATATAGGATACAATTAATATTAAATGAAAACAAACATACCACGTAGTTTAATTCATTTGTAAAATAATAATTGTTTAACATCCTTTATCCAAATACCAATCACAGATTTACATGATATAACTAGCTATTTTAAGTCCTATGCCCTCGGCATGCTTATTGAGCTTTCCTTTTGACAATGCCTTTGTAAAAGGATTAGCTAAGTTATAATCTGTGTGAACTTTGAGTATCTTGATTTCTCCTAGTTCGATTTGTTCACGTGCATAGTGATATCGTCTAGGATAATGTCTGGCACCTTTCTGAACTCCGGGTTCGTTGACAATGAAGATTGCACCAGTATTGCCACGATACAAATCTAAAGGTGTGTTATTTGAGGGTATCACGTTAAACCCAAAAATAAACTTTCTAATCCAGACTATTTCCATGGCGGCTTCATGAGGCGGTAATATACTCAGACTCTGTCGCATACATATCAACTGTGGTTTGCTTCTTGCTCTTGCAATCCACCGTGCCTTCGTTTAAAACGAAGATGTATCTCAACTGAGATTTTGTATCATCTTTATCAGTCTGAAATCCAGCATCACAGTGTCTAGTCACTTTGAGTTATGTATCGGGATTTCCTCCATACACCAAAAATAACTCTTTAGTAGCACGCATGTACTTAAGAATATTCTTCACAGCAATCCAGTGATCCTCACCCGGATTCTGTTGATATCGGCTACGATATTTTGCGTGAACGCAATGTCAGGTCTAGTGCATCTTACCGCATACATAATAGATCCCACAACCGAAGCATAAGGAATTCTTTGCATACGCTCCACCTCCTCAGGTGTAGAGGCACCGTTTTTGCTAGATAAGTTAAGTCCTTCTTGCATGGGTACGAAACCACGCTTGGAATTCTCCATCTTGAATCGCTTCAAGATCTTATCAATATAAGCACTTTGACTTAGTCCAATCAACCATTTACTTCCATCTCTATAGATCTTGATTCCAAGAATGAATGCTGCTTCACCCAAGTCTTTCATAGCAAAACACTTTCCAAGATGGAATTTTACATCTTGCAACATTGGAATGTGATTTCCTATTATCAATATGTCGTCAACATATAAGACAAGGAAAGTAACATTACTCCCACTAGCTTTGTGATATACACATGGCTCATCAGGATTTTGAGCAAAACCAAACTTTTGATTTCCTCATCAAACCTTTTATTCCAACTTCTTGATGCTTGCTTTAGTCCATAAATGGACCTCTGAAGCTTGCACACTTTGTTGGGATATTTTGGATCGACAAAACCTTCTGGTTGTACCATATAAACTTCCTCGTTTAGATAACCATTCAAGAAAGAGGTTTTGACATCCATTTGCCATATCTCATAGTCATAGTACGCCGCTATGGCAAAGATGATCCTAATAGCTCTAATGTCCGCAACGGAAGAAAAGGTTTCCTTATAGTCAACTCCGTAAAGCTGAGTATAGCATTTCGCTACGATACGAGCTTTATAGGTGTGTACATTTCCATCCATGTCGGTCTTCTTCTTGAAGATCCATTTACACCCAACGGTTCTACCATTAGGTGGAAGATCAACCAAGCTCCAGACTTGATTATCTTTCATGGATTTCATTTCCACATTCGCAGCTTTAAGCCATTTGTCAGATTCTGGATCTGATAATGCAGCTTTGAAATTAGGAGGTTCATTTAAGTCTCCTGATACGTGTTCTTCAGACTCAATATTAAGATTCAATCTTTCATGAGCACGTATTGTCCTTGAGGACCTACGAATTGGAATCGCATTATCTTCAACTTGAGGTTCATCACTTTGAACATCCCCCCCCCAAGTTGATGATCGCTAGTATTTTCAGAAGGTGACACATCAAATTAGGAGCACGTTCATGCCACAATTCATGCGGTGTCTTGTCAACCTTCTTGGTTGGAAACATATTGAGAATGCGTGCAGCAGTCTCTAGAGCATAATCCCAAAATGAAAATGGGAGAGTTTTAAGGTTCATCATTGATCTCACTATGTCTAGCAAGGTTTGATTTCTCCTCTCATATATACCATTATGCAGGAGTAAGCTTTTGGATAAATCCACAAGCTTTTAGATAATCCTTAAACTCTTGGCTTAAGTATTCTCCACCTCGATCCAAACGAAGGATCTTGATGGTTTTACCGAGTTGATTTTCTACTTCATTTTTAAACTCTTTGAATGTTTTTAAGACTTCATGTTTATGTTTAAGCAAGTAAACATAACCATAACGACTGAAATCATTCATAAAAGTGATGAAGTAGCTAGCACCTTTCCTTGACGCATGTCTAAATGGGCTACATACATCGGTATGTATAAGTCCAAGTAGATCTTTATCCCTCTCCGTTTTATGCGGAAAAGGTATTCTTGTCATCTTGCCGGAAACACAAGACACACATTTGTCAAATGATTCATCATTTGATTGTAAGATCCCTTCACGTTGAAGTCTTTCAATGCGTTTCTTGCTAACGACAATGCCAAAAATAGGTAGAGTTCAAGTCAGGTTTGACTCTTTTGCTATTGAATTATCATTTTAATCACAACAACACATATAATTCAATTGTGAAGATACTTGAAGAACTGGTTAAACCAACTTGCTTCTTCTTCTCGTTCAACTCAGCTAGATACTTAGGACAATTCCTCTTCCAGTGTCTCACTTCAGCACAGTGATGACAAGCCTGGTCTTTTAGCCGGATGCTCGTTTTCCGCCGTAGGGGTCTTTTTAGGTTTTGAGACTGAAGCACCTTGCTTTCCCTTACCAACGTTCTTGCCCTTAGCTTTCGGTTGTTTGGCTTTCTGAACCTTTCTCCCCTTGATCATAAGAACTTGGGCTATCTCAGATTTCTCGGGAAGGTTTTTCTCAGACTCAATCAACATGGCATGAAGTTCAGCTATGGTTTTGCTCATGTTGTGCATATTGTAATTGCGCACAAACTTCTCAAAATCCCTCGAAAGAGACTTAAGAATCATGCCAATAGCAATAGGCAGAGGATACGCATAGTTTAACCTTTCCAAATGCTCAAAGTAACTCTTCATCTTGAGTACATGAGCGCTCACCGGTTTCCTATACTCTTGTTCAAATTATGGAGTGATTCAACAAGTTCAAACAATTCAACTCCAGTTTGTTTTCCGTACATAGACTTGAGTTCTCTGATCATATCATACGGATTGTGCAATCCGAATTGCTTTTGAAGCTCGGGAGTCATGCTACCAGCATCAAATAAGCAACCTCAATATGTCTATTGTACTGAGTATTGTATGCTTCCAACTGCACAGCAGTGGCACTCGCATCAGGGATAGCGGGCATCTGAGTTTCAAGGACATCGGATTTCTTTTCAGCTCTTAGAACAATTCTCAGCTGACGAAAACAGTCATTGAAGTTGGTTCCAGAAAGTTTTTCTCTTTCTAGCATCGACCTGAAAGCCGATTGGTGTATGTTTTGTGAAGGATTTGTTGCCATTTACAAAACAGATTCAAGTTCAATTATCGGTATTTTCGATAATGAATCCTTAAGAAATATAATCACCCAATGTTACATCATTTAACGATTAATTTCATTAAGACTAGGATCCAATTGACATACCATCATTTCATCAGTTGATCCGCTAGAAATGACATACTCAAAAGGTAAGTGACGAGCAATAATTGCATTACAAGTGCAATTCCTAGATTTATGGGACTTACAACAACACTTATTGTAACACCCCGACTAGGGCGGAAACACGAGATGCCACAGAACGACATGGTACAAAAAGATTAAGTAGAAAACATCAACATAAAGTTTCAAATGACATTCAACTCCCAAAAGATTACAAGTTCAAGTTGACATTTAACAATCATTACATAACCAAAAGATCAAATGTTTGCATTACATCCGTCAAGCATAAAGACAAATACAACATCCAAGAGGCGGTCAAGTACTAGCTTACTGCTCTACACCTGAAAAGCATGAAGATAAAGTGTCAACTACGAGAGTTGAGTGAGTTCATAGGTTTATGCTAACAACATATATATATTTGCTCCAATACAAGAAGTAGCATGTCATAAAATTTCCAAGAGTTCCATCATAATATCCATACCCAAACCGTATGTCCAAACAATAATAACCAACCATAAATAGTATCAATATCACTTGGCCAAAGGCATAATTCGATGAGTTTGTCTTGAGCCACTACTAAGACCCTTTCACGTCCAAATAATAATAATGATAATATGTCCCGAAGATATGATAACAGAAGCACATGCTGTCAATCACGTGCAATAATAATAATGATAATAAATGGGTCGTGCCATGGAGACGACCAATAATATATAAGTAGATTAGAGCACCCCTAGGCAGACCGGAGATGAGGGCGGCCACAAAGGCGGCCAGTCAACCCGCTGCCATCTTGGTGAGTGAGGGGACGAATCCTAGTTGCGCAACCCTCTAACTACAGGCCTCAATGAGTAATAGTAGTGTACAGGGGACCACCGTTTGACAGTACTCAAGCTCATCATATAACATATAACACGTTGGACATACAATAACATTCCCATATAATCATCACTCGTTCAATATAGCATTTTCATAAAAGAAACCCATTTTAATTAATCATGCTTTTCACCCCGTAAGTAAAACACATAAAAGAGTTTGAAAGGAGGCTATGACTCACTTGATTTGAGAGTGAAATGGGCTGATCAAACGCGAGTCCTTCGCCTAGATTTATTGCGCCTCAAGCAAGCCTAAACCATAATATATATATTCACGACGTAAGTTCGCGTGACATGAACTAGTGCGCTAGATCATGAGATGTATACTAGTAGACTTGCCCATCTTTGGTTGTTATTAGTTTATGGAGTTAAAGTGTGTTATTTTATTCATAAAGTTTGGTTGGAAGATATTTGGTGGAGAAAGTCATTTTCTCACTACACGTAATTTCGCATTGTTGGAATTTCGGTATTTTGGCTTTGATTGTCATGGTTTCCAATGTGTGTTTTACTCATTCTTGATACTTGTCATTAGTTACCTAATAATATTCATTTTTGTGAATATTTTCTGATTTATAAGTTTTTATTTAATTTAATATTATTTAATTAATTATTTATTCATTTTATTGATTTATTAATTAAATAATTCCTTAAAAATACTTTTAAGTTCCATATTTATCTTTATAAATTATGAATAATTATAGTTGAGTTATATTCTGATTTTTATTCTTTTTAACTTATGATTTTATGTTTTATATAATTATTTGTGTATTTTTCCATTAATTTAATAATAGTGATTAATTAGTGATTTTTACTTAATTGTTTACCTTAAAATTGAGTAACACTTGTTTCTTGGCTTTTAATTATTTGGCTCCAGTAGGTTTTAGTTATTTTCACCATCGGTTATGAAGATTAAACCAAATTCATGATTTACATAATTTATTTATTGATTTATATGTCTTTTAATTACCATTTAAATTCAATAAATTATGGAAATCCTTAGAAATCACCACACAACATTTTAGCTAAAACTCTCAGGCCTTTTAGGCAACTTTTATCAATAAAAATTCATATCAATTCAACCTCTCTTGTGTCTTGCTTATTTTGAGGGTTTTAAGCTTAAAAATCGTTTACCGAAATAGTGATTTTAGCCTCATTTCTTAAGAAATTAAAGTGCTTCAAAAAGGATTTTCATTCTTGTTTCATTATTTCCAGAAAGTTCATCATATTTTGGTGTTCCAAGTCGTGATAGTGGTGGTGGTGTGATATGTGCAATTTAGTGCTTTCGGTTAGTGATTATTTGACCCGAAAAGGTGATTTTTGAGCTTATTATTGTCATGAACCAAATGACTTGAGTTTTTATAATATTGATATCACTTTTTCACAGTAACTTTGTGATATTTTGATGATTCTTTGAATATGGTGCATGTGTGTGCTAAAAATGCATTTTTACATGATTTCGGTTTATGATTGCTAGCTTATTTTCACTAGTTTTGTTCCAAGCTTTGTGTTCTTGTTAAAATACTTTTATTTCCAGAATATTACCATCAACATGAATATATTTTTCAATCATTACAAGTCCATATCCATATCATAATCCAACAAAAGATCCAACTTTCTTAAATCTAACATGCATGAATTCAAATCAACACTTTTTAATACAAACTTTTATAGATCTCACATCCAACAATATAAAAACACCTTTTTAATGAAAAATCCAGAAATATATTCATCATAATATGCAAGAACATATCCATCTTTCAAAGGAAAAATCACTTTAAAAGCTACTTAATCTATAACAACACTTTTGGGTCTTAAACTTGTTGAATCCTTGGATCTTTCTCATAGATTTCGACATGCATGTGCATGAGGAGAAAGATCCTATCAACTTTGCCCTCATCAAGTGGGTATTACAAAGAAAACAAGAAGAAAACATAAACTTTTGATAAAACCTTTGAATATAAACAAGAACAAGATTAAATCTAGTGAAAAGGGTGAAGATTTATACCCTCTTGGATTCGGTTTTGATGTTGATTTTAGGGCAGAAAAATCGTGGCCTTTGACCCCAAATATACCCTTTTTATTGCTTGCAAAACACCCTTAAATCTTACTTGATATAACCCTTGATTAATCCATAACAACCCTTATTATTATGATTAGCTTAAATTGATTTTTGCTTGCCTTGTTCTTGTTTGTTTGGGCCGAACCAAGAAGGAGGAAAAGAGAAGAGAAGGAGTTTTTGAGAGAGAGAAAGTTTAGTGTGTGTAAAGTGAATGTGTAGTATGTGTTTAAGTGGTGAGTTCCAAGACTAAATGTGCATGCAAAAATTCAAAAGGAAGGTGTATGTGGGTGTGTTGGGGCCGGCCAAGGGGGGGGTATTGAAGGGGTTTTTCTATTTATTTTTTTTATAAAAGTGTGTAAGTATATATGTATATATGTATATTTTAAGTGTAATATATGTTTATTGTAAGTATAGTATATGTATATTGTATTATATCTATATATTGTGTGTCGTGTATATATATATGTATATGTGTATGTATGTGCATATTTTTGTGTTTTAAATTACTACTTAACTCATTAGTTAAAATCTTGTATTTATTTTAGTTATATATATACACTTATTAATATTTCAAGCATTTTTATGTGCATATAAATTTATAAATATATTTTGAGATAGACATTCTATTTCCATGACCATATTTATTTTAATCAACTTAATGATTAAATTGTTGGACATTTATAAGGATTTTTGATGGTTATCTCAACTTGTGAGACTTACATTATTATTTATATAACTTGTTTGATCAACAATAGAGTTTTTGTCAATGGCATTTTTATTTTTTTTTTTTTTTTTTTTTTTTTTTTTTTTTTTTTTTTTTTTTTTTTTTTTTTTTTTTTTTTTTTTTTTTTTTTTTTTTTTTTTTTTTTTTTTTTTTTTTTTTTTTTTTTTTTTTTTTTTTTTTTTTTTTTTTTTTTTTTTTTTTTTTTTTTTTTTTTTTTTTTTTTTTTTTTTTTTTTTTTTTTTTTTTTTTTTTTTTTTTTTTTTTTTTTTTTTTTTTTTTTTTTTTTTTTTTTTTTTTTTTTTTTTTTTTTTTTTTTTTTTTTTTTTTTTTTTTTTTTTTTTTTTTTTTTTTTTTTTTTTTTTTTTTTTTTTTTTTTTTTTTTTTTTTTTTTTTTTTTTTTTTTTTTTTTTTTTTTTTTTTTTTTTTTTTTTTTTTTTTTTTTTTTTTTTTTTTTTTTTTTTTTTTTTTTTTTTTTTTTTTTTTTTTTTTTTTTTTTTTTTTTTTTTTTTTTTTTTTTTTTTTTTTTTTTTTTTTTTTTTTTTTTTTTTTTTTTTTTTTTTTTTTTTTTTTTTTTTTTTTTTTTTTTTTTTTTTTTTTTTTTTTTTTTTTTTTTTTTTTTTTTTTTTTTTTTTTTTTTTTTTTTTTTTTTTTTTTTTTTTTTTTTTTTTTTTTTTTTTTTTTTTTTTTTTTTTTTTTTTTTTTTTCTAGTGTTTATATCTATATATATATGTGTCGTGTATATATATATGTATATGTGTATGTATGTGCATATTTTTGTGTTTTAAATTACTACTTAACTCATTAGTTAAAATCTTGTATTTATTTTAGTTATATATATACACTTATTAATATTTCAAGCATTTTTATGTGCATATAAATTTATAAATATATTTTGAGATAGACATTCTATTTCCATGACCATATTTATTTTAATCAACTTAATGATTAAATTGTTGGACATTTATAAGGATTTTTGATGGTTATCTCAACTTGTGAGACTTACATTATTATTTATATAACTTGTTTGATCAACAATAGAGTTTTTGTTCAATGGCATTTTTATTGGATTTAATTTAGGACTAAATAATAGCTTTAGATTGCTAATTTAGGGACATTATCTACTAGCTTCTAGTATAACTATGGCTTGCGGGATCATAGGCAACATAACTAGCACATATATAATATTAAAAAGGAGGGTTGTTACATCCTTACCCCCTTAGAAGAATTCCGTCTCGGAATTTGAATTTGCTTAGGGAGAAGGTGTGGGTATTTCTCCCGTATAAAGTCCTCGCGCTCCCATGTGAATTCGGGCCCGTGCTTCGAATCCCATCTAACTTTAACGATAGGGATCTTGCTTCTCTTAAGGCGCTTTTCGTCGCGATCTAGAACCTCCACCGGCTCCTCTCGATATTGGAGCTTATCTTCCACTCGTAGTTCCTCGAGTGGAACCACTTTCGAGTCATCCGCCACACACTTCTTCAGATTCGACACGTGGAATGTGTCATGGACGTCTCCCAATTCTTGGGGTAACTCCAACTTGTAGGACACGGGGCCTATTTTAGCAACGATCTTGAACGGCCCAATGTATCGGGGGCTCAACTTTCCTTTCTTGCCAAACCTTACGGTTCCTTTCCATGGTGATACTTTTAATAGTACTTTATCTCCAACTTCAAATTCTAGCGGCTTCCTTCTTTGATCCGCATAGCTCTTTTGCCGATCTCTCGCGGCTTTGAGCTTTTCCTTTATAATGGCCACCTTGTCCGTTGTCTCTTGGACATAATCGACGGTAGCTAGACTTCTTTCACCCGCTTCGATCAAACACATGGGTGATCTACACTTACGTCCGTACAAGGCTTCAAATGGTGCACATTGTATGCTAGAATGGTAACTATTATTGTAAGTAAACTCCGCGTATGGTAAGTGCTCATCCCAATTTCCACCAAATTCTAATGCACATGCTCTCAACATGTCCTCCAATGTTTGTATCGTACGCTCACTTTGTCCATCCGTTTGAGGGTGGTAAGCCGTGCTTAATGCTAACGTTGTTCCCATCGCCTCTTGCACAAGACCCCAAAATCGTGAGGTAAATCTACCATCCCTATCGGATATTATGGACAATGGCACGCCATGTAATATTACAATCTTCTCTTATTGGAATGAAGTGGGCTGATTTCGTAAGACGATCGACAACTACCCATATAGCATTATGGCCTTTCTTGGTTCTAGGAAACTTCGTCACTAGGTCCATTGCTATTTGCTCCCATTTCCATTCGGGGATTTCCGGTTGTTTCAACAATCCAGCCGGCTTTTGATGCTCCGCTTTGACCATTGCGCAAGTCATGCATCGGCTCACATATCGGGCTACATCACCTTTCATCCCAGGCCACCAAAAGTCCCTTTTTATACCTTGGTACATCTTATCCGCTCCCGGATGGATCGAATACCTTGAATTATGGGCTTCGTTCATGAGTACATCTCTTAATCCATTCACCTTTGGTACCCAAGCTCTTCCTTTAAAATACAATATGCCTTCATCATCCCTATCAAACCTTGTTTCTATCCCGCTTAAGGCCTCTTTCTCAATATTCTTACCCTTAAAGGCCTTTGCTTGATCTTCTAAGAATCGGTCTCTTAGAGACATTCTCACTCGCAGGTGATTAATTCTTGCCCTTGGCACCCTAGTGCTCACCTTCCTACTAAGTGCATCGGCAACAACATTTGCCTTTCCGGGGTGGTACTTAACTTCGCACTCATAATCATTTAGTAGCTCCACCCATCTCCTTTGCCTCATATTCAGCATCTTTTGATCAAAGATGTGTTGCAAACTTTTATGGTCAGTAAATATGGTGCACTTGGTGCCATAAAGATAGTGTCGCCATATTTTCAAGGCAAACACCACGGCTCCTAGCTCCAAATCGTGTGTCGAATAATTCTTCTCATGCGGCTTCAGTTGCCTAGATGTGTATGCAATGACCTTGTCCCTTTGCATCAGCACACATCCTAGCCCTTTATTCGACGCATCGCAATATACAACGAATCCTTCCATCCCATCCGGCAATGCTAATATCGGCGCTTCACATAACATGTTCTTTAGCGTTTGAAACGCTTGCTCCTGTTCTTCACCCCACACGAACTCTCTTGACTTTTGGGTCAATTGAGTTAGGGGTACAACAATCTTCGAGAATCCTTGAATAAACCTTCTATAATAGCCTGCTAGGCCTAGGAAGCTACGCACTTCCGTTGGCGTCTTGGGAGCTTCCCACTTCTTGATTGCTTCAATCTTGGATGGATCTACATGGATTCCTTCTTCGTTCACGATATGTCCAAGAAACTGGACTTGGCGTAGCCAAAACTCACACTTAGAAAACTTAGCATATAGCTTTTTCGTCTCTAAGTAACTGCAAGACCATCCTCAGATGCTTCTCATGTTCCTCCTTTCTTCTTGAATATATCAAAATATCATCGATGAATACTATCACGAATTTGTCCAAGTATGGCCTACAAATTCTATTCATCAAGTCCATGAATACGGCCGGTGCATTGGTAAGACCAAATGGCATCACTAGGAACTCATAATGTCCATAGCGAGTCCTAAAAGCCGTTTTAGGTACATCCTCTTCTCGTACCTTCAACTGGTGATAGCCGGATCTAAGGTCGATCTTAGAAAAATACGACGCTCCTTGAAGTTGATCGAACAAATCATCTATTCGTGGCAGCGGATATTTGTTCTTTATGGTCAGCTTATTCAACTCCCTATAGTCGATGCACATCCTTAAGGACCCATCCTTCTTTTTGACAAAGAGGATTGGCGCACCCCATGGCGATGAACTAGGTTGAATTAAACCTTTATCAAGCAATTCTTGCAATTACTCGGAGAGTTCTCGCATTTCGGAGGGCGCTAGTCTATATGGTGCTTTAGCCACGGGGGCTGCCCCGGGAACTAAATCGATCGTAAACTCTACTTGTCTCGTAGGTGGAAGTCCAGGTAGTTCGTCAGGAAACACGTCTAGGAAGTCCCTGACCACCGTCACCTTGTGAGGGTCCTTACTTTTTACTCGCTTATCAACTACTTGTGCCAAGTATGTGTGATACTCCTTACGTAAATACTTCCTTACTTTCATAGACGACACTAACTTGGGTTGAACTCCCGCCTTATGGCCTTGTACTATCAACACTTCACCATTATCTAAGGGTATTCGAATGATCTTCTCATGACAAATGATTTCGGCACGCATTTTTGACAACCAATCCATTCCTACGATTATATCAAAACTTCCTATTTCTATGGGAATCAAGTCAATACTATAGTTCTTATCATCTAAGGTTAGCTTGCAATCAGGGATAATCTCCTTAGTTTCATACTCATTTCCATTGGCATATTCAACATAATAAGTTTCATCAAGTGCACTAGGTTTCTTATCAATCAATTCCTTAAACTCAAAAGAAATAAAGCTTCTCTCGGCTCCAGAATCAAATAACATAGATGCATAAACATTATTTAGTGGAAACGTACCTACGATGACATTAGGCTCATCACGTGCCTCATTCACGCCCATGGCATACACTCTTCCTCGAGCTTGACCTCCTTGATTCCCACGGTTCCCTTGATTAACGTTGTTGCCTTGATTCCCCACATTAGCTTGATTCCCAACATTTCCTCGGTTAACTTGATTTCCATTGTTTCCTCGGTTTGCTTGGTTCCCGCGATTCCCAACATTTCAAAAGTTGCCACGGTTACCATTTCCATTTCCACGGTTGCCTTGTGCTCTTCCCAACCTAGGACAAGTGTTCCTCCAATGGTTCGTGCTTCCACACTCGCGGCATCCCCCGGGGTTTCCTCCCAACCTTGGTCCATTCCGACAGTAAGCGGCAAGGTGTCCCATTCGGTTGCAAGTTGTGCAAGGTTTGCATTCACCAAAGTGGTTATAACCGCATCGGTTGTACCTTGGAGGCATGCCACGATTCGGGTTGGGGTTAGCATCCACAACACC
>CM067172.1:3462879-3503309 GCA_034093135.1 Erigeron breviscapus | reverse complement strand
CAAGAAGAGAGTGGCGCGTGTTTTCATCAGGTTTTAGCAGATAAAATAGAGGAGCTACTGAAAACCAAAGCAGAACTTCAATTATCGTAAGCCATCTCAAATTCTCAATTCTGATGCAATTTCTTGAAACATGTGATAATGTGAATCGTAGAGGTGACAAAATGGGTGAGTTGGGTATATTTCAATATCTGTTGTAAAAAAGGTACCATGTTATTGTCATTTTTATACACTATAGATAATATGTAGGATTATCATAATCGTTATAGCAGGTGTACACCCATACGATGCACTATCTATGTGATTATACTAACTTTGAGCCGAGTCTAGGATTGTCAAAACGAGTCAACAAAATAGGGTACAAATTGGCCGGATAAATAAGACGATTAGATGCAAACTTTTTATCAGTCTTGAGTATTGTTTTTGTACAGCAGCTTACATACAAAATTCGATTAATATGTTGTAGTAAACGAGTTTCAAAAGTCAAAGGTATGATCAGTGTTGAACCAGACTTAATTACTCCCAAGTTTCATTAAAATCCTTACGCATTTTATATAGTTACTAGTATGTCACTGACTGTGAAAATATTTCTGAAACAAACTTGTATATAGCTGCAAGATATGGTTCTTTAAATCAAAAGATGGGGTCGGTCTAATGAGTTTTGCCATATATAACTCACTGATTTAATTGTGTAGACCTCAACTGCCCCCGAATATCAGTCCCCGTTGGCCTTGAAATATATACATCTTCATTTCTGTTGCAGGCCGTTTATCAGTGGATAGTGAAGCCTCAAACCGCTCTCAAGCCAAATGATATGTTCCTTCCTGGACGAATGGCTTTCATTTTTGACATGGTAACTTCCTCTTCCTTTAACTTCTTATTCTGCAGCTGCACCCTGACTTGAGATAACAACTTCCCAAGTGTAACTGGCCTTTTATGCAACTGTTTTCTATTTTTTTAAGTCTTTAGCCGTACATTCATACATGCATTCTACTGTGATTATATCCAGGAGAGGAAGGTTGCTACTGAAACCGAGAGTGTTCGTCCTTGGCGTGAAGAAGAAAGAGAATTAGGAAAATTAGGAGTTTGTAATGGTTAACTTTAGAATTGTAAATGAGTTTGTATTTGAATTAAACGCGTTGTTTTGATATATATGAAATGCGTTATTTATATATTTGTGTTTTTAATTTTGTATTATCAGGTTTTTAATTGTCATTTAATAGAAAATTAGGAACTGAAAAAATTATTTTTTTAAAAAAAAAAATAGGTTATGACGCGCAAAAACGCACGTCATAAAAAAGGGTCATAAGTGCGCGTCATAAGTGCGCGTCATAGACGGATGACGCCCAAATGCGGGTCATGAAAATTTATGACCCCGTCCTTCCTTGACGCGCATTTGCGCGTCATCTGAGCCATTTATGACGCGCATTGCGGGTCATAAATAGCTGTTTTTCTAGTAGTGAATAAGATTATTATTATTAGTTAGGGTTTAAAGTAAAACCCCTCTACGATCGCACACACAACACGTCGAACAATACCCGAAGATTGCTAGATCATGATTCACCAAAAGCCTAAAGCTCTAAGCTTGCTTTTGTTGCTTTGAATAGAATAGAAACTAAAAGGCTTCCTGTTGCTTCTATACTTGCTCCGTCGAATCCCATAGCAAAGAAAAGGTTTATTATAAAACCTTTTGTTTCGTATGAAGACCAAAAAGGTTTTTGGTTTCTTTGTGATTTTCGACCAAGAGTCAAACGTAAGGAGGTTTTTAGATTCTTGAGATATTTTGTTAGGGTTAATTATTGGGATATATATAAGGTACAAATATATCCCTAATAACTTAACCTTCAAGCTAACATCTTTTATAATTTGATTTGGACTATAACTTTTTTTTTAATTAATAATTACATTTAATTATTAATTAATATTTAATAATTAATATATCATATTTATTAATTATTAGATCATTCTAATTAACATATCTAGTTAATAATGTCCAATATCATTTCTCTCAATTATGGTGATTATAAATATGTAGATACAATATATACATATTACCGGATATCTAAGTGTCATCGCATGTAACTCCGTAGGTTTAAACATTTTCGGACATGTGTTTATTTAACGTGATCATATTCCAACAAAAAGTTGGTTTGTTGGCTAAACATTGTACTGAATGGATCAAAAGGTACACAAAGGACGGTGAAACCGGTTGTGGATTTGTTGTCACAGTTAGTGTATAATGCAATCAATTTGCAGTTCCAAATTTATTGGTTTGTTGTAAAATGATAGACATGAAACTGAAGATATTAGCTTTCTTGAATATGTCTTTCATTAATGAGCTCCTTAAAGTGGTTTTATGTTTCTTTGATACTTTACGAGTTATAAATCATTAAATGATCCATGTTGCAAGTTATCGTCGTCACAACACATCGCACGTTTTGTATTGACGCCGCCGCATCGCACGTTTTGTATTGACGGCGTCGCATCGCGCGGGCACCCATCTAGTAACTAAAAGAGCAGGTTGGGGTACACTTGACACCCCTTAAAGCTCTTTTTAAGCCTAAAACTTTCTCCTAATTACTCTAGAGCCCTTTCTTTTTTTTCTAGATTTTTTTATTTTATATTTGCTTATTAAATAGATAATTATATTTAAAACTCTATCATAAATCTTTTTCTATCAAAACAAATCTTTTAAATTTTTAACTTTAAAACTCTCTCCTAATTACTCTAGAGCTCTCTTTTTTTCTAGATTTTCTTTATTTTATATTTGCTTATTAAATAGATAATTATATTTAAAACTCTATCATAAATCTTTTTCTATCAAAACAAATCTTTTAAATTTTAAAGATATATAATATCCTTAAAACTCTCTCAATAAATTATTATATATACAACCTAAATTTTTATTAATCATTCTCATTCATATTATTCCTCTCCTTCCTATCTTTAATAAACAAATCAAGTTCAGAAAATTTCTCAACAAAAAAAACATACGGTTTTTTATATCACTTTAATTTTATTTTTGGTATTTTGTTCGTGTTTGTTTATTATTTGATTAATTGTTATGTTGTTGTTATTTTTCATCTCTTTTAATTTAGTTTGTTGTTAATTGTAGTTTGATTATGGCTTATTCTTATACTACAAAAGGGTTTATTCTTTTAAATTTGTTTTGTACATGTTTTGTTATTTTTAGTCTGTTTTGTTATCTATTATTTTGATATTTACCTTTGATACATATTTTGAGACTATCCGTCCATCGGACGGGCTTGAAGTCTAGTGAGGAAATATAACTCTTTACGACTAAATCACTTGATGATAGTTTTCTCGAGGAGGAAAATGATGTGTAAAAGTAATAAATTGTATTATTTAATTGAATGACAAAATATATGTAACACCCCAATATTTTAAAGATAAATAAAATTAACCCTTATTGTAGTTTTGACATTAAAATAGTTTCTTAGTATTTTGTTTTGATATGTGAGGTTAATTTAGTTGGAACTTTAGTGGCTATCGGGTATAATACCCTATTATATTGGAATAAAACGTGGCAACATGAAAAGAAGCCAGCCATATGATGTTTGATGATTCATAAAGTCAACTAACACAAAACCCACTCCAAATCCCAATTCCTTACTACTCAAATCTTCTAATTTCTTCTAATGATTGTTGTGTGATTATTCCTTCCTAAATTTCAACCAAATAATCCATCTAACTAAGAATCAAATCAAGGACTTTGGTGGTGCTTTAGTGTGGGTCGAATTCTACAAGAAGAAAATGGAGAATTTGGAGTTTCAATTGCTTCTTGTTATTTTCTTTTCTTGAAGGTAAGAATTAAACCTAAAAAATTATGTTAATTGAATTAGGGTTCTTAATCTTGAAATTTGGGGTTTTTTGTTATTTGGGAATTTTCAAGTAAAGCCCTAGTAATTTGAAATGGGAAATTGATAGTTGATATGAGTAAGTATTTTGATGATGAAAAAACCCCATATTGATAATCTCATATTTTTGGTTTTTGGCTAGTATATGTGATATAGAATTTTACTATAAATATTGTTTTGAGTAGCATTGTGTAGCCAAACACTCTAAAGGTTGGTTCATTGAGAATTTGGTTTGTTAATAGAGAAAAAGTTGTGGTTATAGAACTTATGTGATATGTGAATTTGTTTAGGTGGTGGAGAAGATTGTGTAATTAAGCCTAGTAGCCAAATAGGAGGTGAGTACATATACACATACTGATATTCATGTTAATTAGAGTCATAGATGGGTAAATTCCTACTAGCATATTGTTTGTGAAAGACTAGTAGGTGGGTAAATTCCTACTAGCATGATTGTTTGTTTAAGACTAGTAGGTGGGTAAATTCCTACTAGCATTTGTGTTTGTGGAAGACTAGTAGGTGGGTAAATTTCTACTAGCATTTGTGTTTGTGAAAGACTAGTAGGTGGGTAAATTCCTACTAGCATGATTGTTTGTTAAAGACTAGTAGGTGGGTAAAGTCCTACTAGCAATATGTGTATGGATCCATATCACTTAAATTTGTGTTTTGATTTGTATGCAAGATGGCATGGCTAATGTTAAGGCTATATCCTAATCTTGTGCTTAATGGTAACTTGTGTATGTTTATATGTATATGCATTCACTAAGCGTTTTGCTTATTGTTTTAGTGTTTACCATTTTATTGGGCAAGGTAGTAGCTATGGTAAAGAAGTGAACAATTAGAAGAAATTTGTGTGAAGCTTTTAGGTAAGACGCTTCTTACCATTTTATCGCTTTTGATGGTTAAAAGATCCCGAATGTCCATGTGCTCCCAAGTAGCCCAAGCTTGTAATTTGTATAATGTAAATGATGGTTTTGATGTCATGGTTTGCAAATTATAAACTTTGGAATCCTTAACTTTAAAAAACTTTGGTAATCTTGGATTAATGTTCTATTTGCTTGTAACTTTGGTTCATCGAGTAAGTGAAGGATTCTGAAATGTTTAATCACATGTTTTCAGCTTATTTGGTTAGTTAAAGTGTTTTGAAAGGTTTGGAATTGAGTTGTAAATTGAATTACGTCAAAAAGTACATGTTTTGGTCGAAACTGCAGTTGACGGCCGTTTATAACTGATGGTCGATGCTGACGGTCGCTCCTGGAGATCGTTAGTGTCAAAATGTACGGAACTGCATCTGACGGCCGTTGCGGTTTTGACGGTCGATGATGGAACATCGACTGTCAAACCCTCTCACTATGATTTTTGGCGAAAATTTACAATATTTTTCTAAGTATAAAATCGACCAACTTGTTTAATATTAAGTTTTAATTTGTTTTATGATTTTCTATTTAAAATGGTTTGGGGCGTTTCAATATAAATTTCACCTCTAGGAGTGTTCATATTGCAGTACCGAATTTGGACCGGAACTGAACTGAACCGAGGAACTCGGTCCGGTCCACGGTCCTATGGATTCTAGCAAATCGGGTCTCGGTCCGGTCCATGTTCAAACCGATAAAAACCGAGTTTAGGACCGACCCGTGAATAAAAGTATCAAATTCAAATTTAAGGTGGACTTCTTTTAACACATATACTAGAGTTAAATTAATGCTAACTGATAAAGTTAAGGGAGTGACATGGAAGAGCCACATCATATCCACATGAGTTTGTAATAAAAAAGTTTGTAATTTGTGAATCATTGTTGCATTTCTCTTAAATTATTGCATAACATTAATCTTTTCTCTTGTATAATGGATATATATGTGTTTGTCTATCATTAAAACTAGTAAAGTGCGGGGCTTCAGTTGTCGTGTTGAAATGGTTGCTTATTTTAGTGTATTGTGTTGAACCTTCAACGGCTTAATTAAAAAGTATTAGTAATTGATAGGTTTGTTTTGAGTATATATTTATTAAAAGGAAAAACCAAATTAGCTTCATTCTGACCGTTGCGAGGTTTTAAATATTGTGATTATGCTTTGTTACTAATGATATGTCACTTTATATGTTAGCTAAAAATTTTGGTTTCAGTATATTAGTTGAAAAAGGAGAAAAATGTGGAAAAAAACCAAAAAGTGATACATAACAGTACATGATATGGCCACGAAAAAGTTGTAATATATTGGTTGGAAACCCTAAATGAAAAATTGTGTAAAAAACCAATAACTAACCTGTAGTTGAAAATTTGAAAAGAATGCGATATGGTAAAATCCGAATAATGTACAGAAAATGAAAACGGAAAAGTTGCAATATATTAGTTGGAAACCCCAAAGGAAAAAAATGTGCAAAAAAACAATAACCAACCCGTAGTTGAAAATCCAAACGGAATGCGATATGACAAAATCCGAATAGTAGATGAGGGTGTATCATCGACGAATAGTAACTCGCCACATAGGCGAGTTACTATTCACCATTTCATTTCATTTAATAGTATACTAGTTTCAAGACTGAATCAGGTGGTGTTTTGATGATCTCAGCCAATAGATTGGCCATCAGATGTTGAGGCAAAACCTGCATTAGAAATTAAGCATCAAATCAGATTCAAATACATTTCAACGGAAACTTCACATATTAACTAGAGAAAAGAAAAAGAAGATGGAATATATGAGACTACCTCCAAAACTCGTTCTAGGTTGCGGTTGCAATCCCTTAATATCTCGGGTCTTGAAACTGCAAACTACAACAGCGTGCAACAACTGGGGCTTCTCCACAGGTGCAATCTGTTGATTTTTATCCAGGTGCTCCTTAATCATGTCCATTGTCACAGTGACATCATCGTCATTTGCGGACAGGCTCAAACTTGCAACAAATTGTTGAAAGATGTTTAACTTCTCCATCTCAATCATATCATTATAGAAAGCTTTAATTTTCTGAAAATGATTTATAAAAAAAATCAGACCTAAATCAACTTAATTAACATACCACTAACAACTGTTAGTTTTGCTCCGTCAAGGCCTTGACGAATATACTGCTCCGTTAAGACCTTGATGGATATACCCCCACTTTTATATCCGTCAAGTCCTTGACGGAGGAAAACTAACAGTCGTTAGTGGTAGGTTAATTAAGTTAATTTAGGTCTAATTTTTTTTTTAAAATCAATTTTAGAAGATTAAGGCTTTCTATAATGATATGAATGAGATGTAGAAGTTAAACAACTTTCAATAATTTGTTGCAAGTTTGAGCCTGTCCGCAAATGACAATGACGTCATTGTGGCAATGGATATGGTTAAGGGGCACCTAGATAAAATCAACCGATTGAACCTATGGAGAAGGCTCAATTGTTGCACGTTGTTGCAGTTTGCAGTTTCAGGACCGGAAATATTGAGGATTGCATCCGCAACCTAGAACGAGTTTTGGAGGTAGTCTCATTTATTACTTCTTCTTTTTTTCTCTAGTTAATATGTGAAGTTTCTGTTGAAATGTATTTGAATCTGATTTGATGCTTTCTAATGCAAGTTTTGCCTCACCCTCTGATGGCCAATCTGTTGGATGTGATCGTCAAAACACTACCAGATTCAACCTTGAAACTAGTTAACTCTTTTATCTTTTGATACGCTTTGGAATGTTGCCTCATTAAAAACCTTACTATTATCTAACTCTTTTATTTTTTTATCAATGCATAATTAAAGACATCTATCATAATAAGCTTTAATAGCTTTTTTTTGTTTGCCACATCATTTTAAGTTAAAATTTTTTACAAAAGCTTGCATTAAACAAATATATATCTATGCATAAAAATGTTAGTAGGGATGAAATTGTAAAATATATGTAAATAACCACTTAAAAGCAAGCTTAGAAGGGGATAAAAAGAAAATTTAAAAGGACATAAATTGAAAATTAATGTAAAAAAGCTATTGGTGTAAGAGGTTGAGGTTCATCAACCTTTAGGAAAAAAAGCTTTACTTTACAATGGTAAAAAGCTTTTGAATAACTTTTTTATAAAAAATAAGTCTTTGATAAACCTCCCATTGGAGGTGCCCTCAGTTGGGGTTCAGTATGCGTGACAGTGCTATTGTCACAGTAGTACTACTCCCTACTTTTTCCTCCAGTTTTCAACCTTTTAACTTGTAGGGGGTTTATACTTAGAAAAATGATATATATGTTTTAAACATTAACCTAAAACTTATCTTACAACTATAAAATAGTGATACATATTGTAACATTCGTGATTTTTACCCGTTTGGCTGTACTTGTAATTTGATTAACTACTTTAATAAACGAAAACTTTGGGCCTAATTGTGTTCGTTTATCTGTAAATTGGGCCAGTTATAATGTCATAATTGGATTTCTAGAATTAAGTCCCATGATTACAAGACCGTGATATTGGCCCATACGTGTTATAAAAATTATATTATAGAAAATGATTGAGTAACTGTAGTAACAGGGAAAACGTATATACAAAACCTTAAGTATAATGTACGGTAAACAGTGTCGGTGGTTATCTAATAATTCCATTAATAAGACAAAGCCGACATACTTTATGGAAAGTAGGAATACTCGTGAAATTGTCACAAGCTATATTTGATTTATTAGTTGAATAATGTTACTAGTAGACATCCGACAAAACTTTTATGGATATATATGTAAAACGTTGCTTTTTCGATCGATTCTTTCTCGGTTTGGCTTGAAACTTGCTAGAACGTAATAACTAGATTTAAGATACCTTAATATGGTTTTAAATTTCACAAAATAACACTTAAAAATTTTATAAAAATGCAGCCCCCAAATAGTGAAAATGTCGACTTCAATATAGTAATTTCCAAGGATTTTTCATGACAAATCTTTAAGATTTAACTTCCAAATGACACCACAACTTCTAGCTACCACTTGTAACATCCAACACATCACAAATTGCATGAATTACAGCTAATTTGATGATTCATAGCACACCAAAACCGGACTTATATTGGAAGTTTGATGAATATGCATAAATTTTATCATATTTAATTCCATTTCATTTACTATAAATACTAGCCTTAAGTTCTCATTAAAAACTCACACCTTAAACTTCATTCTCTATCTATTTAGCATTCTATAAGTCTAAAATCATCTTCCCCCTTCTTGTTATAAGTTTCAAAGAACACTTGATTGTTCTAGTATAAGCAAAGTCGCTTTGATCTCAAAGTTCGCCGAAAATCGTCAAGAGAGAAGTTGTTATCAACAAATCTCTCTAAGATCTTCAAAAGTTCTAGTTATAATACTCAATTTGGGTTGGGAATAATCTTCAATTATTAAGTAAACAAGTCCAAGTCTTGAAAGAATTTCATTTGAATCAGAAGTCGTGTTCTTCGTACGTCGAAAGTTTGATCTTAGAGTTCATAAACTCTCCTTTCTTGTAAGTGTTTTTATAAAACCTTACTATACTTTGCTCTATGATTTTAGAACTATATGTTATGTATTGAAATGCTTGTCAACTTATTTCTATACTCAATTAATACATATTTACATTTAAATATCGTTTTTATACGAATATTGAAATATGGCCACTATTGCGAAAAATGAATTATTAGCAATAGTGCGTAAATATGTAAAACTATTATTAAATACTTTTATATACTTATTATGGTATATAAACAAAGGTATAGTTATATACCTAACTATCCAAATTCATATAATTACTATTCACCATCTGTGAATTATATCGTATTTTCGATTTAGTTGGTTTATGGATAGAATATATCCTTGATACGCTTTTAACCGCACTATGTTTCCAAAAGTGATTGCACCTTGGGCATCTCTGACTTATACCAGCGGAATGGATTGTAGTTCGCAAACGGTTTGCGATTCGCATTCTAAACGCAAACTTGGTTCACCGTCTGGATACTACATGACCCAAGGCCAACCCTAACACAACTTGGAAATAAAATGTTGGTTTTTCCTACCATTTAAGGTATCTCTTCCATTGTAATCAATACATTTTGTATTGATTATAATACATACTATTTAAAGTATCTCTTCGTTACTAAATTAATACATTCTTCGTATTAATCTTACTATTTAAAGTACATATATCCTACGGATACGTATTATATACGGAAAAATTACATTTTTACCCTACAGTTTCAAAGTTGTCATTTTTCATCCTTATAAGTTTGACATTTGACAATTTAGTCCCTCAAGTTTCAAAAATGTCAAATTAGTCCTTTAAATTTTTATAACATAAATGAGGTTTCATTTACAAAATACATTAAAGGATTCTTAAAGATAAATTCAAATATCTATAAAAGCTCACAAAGTAAACACGTTGACAAGCGTATTAATAAGATATCCTTATAGTTGTATATCTATATTTGGAATTTAGCACGAATATAAATCAATTCACATTGAAATTAGGGAATACGTAACGTGGCCAGTTGACTCGCTCGTCATCGTTAACTACATCAATCTCTTCTATTTTGCTGTTGAAATATCAACAATAAGGTGAGTTTCGTAAACCCTCCCTACTCAATTGAGATTCGGGCTGAAAAATGTACATGTTTGTTTAACTGTTGATTGTTGATTTGATTGATTGTATGATTGAATTGTTGTTATGGACATGTTAGCGCATTACTTATTATATAAGTCGCACCGTTAGCGCATTACTTATTATATAAGTCGCACCGTTAGCGCATTACTTATTATATAAGTCGCACCGTTAGCGCATTGTTAATTATTAACTATGTAAGCCGCACCGTTGTTGAATGTTATTGATTGTTATGGACCGTTGTTGAACGTTATATGGAATCGTTGTTGTTGAACGTTGACTTGTATTGAATTGTGATAATGTGAAACCTTATAGGTTTTCCTTGGATGTGATTAGTTCTCCTAATCCTCACTTATTGTTAACGGTTGTTATCCGACACGGTTATTCCTTGTTACTTGTCCCTACGAACTCACCAACTTTATGTTGACGCTCTTTAGTACACTTTTCAGGTAATCAAGTTAATCAGAGACAGAATGGATGAATAGATGCTTGCATTGCTAGGGTTTGGACTATCTTTGGACTTTCTGGATCCGTGATCCTTATTTCCCTTTAACGGTTATGCTTAGGATCAACTACTATCGTTTGAACATTTTTCTTTTAAGTATGGATTGAGTGTGTATTTTGATGAATGTTGATTATTGTAATGAGCTTGTGGATTGTTTCAATCTATTGAATGCATATAGTTTGACTCTACATAATTCCCATGTCATGTTGTGCTTTTCTAAGTGATACCCCATGATTCCGCCATGTTGGGGTGTTACACATATATTTTATTAATTTTTTTAAATATTATCTGTTAATTTTATTACTTATCATCATATTATAATTAAAATGATTTATAGGTTATTTAATTATAAAAATTAATCATTTTCCTTTATATTTTTATTACCACCGACTCATTATTACCACTTAAAATATAATTATCAAATGTCAGCTTTATGTATATTATACTATATAACTATTCTAGCCCTCCCATATTTGGAAATAGTTACAAAAAAACTAGTTGCGAATTGATCAAAGTCTGTAAAACATAGAAATTCATGAGGATATATGATATATATGTAACTGTACCTATATATGCATGAATGTGTGTTTTAAGAGAGAAGTTAGATGAAAGGGCATTTGGTATTAAAAATATGTCAAAAGGTTACAAAATATGTGAATGAGGGGAGTATTTATATATACTCATCTAAAGTTACGCATTGCTCCCCTCATCTATGAAAGTTAATGTAAATGCATCAAAACATACAAAATCAATAGTACAATATAATATCTAACAACACCCCATTTGAAAAGAGTTAGATATGAAATGATCATTTTACCCTTAATTATTTAATTTACACTGTCAGTCACTTATCTTTTAAACTATCTTCACTACCCTCTTTAGATCAATTGCTTTTACATCTATCTATAGCACTCGCCGCCACCACCACCACATTGTCGTCGTCGTCACCATCGCCGTATTGGGCGGATATTATGCTGGTTGTTTATTACATAAAAATGAAATACAAAAAATGACATGACAATTCAAATTTGACTAGACAATTCACTGTATAATTCGTAATCTAATAAAATAAACAAATAACAATAATTATTATAATTATAATGATTTATAGGTTATTTAATTATAAAAATTAATCATTTTCCTTTATATTTTTATTACCACCGACTCATTATTACCACTTAAAATATAATTATCAAATGTCAGCTTTATGTATATTATACTATATAACTATTCTAGCCCTCCCATATTTGGAAATAGTTACAAAAAAACTAGTTGCGAATTGATCAAAGTCTGTAAAACATAGAAATTCATGAGGATATATGATATATATGTAACTGTACCTATATATGCATGAATGTGTGTTTTAAGAGAGAAGTTAGATGAAAGGGCATTTGGTATTAAAAATATGTCAAAAGGTTACAAAATATGTGAATGAGGGGAGTATTTATATATACTCATCTAAAGTTACGCATTGCTCCCCTCATCTATGAAAGTTAATGTAAATGCATCAAAACATACAAAATCAATAGTACAATATAATATCTAACAACACCCCATTTGAAAAGAGTTAGATATGAAATGATCATTTTACCCTTAATTATTTAATTTACACTGTCAGTCACTTATCTTTTAAACTATCTTCACTACCCTCTTTAGATCAATTGCTTTTACATCTATCTATAGCACTCGCCGCCACCACCACCACATTGTCGTCGTCGTCACCATCGCCGTATTGGGCGGATATTATGCTGGTTGTTTATTACATAAAAATGAAATACAAAAAATGACATGACAATTCAAATTTGACTAGACAATTCACTGTATAATTCGTAATCTAATAAAATAAACAAATAACAATAATTATTATAATTATAATACTTATGTTTTCAGTTCATACAAATCATAGAAATATACAATCATTGGAAGGTGATTATAGAATGAAATCAAACAAGTTTATTTTTTTATATATAATCATTGGAAAGTTTTATCAAATTATAAAAAAAACTATGACATCTGCATTTTGATCTAATAACTCTAATTAAAAGTTGAACTTCATCCAAGGGTTCAAACTTCTTCATTTTAAAATTAAGGTTTTTCTTTTATAGAAATACTTGTTCCTTCTATTTAGCATAGATATATACGTTCTTTTTTTTTATTTAGCAAAATCGCCATCTGTCTATACATATACAATACTAGATTATACTCCTACGTTGTACGGGCTAAATGAAAACGTAAATAAAAGTAATTGATAGTTACAGTATTATTCTTAGTAAAATAATATTAAAAAAATATAAATTATATAGAAGATTCTTATTATTTATAAATATTGTGTTCCATTAGTCATGCAAATAATAAAATTATGATTTATGAATATATGATATATGCCAAATACATTAAAACATAACTAATGAAATATAATATTTATAAATCATAAGAATCTTCTTTATGATCTATATTTATTAAATATAATTCAGTTAATAATGTCATTTGAAAAATGATAATTATCATCTCCCTTATCTACTAAAGGAAGAAACAAGGTGACCTAAGAATTGCTTAATTGTCAAGTTTTTAAGCTATGCCGTACAGAATTATGAGGTAAGCCATGATGAAATTAGTGTGTTTTTCCTGGTGTTTTAATGTGTGTAATCCATAATAAAATTGAAATTGTTGTTTCATATGCTAACCTATTGCGTTTTGTATGTATATGTGTATGTATATATGCCGTTTTGATGAAATTTTGTATGAATGTAGTCTGTACAATTAGGAAGATAGGGGGGCTGATCAATATAGCCCAGTTGCTGTTTAAATATAATATATATATATATATATAAGAGAGGTGTCAATTATCCTATGGTCCAAGTACAAATATATTGGAGAGAAGAGAGTGATATTTCAGGAGCATTTAATGTAATTTGCCTTCCCAAGTAACTCAAATGGCGCATGCTCTGTATAGGCCGTTTGGTATCTTTTTGTTGTGTGTAACAAATATCAAAAAGGAGGGAAACATTTATGATCCAGCAGGAAGAGAGAGGGGTTGATTCAACCATCACAATAACTCATACCCTAATTGTACAACCCATCTTGACTATATTCAAAATTTGAATATACTATCAGAGATATAGAGGGTGAGTTCATGATTTTTCTCTTTCATAACACACACATATAACAAATCTGCAAAACACATTTTCTTTATTTGTTTGTGGGAAAATAAATATGGCAACTAATAAGATCTTCTTTGTGGATGAACTTGATGCATCAAAAACTTTCGTGAACATGAAGGTGAGGATCATTCGTCGATGGATCAATACTGTTGGGAAGCTTGACATGGTTTTGATTGACGAAAAGGTAACTGATTCATGTCCGATTTATTTTAGTATGTTTTCACAGTTTGATTTAAATGAAATATTTGGCCGATTTATTTATTTATGTGTTTCATGTATGTTTGAAACCCTATTTCTACTTTATGTGTTTCATGTATGTTTGAAACCCTATTTCTCATGTATGTGTTTCATGTATGTTTTTGAAACCGGTTTTCTTTCTATGTGTTTTGCAGGGGGAAAAAATTAAAGCCGCTGTCAAAACTGACTTGATCCCACATTTTGATGAAAAACTGAAGGAGGATGTTGTGGTAATGATCAAGAAATTTGGCGTGTGTTTGTCCGATGACAAATTTCCGGTTGTAATTCATAAGCATAAGCTAAAGATGAACTTCTACAAAGCTACCCAAGTTTCGCCTGATGTAACTTTCAATGGACATCCTTATGGTTTTAACTTTGTTCCTTTTGATCAAATCGATGTCAAAAAGGCCAGAGATAAAGATGTTCTCAATATTGGTTAGTAACTTTATAAGATGTTCACTTATGTGCAAAATCAAGTATGTGTAAAAGTACAAGATTTGATTGTTTGTAGTATCAATTTTTTTGCAGATGTGATAGGTAGTGTTACTTGGTGTGGAAATCTTGACATATTCAAGAATGCAAAAGGAGAAAGCAAGAGATTCAACTTTGAGCTCAAAGACTTGGAGTAAGTTAATTATAATGTTTACAATTGTATATAATGCAAAAAATATAAAAGAAAAATATTAATTCAAAGGATCTGTGTCAGAGAATGTTTGTTCTTGTCATACTTTACATAGAATGTTTGTTCTTGTCATATATTCCGGTGTTATGAGTTGGATTAAATGTTTGTTCTTGTCATATATTGTGTTTGTTGTTGTACTTTACATAGAATGTTTTTTGTTGAAGTCATATATACTGGTGAACTCTTTTGAGTATGAATAAGTAGGTGAAATAAATGAGTAAACATGAAATTAATGTGCAACAGAAAGACATGAAAGTTACTTATTGTTATCATACATCAAAGACAGGCTTTAAGATACACCTGAATTGAAGTTCAACTAATTGCATTTATTCACACAATTACTTGAAACAGGATCCAAAAAAAATATATAATCATGTTACTTTCCTGTGTAGTAATCGCCGGTTGAAGTGCACATTATGGAACGATTATGCCATTCAGTTTAGTGAATTTGTTGAACAAAACAAATCTGAAGAGCATGTTATCACTATCATTCAGCATGCCAAAATAAGTGTCTGGGTGGTAAGTAAAAATCACTACATTATCGTTAAAGTTCTTTCCATTCGTCTAACATAGCATCTGGATATGTAATTAACTTATTCAATCCGACCATACAGAGAATATAACTCTTCAAAGTGACAAGTTTGGCACAAGAGTGTTTATCAATGAAGACATCCAGGAAGCGCATGACTTTAGAAGGAGGTACAGTAATGTTTTCTCATGAAACATGTTGCTTTTATTTCAAGTAATGATATAAAAGGACAATGCTTTTAAATGGTATGAAGTTGTCGATGAATGTATCCTCCCACCACCACCACACACCCGGGTCTCTCCCCCTTCCCCTCTCCTTCAATATATGTGTTCTTAAATCTAATTTTGGTTATCAGAGTATGAATTGTCGTTACAAGCTTATGATACATGTTTTGTAGATTGATACTTAAGGAAGGAGCAAGCGGCACTTCACAGGGCACCTTCAGCACCCATACAGTCTACCCACTCCGTCTAGAATTTCTGGAAAACAGTGTGAAAAAACACATTGATGAAGTAATAGAAGCTGATACGGTGAGGATACACGATGTATATTATTTTTTCAACAACTTCATAGCATACGAATAATACAAAATACATGACTGGTGTATTCGAATTAAAAATGTATGCAGGTTATGGAGTGTGTTGTTCCTGCTACAATTGCACTTGTCGAAACTGATCTTGGATGGTTTTACATTGCTTGTCGAAAGTGTCAGAAGAAGGTGCTTACCCAACAAGAGTATATGGAGGTAGCTGATGATAATGAGCTAACTGATGAGCTTATAACTGCTCCACCTGAGAGTTTATGGTGTCGAAAAGAAAAAAAAATAGCTGAACAACTTGTTCCAAGGTAAGTCTATTTAAAGATCAATTTCCTAATGAACTGAAATTTGTTGGAATATATAATTATTTGTTGGAGATAACTTATATCAAAATATGTTGGGAATGTATACTAGGTTCAGGGTGACATGCAGGGTCCAGGACTCCACTGGCAGTGCATCTTTCGTCTTGTGGGATAGAGATGTGGCCAAAGTGGTAGCCTTATCTGCAAATGACATTCGTGAAAGACAAGTGAACAGCAATGATACAGAAAGCTTCCCACATGAACTTGAAGCTCTGATCAATGTCCGAGGTGCATTTAGGATCAAGATTGATAAGTACAATCTTTCTCACAAAGGAAGTGCCTACACTGTGATTAAGATGTGTGACGATTCTGAAATAATTGATGAGTTAGTCGCTGAGGACAATGTCAATGAGGTATGGGAATATACCCGATTCTACACTTGCCCCCCTAACAAACTACAAACTTATTTCAAATTATTTGTGTTTATTAGGTATCTGAAGATCACACAATTGCTGAGGTATCAACTGCTAAGCTTTCCGAATCATCACAGGGTGGACTGGATTCTAAGGTAATCACAATACTAAAATGAAAAATCAAAAACAAAATAAACTTGATTTAGTTGGTACAATCATGGCTAATATTTACATAGTTGTGTTGTGGTATTTTCGAAGGATGCATTCTCTGCTACCGGCGATTCTGCGGCCGTGGATGTTGAGAAAGACACGGAGACAAGTCCTCTCCAAAAAAGAGGAAACGACACTCCGGGTGTTGGATCCACAACCAAAGGCGCCAACAAAATCCGCAAGATCACTATGTCTTAAGTATGATGTTTTAATGCTTATTTGTAAGGTTTAATGTTGCTTTTGAAACTTGGTAGATGTCAAAAACATGTCTGGGTCTACAATCTTGTGTGGTTGTTGTCTTTTGTATGTCTCAAACTTTATGCTCAGGCTGGCTGTATTATCTGTAGCATCCGCAAAACATTTGCTAGACTAACTAAATGTGATGTATGTTTTCGTTTATAAATGTTGCTGCAAACTATTAGGTAGTTCTTTTGTTGCAAACTTTGCTGCATCAATGCTCCTGTACCACATATGGTTGTTTTTGTTCAACAAAGTTAGAACTGAATTCGGGATATTTAGGAGCATAAACTTTTGAAAAAATTACATACAATACTAGATATATATATATACAATACTATCATATTTATTAGTGGTACAGGAGCAAATAAATGAACAATTCTCCAACCCAACAAGATGTGATAATGAGAAACACATATCAGCCTTTTTGACATCGATTTAGAAGAATTACACAATGACACCACCAGATAAAACACCAACAGATAAATAAAATGAGAAACAACCAATATTGAGGGTAAGACATGTTTTTGAGTATTTTAAATTCATCCAAAAATCAATCACAAATAAGAAACTGGTGGGAAAATAGATAAAAGTGTAAGAGAGGGAAATTCAAACTTGAGACCCAAAAAAATTCAAATTGAGATATGTGAAGACTAAGAAAGGACCACCCCTACATTTACCAATTTTAGTTTCATTCTTCAAAATTATGCTAAAAAATTTTGAGATCTGTGAAGACTAAGAAAGGACCACCCCTACATTTACCAATCTTAGTTTCATTCTTCAAAATTATGCTAAAAAAGCACCTCTCCTGCTAAATAATATACATACAAAATGTTTCCATTTCAAGCCGCAATCAATCGGAAAAAAAGGAAAGCATTGCTAGATGATCGAAGACGAAATGTTGTGAATGATTCTCCAATACAAAAAAAGGACACTTTCAAGGAGTCCTTTCTCCAATATTACAAATGGTATGTTCACTAAATGCTTGTGTATTAAATTCATGGAAAAATAAATCAAAGTATAAGATGTGATGCTCATGTAAGATATTTTATGTAGTCCAAGGTTCAACATCTTCAGTTGGCAATTCAAGCAATATTGATCAAACCAATGGATGTAATACTCCTAATCAATATTACATCTACAAAAATGGTAACAGCTCTTTATTTCCATTTGATTTTGCAATTACATTATATTTAGAGAGGGAAATTTACTATAAAAATGAATAGATGAATGAATAAAGCTGGTCCTGAAGTTGTCGAAATGATTTTTCAATTAGAAAAGAAAAGTTGCAACTTATTTGATTTTTGTGGCTTTGAAGGACCTACAACAGGGAGTAACACTCCTAATGGTACGTCGACCCCATTATCAGCTGTCCTCAATGGTAATATTACTTTATTTGTTACTCCCTGTATAATAATTGTGTAATTATATATATTCATTTGAAACAATAAACTTTGTTACAAGCTTCAACAAGGAAAAACCATGACTCTTGGATATTCAACACTCCAAATAGTGTTACACCTTCAAAGTATACAACCCAATCTTCATCAACAAATTTAGGTATGACAACTGGAATTTAATAAAATTATGCTTTGGCTTATAACAGACCACTTTCACTTAATTTCTGTTGTTGTTCATGATTCAAGGACCTACAACACGATTGAATTCTACTAATGGTACTACAAGCCCATTTTCAGCCGTTCTCGATGGTAAAAATACTTGATTTGGTCTTTCCTTGCAGTGTGATTTATTATTTTGCATATATACTAATGATGCACAACCATAGGGATGCAAGGTTCAACAACCAAACTCGTGCATAGCCATAATAAAGAAACTATAAATACTGTTGGGCATTCAAATAACTCACCCATGAACAACAACACACGGAAGGGTATACTTCTTTTACCTAAATTTTGATTTTTAAACCACCCACCCTTTATTATACGGTTAAATTGTTTTATTGATCAAAATTTAAAGACCTACACCTGGATATCATAAACTAACAGGAGGAGCTAAAACTCATAATAACAAAGGAAAACAGAAGTTGAATGACTCAAATCGAAATATAGACGTTCAGCGAAGTTCTAAAAATAAACCCAACAAACGAATACACAAGAGGTACAATTTAGATGACATCCCAAGAATAGATTTGAAGATTAATGAGGAATTATTGGAAGATTCATATGTCAAACTTTATGGAATCTCGAGAGGTAAAATGAAAGTACTTACCCTCCTTGTATGCATGTATTTGATAATTATTGCTTATTTTGACATACGAATCTAACAGAATATAGAAATCATGGTGATCGAATATACAAATGCTCAAAGTGTCATGCTATGTTATGAGAAGCTGAAATGGTGAGGGGTAATCAAGATGGTAAGAAAAGTGCATACAGTTTCTGCTGCAAGGCTGGTGATGTAGAACTGCCCGCAGTTCCAAAACCTCCCCCTTTGCTATCCAATTTGTTTACCAGTGACAATCCAAGAGCGAAGAATTTTATGAATAACATACGAGCATATAACATGATGTTTTCATTCACATCGATGGGTGGAAAGATAAACCAAGGCTGTCTAAAAGGTAAGGGACCATACGTCTTCAGACTACAAGGTCAGAACTTCCATCGAATGGGTAGTCTGCTTCCAGCTCATGGTGAGGCTCCAAAATTTTCACAGCTTTATATAATTGATAATGAAAATGAGGAGGAAAATAGAGAAAAGGCTGTAAGGTCAGTGCTACTAATCCTTTATATCTGATTTTTCACAAGTTCATATCGATTTAATATCCGTATATATTGTTTAAATAACAATTGAATAGCACACATTTGGAAGTGGTAGCTAAACAAATTCTATATTGGTACATCTCTAGCACTCAAGGAAACCGTGTGAAAAAAAACGACCTCAACCAGACAACAATTAATATATTAAAGTTGATGTTGGATGATTGCAACCCACTGGTCAAGTCGTTCAGAATGGTAAGAGAGTGTTTCAGAGAAACTGATTGGCAACCAGTAACTCTCAAGCTTATTGGCAATAGAAAACAAGATGGTCGGCAATACAATTTGCCCACAACATCAGAAGTTGCTGGATTAATAATTGGAGATATTGATTCGGTTCTTGATAAACGTGACATTATTTTGAGAATACATTCGGGTGGTCTTCAAAGAATAAGTGAGTTGCATCCTTCTTATCTCGCCCTACAATATCCACTTATCTTTCCGTATGCTGAAGATGGTTACCGAGTAGATATCAAACACAGAGGCATTCCGGTTGATTCTGAAAAAGTCAGAACAAAGCTTACTATGAGAGAATTCTTTTGTTATCGAATACAAGATCGACCAGGTCAACTTTCACTCTTACTTCGATCGAAGAAACTCTTTCATCAGTTCTTAGTTGATGCTTACACCATGGTAGAATCTGATCGATTGTCATTCATTAGAACTCAACAAAAAAAACTAAGAACAGACACTTTCAAAAATTTGACCGAAAATGTGGAAAATGGAAATAACAATGCATCATCTTCTGGCAAGCGTATATTACTACCATCATCATTTACCGGAGGGAGCAGGTACATGATGCAAATGTACTTGGATGCTATGGATATATGCAAGTCAGTTGGGTATCCTGATTTGTTCATCACTGTCACTTGCAATCCGATGTGGCCGGAGATTTACAGGTGTTTAGTTGATGAAGATCTTAAACCCGAAGACAGACCTGATATTCTTGCTAGAATGTTCAAAATCAAATTGGATGAAATAATAAATGACTTCAAAAAGGAGCAATTCTTTGGTCCAATCCAAGCAGGTAACTTTATATATGATTTTTGTTTAGAATGTTGTAAAGTATATGATATCCATATGTAGAATAATGTAATCTAATTCCTAATTTGGTTAAAAAATTGTGTGAATTTCAGTGATTTATACAGTCGAATTTTAAAAACGTGGCCTGCCTCATGCTCATATTTGTTTGTTCTTGGCTCCCGGAAACAAGTTCCCAAATGCAAAATATGTGGACCGTGTCATTAGTGCAGAGATCCCCAACCAAAAGGAAGATCTGGTGTTGTATGAACTTGTAAAGCAATTCATGATGCATGGACCTTGTGGAACTGATAATCCAAGTTGTCCATGTATGGTGCAAAGAAAATGCTCAAAAAATTTCCCAAAGAAATGGCAAGATGAAACTTGTGTAGATTCTGAAGGATATCCAGTTTATAAGCCCCGTAATACAGGAAATACAATTGAAAAGAATGGGATCCCACTTGACAATCGATTTGTTGTCCCTTACAATGCTACACTTCTTCGAAGATACCAATGCCACATTAATGTTGAATGGTGCAACCAATCTGGTTCGATCAAGTATTTGTTCAAGTACATCAACAAAGGACCAGATAGAGTCACAACATCTATTAATCAAACTAATACTGATGGAACAAGCAATAAACAGGAACCACCTAAAGATGAAGTCAAAAAGTACCTTGATTGTAGGTAAGATTTTCTTATGGCAAGTCCTATATTATACAATATTGCTAACAAGCAGTTGTAATACTATAAATAATTTTATATTAGATCTCCTTCATGAAAAACTATCATATGGCTTTATTGTAATTCAATACTCTATCTTAATCTATTTGAAGGTTTGTCTCCGCTTCTGAAGCCGCCTGGAGAATATTTGGATTTGATATACATTATAGATACCCTCCGGTAGAAGTGTTGCCCTTTCATTGTGAAAATGAGCAGAGCATAGTTTACGATGACGAGGCCGATTTGTGTGATGTGGTTTCTAATCCCACGGTCAAACGTTCGATGTTCCTTCAATGGATGGAATTAAATGCCACTGATGAATTTGCAAGAACCTTGAAATATGTCCAGATTCCACAACATTATGTTTGGATACGGAAGACGGGGAAGTGGAAACGAAGATTCCCGAACAGTGGCGGTTCCATTGGAAGAATCTGCTATGTTCCACCATCACTTGGTAGTTGCTACTACTTAAGAATCCTCTTGAATCATGTCGACGGGCCAAAAAGTTTTGAAGAAATAAAAAAAGTCAATGGTAAGGATTGTGAGACTTACAAAGAGGCATGTTTTGAACTTGGCCTTCTAGATGATGATAAAGAGTATGTAGATGCTATTTTAGAGGCAAGTACATGGGCAACAGCTTCATAGCTTCATATCTCAGAACGTTTTTTGTACAGCTGTTACTATCAACATCGATGTCTCGTCCAAATGAGTTGTGGTTGAAAACATCTAAAGTCTTATGTGAAGACATTTTATATATGCAAAGGAAAATATTAAATTGTCCAGGTATCCCTTTTATACGTTTCCTACATTTTTATTTTATTTCACATACTTCATATACATGTATTAGTATTTTAATTTTGTATTCCTACATGCATTTATATACAATGACATCTTAATTTGTAACTTGTGGTCTAATTCTAGGTTTGGAACTTCAAGAACAAGAACTTCAAAACCTTTGCCTTTCATATATCGAACAGTTGCTACTTAGCAATGGTAGTACATTAAAAAACTTTCCAGAAATGCCATTCCCAGGCAATGATTATGTTTCATCACTCAAGAACCGATTGATAAGGAATGAACTTTTGTATGATCAGAAGGCCCTTAAAATTGAACATCATAATTTGTTCACCAGTTTAACTGTTGAACAAAAAGAACTATATCAAACCGTCATTCAAGCAGTGGCTAAAGATAAGGGAGGAGTTTACTTTGTTTATGGATACGGAGGTACCGGGAAGACCTTTCTTTGGAAAACACTAACTGCTACAATACGATCCAAAGGTCAAATTGTCCTTAATGTCGCCTCGAGTGGAATTGCCTCCCTATTGCTAACTGGTGGAAGAACGGCACATTCAAGGTTTGTTATCCCGATTAACATTAATGAAAATTCTATCTGTTCCATTGATCCAAATGGTGAATTAGCTGCGTTAATCAAGATAACAAAATTGATAATCTGGGATGAAGCACCAATGATACACAAGCATTGTTTCGAAGCTCTTGATAGATCAATGAGAGATATTTTGCGGACAACCCAACCGAATAGTGAAGATAGAGTCTTTGGCGGAAAAGTAGTTGTCTTTGGTGGTGACTTTAGACAAATTCTTCCGGTTATTCCAAAAGGATCAAGGAGCCATATTGTCAATGCCTCTTTAAATTCGTCATATCTATGGCACCATTTTCGTGTTCTTAAATTGACGGTCAACATGAGGCTACAAGTTGGTATCCCTGAAACAGATTTAGAAGAAGTCAATGAATTTGCAGAATGGATTCTCAAAGTTGGAGATGGGGTTCTTGGTGAAGAAAATGATGGGGAAGAATTTATTCAAATACCCAATGACTTGCTGATTCTTAATAAAGCTAATCCTCTTAAAGCATTGATTGATTTTACATATCCAAACATGCTTGACAGTTTGCAAGATCCAATGTTCTTCCAACAACGGGCAATTCTCGCACCAACTCATGATGTCGTTGGATGTATAAATGAAAAGTTGTTAGAAATGATGCCCGGTAAGGAAACTACCTATCTAAGCTCTGACGGATCTACAATCCTTCCTACACACCCTAACCCGCCCTCCCTTGCCTCTCGCCAACGATTCCCTAACAAATGTCAGAGTCAGCTCCACCAAAAGTGAACTATGTCAGCTTTAACCAAAACCCTATCGAACTGACATAACTGATTACCATTTGAGCAACCTTGCCCTCCCCCCTATGAGACACCTTCTGAATTTCAAGGCCCCTTACTCTCAATCAGATCAAACAAGTACATAACCATACATCATCTATCCGATGATACACTATCACGCTAAATCTTCATATTTATCCAAATCCCCCGTCTATACGCAATCTTGCGCAATGACTCAGGCAGACTCCAATTTGCGCGTGGGACCTACCACATCCAGGAAACGCGAAGACATCCTATGATCCCCACCTCCACGGACATTAAGCACGCGGGACGTGGAAAGGGAGGATAACTGCGACCTGATCGGCAAGGATAGCGACCCTCGATATAATAGGGAAAGAATACAAGATGAACCCCGATCGCGGGTGCAGTGGGGAAGGAAACCCCGCCCAAATCGGCCCGGTAGGGACGAAGACCCCGATGGACGAAGAGTACATCCTATGAGCCAGATTATCGGACCCCCCCTAACCCACACAAAATTCCCCACCCCTAGAACGAAAAATCGATCACTAATCTCTTATAAACCGAGAACTCCTAATCAAATACATCAAACACCCCCCTCCCCCCATATCCCACAATGACAACACACATCATCCCCCCCTTACACTACCACTCCCCACCCACCCTACCGGCGTATTAAAGACAAACCACCAAGTCACAACAGGAAACCATCCGCCTCAGTTCCCTAACAACCATATAATGTTAACTAAACTTCACCTCAGACGAACATTTTGGTTAATAGTTCTCAACCATATTACCTCCCCACCTCTTTCCATTCACTCTAGCAAACAACCACCCTCTATAATATCCAAACCCCTCCTACCAGTGAATGACCCTAATCTCTACTCAGATCTCCTGCAGAAATAGCTCTTGAAACTCCCCCACTAAGCCCTACACTCATCAGCAATGCCAGACAGAATTTAATCCCATACCACATTATACTTGAAAGTCATGTCCTCACAACCCCCCCAAGACCAACCCAGCTCAACCACCCACCCAAAGTCCATCACTTACCCCTAAAAATCCCCCCCTTACCTCTCAGAACTCCTCCCTTCTCACAAAACATAACACCCCATTACAGCCCATCCTCGCCTACCCCCCTTCTCCCCTCTTACAACAACAAAGACACCATAGTACCAACCTAATTATTCTCTAGCTGAACACACCCCCCTCTACCTAACCCGACCTTGTTTTTACCCAACCATATACGCTTCCAACTAACACCTTAGAATGATTTAACAAAAGTCTATCGTCACTCTATCTCCCATCTTTAAACACATCGACACGTAGGATGAATTGGAAATGGAGGATCCACTATCGCGAGGCAAAGGACATTCCAAGGGGCACTGCAGGGGATGTTGGGACAAACGTTGGAGACAACTCTTCGGAGATCTAGGATCGGGGACTCTGGGAAGATGGAGAGTGCAAGATCCAATGTTTTTCCAACAACGAGCAATTCTCGCACCAACTCATGATGTCGTTGGATGTATAAATGAAAAGTTGTTAGAAATGATGCCCGGTGAGGAAACTACCTATCTAAGCTCTGACGGATTGTGTGAAACTGAACAGACCACCGAAATCGATTCTGCTTTGTTTTCCACTGAAGTGATCAACACTCTCAAATTGGCCGGTTTACCAAATCATAAGTTAGTTTTGAAAGTTGGTGTGCCTGTGATGTTACTAAGGAACCTTGATCAACAAAATGGTTTGTGCAATGGAACAAGATTGCAAGTCGTGAAACTAGGGAAACATGTGATTGAAGCCAAAATAATCACAGGTACAAACATTGGTCAGCATACTTTAATTTCGAGATTGAAGATGACACCATCGGATAAAAGGATCCCAGTGAAGATATGTCGAAAACAATTCCCTATTTCGGTGTGCTTTGCCATGACGATAAACAAAAGCCAAGGACAATCACTTGATCGGGTTGGTTTGTATCTTCCACGTCCAGTTTTCAGTCATGGTCAACTATATGTGGCTGTATCGAGGGTGAAAAGCAAAAAAGGATTAAATTTTCTAATTGAAGAGGAAGATAAAATCAGCAACAAGACCACCAATGTCGTGTACAAGGAGGTACTTCAATGCTTATGAATATCAGATTGTATCTCTATCTATTTTTTTGATATTAATGTCACAAGAACTATAATGATGTGTAATGTGTGTTTGTACCAGTGTAGCATTGGTGTACTTATTAACATTTTAATGAAATGTCCACTGTCTTCAGTTTAGTGTATTTCAATATATATAAATTATCATGCTAGACTAACAAAATTATCCGTACCTAATTTTAAAAAACTTGGAGGCTTCAACCATAATACAATACTCAAGATGTTTGGATGACCCTAATTTAAACCCAAGGATAAGATCGGTTCGTATATGCCAAAATATAAAAGTGACTTGCATGAACATGATAATCATATCATAGATTCATTTCAAATTGAAAAAAACAAGAAACAAAGAGAAGACATACATTGTTCTTCATTACAATACATATTGACTACCACATATCTTACATGTTCAAAAGAGACCAACCACAGATTTCTACATAATACCTTATATATACAGCAAATACCAACATTACATGTTCCAAAAAAGTCCAGTGATAACATAGATACTAAAACCAGTTATTCATTTAAAGCATCAACAAACATCGAAATCTGCAAGTTCTCCAATCTTGCATTTCTTTTCGTTAAGTTGAAAACGGATATAATTTCCTTCAATCAAACCAGCTTTTGCAAATATAGTCCTCCAATCAGCTTCCAAAATCATATGATATTGCTCAACTTTACGACCATCAAACCTAATTTCCATTTTAGCATGGAACTCCTCATCCCCATAATGAATCCGAGCAGCAGGAAAACGTCCAAGATCATTTTCAGCAACATAATTGTAATCCAAGGTCTGCAAAACAGATAATTGTAAAACATCAATCAACATGTTCATTATACATCAAACTTAGAGGATATTTTAATTAATACTAATGCGAAATAAATTAAAAAACAAGAGTAATGTATATAATGTATATACCAACGAGTTGGTACTGATGGTATGGAAATTTATCTTCTTAAAGCATCAACAAACATCGAAATCTGCAAGTTCTCCAATCTTGCATTTCTTTTCGTTAAGTTGAAAACGGATATAATTTCCTTCAATCAAACCAGCTTTTGCAAATATAGTCCTCCAATCAGCTTCCAAAATCATATGATATTGCTCAACTTTACGACCATCAAACCTAATTTCCATTTTAGCATGGAACTCCTCATCCCCATAATGAATCCGAGCAGCAGGAAAACGTCCAAGATCATTTTCAGCAACATAATTGTAATCCAAGGTCTGCAAAACAGATAATTGTAAAACAGATATCAACATGTTCATTATACATCAAACTTAAAGGATATTTTATTAAAAAACAAGAGTAATGTATATAATGTATATACCAACGAGTTGGTACTGATGGTATGGAAATTTATCTTCTTAAAGCATTCAACGCCAAACATCTTGTGGTCATGCTGCCTTACACGACACACATGGAGAAACTCACGGGGATCAGAATGGTCACTGTCTGGGATATCCATCTCTTGTTTTCGCCATTCAATGTATTCATCCTCAGAAAATTCTTCCTCTACACATCAAACAGAGACACACACGTGAAACATAAGCTCAATTTCAAACCTATACACGATAACGTATATTTGATGCATAAAAAACAAGAGAAACTTAATTATACCTACATCACCAAGCCCCACATTAAATTGGTTGAAAACATCCATATTGAAACCCAATTATGTTTTGTCCTTTACCACGGTGAATACCCGAGAAAACATTAAAGTAAATTCTTCCTGGATATTGTTTTCCATGCATATATGAGTCCATTTGGTTCCATTCAAGCCACAAGCAATCCATTCTGTGTGAGATGGTGCCAACTTGAAAACAACATCAACAACTCCCGCCTGCCTAGGTCCAATCACTTTGACTTTTTTTTCAGGTGTCAATACTGGTGGTCCTTTTTTGCTTCGATCCTTTCCAACAGACACATTGAAGATTGACAGAAATGTGGGGTTCATCGGCTGTTACATTACAAATAAAAAAGATACAATTAACTTGATATAAAACTTATAGATTGTCAACATTACACATAAACTTGGAGAAATAAATTTAACCTGCTCAATCAAACAGTGGCCCGTCGCACTAACCAAAGATCTGTTCACCACAAATCGACCATTACTAAGTCTTGTATGCTCAACACCATCTTCATTAAAACAAATCACTTGGAATTTGTTTCCTCCTATAAGCTTCAAACATAATCTCCTGATTGACCTACTTAGTACAGTAGTCACAAATCTTACCCACTGCAGACGACACAGTCGAAATTGGGTTGGTTCAGACCTATCAATGGCTACTACAAACAAGTTGTCGTTTGCATCAACCAATTTCACGTTTGTCCAATCACTAGCCAATTTCTTCCTCATCGCATCCGGTATGATCTATATTCAAATAAAATTTATAAAATCACTCATAAAGTAGAAAGCCGATGTTGGAAAATTGTTAGGTTACAATAACTTACCAAACCATTATTCTTGAGGTCGTGTTGTAGTCAATACGGATAAGGACTTGGAAAGGGACACAATGGAAGCTAATAACAATATTTGTACACAGAAAATGCATCAAAAATAACAAAACTATATAAAAAGATTATACCTTGAAACTAAAACCATAACAATATATATATGTAGTGTGGCTATATATATTCAGATAAAAAAAACAAACAAAAAACATTATTATACGACATTTCACTATCATCGAAACATAAAATTTAACAAAAAAAGGTTTCAATCCGATCAAACAATAATTGATGGTCCCAATAACATTGTCAGTAACAAATATATAGAAAAAAAACATGAATGGTCCCAATGTCCAAATAAATCTAAAGTAACAATAAAAAAATTATATTAACAGATCATCATAAAAATACCACAAATATTATAATAAAAAAGATACCTAATTTATGAAAAATATCCATGAATTCCTAAACACTAATTCAAAATCATATTACTCAATAATCTAAAACATATCCATCAAATGCTAATTAGGAAATAAGACTACATAAAAATTATATTACCTTAGGAGCCATTGATCTGTCGATATCTTCTAAGAAACAGTAAAAAAATAAAAAAATGGGTAGGTGAAGTGTGTGTTTGAGAAAGTGGCGATAAATATTTTTATATATACATACGAAATACACTGATATAGGAAGTGTTTATATATACATACGAAATATACATACACTGATATGGGCCAAATTAATTTATTAGGTGTAATAAATTGGGCCTTTTTTTATATATATTTTTGGGCCAACAACAACTTTGTATAGGAAGTGTTTATATATTTTCATTCAAAGTTTTACATAATCAGTTTTGTTTTAAAAATGATTAAATAACAACCGTCTTAGAAATGTTCTAAATAAGTTCTCTGAAACGTACTTTCGCCACCGGAACGGCCAGACAGTTCAATTTATATAAGTTCTTGACGTACTTTAGACTGAAATTATGTGCTTATATGAAGGTCAACTTGATCTTAATTCTTGATTTATATGACGAATTTATGACTAAATTCGACGAATTAATAAAGTTCTAGACTAAAAATAATTGCAAATGAGTCCTTGCATTTATGAAGTTCATTAATTATGGGAAAGGTATAAAAAGAAAGAGTTGGAAACCCTAGTGAGAGAAAGCATCACTGTTCATCTCCTTCTCATTTTCACTTCTCACTCTAAAAACACACACTGGCAGCCACATTTTCACACACAAATTCATATTTTGATTTTTGATTGTTAAATCGAAATCGTGTGTACTTTTAGCATCCTTGTGGTAATCAAAACGTGTTTCTGGAATCAAATCTCAGGTAACAACAACAAATTAGGAGTTTTTGATCAAATTAAAAGTGTACTTTTTACAAGTTATGTTCATGATGATTTGGTCCAATTCTTGAATGAAAATCGTGTTAAAAGTTAATGGGTTCGTGTCTAAAGGTGTTCAACAACATTTGTGTGAACAAATCTGGGTCACAACATGCTTTAATTTACAAACCCGTTTTTGAAAATAAAGGTGCAACTTGTTCTTGAGTGCCACGACTTGTTTATGTCATATTTGATCTCGAAATCCAGAAAAAGAGTTATAAGTTGTTGTTATTATGTATATAAGTACCAGTGCTATGTTCTAACATGTCTTAAAATCGATCTAGACCTCCGAATTGTGTGAGTGTGTTGTTCAGCCCGTTTTGGCCTTTGGGACGGTCTTGGATGGGACGATCTTGTCTCAAGATCGTCCTAGACAACTCTTTTGGTTCATGATTCTTATTCGTTCGATCTCGTGTGGTATTGTGATGTGTTGGTACGTTTAATGGGTAACTGATCCTTTGGATCGGTTTTGCTCAAACCCTTGTTCATGAAATGATCACGCACGCTTATTATTGTCTTTGGAAATAAAACGGTCTTGAGCCATCAAACTAAAACGACCTTGTACTAGAAACATATGAAACGATCTTGAGCTTGGAACTTAAAACGATCTTGTACCTGAAATGACTTAAAACGATCTTGTACCTGAAATGATTAAGACGATCTTAAATGTTAAACTACGGGACGATCTAAATACTAAAACATGAAACGATCTTGAGCTAGCAGAAGCACGAAACGATCTTGAGCAGAACCATAAAACGATCTTGAACTTGAAAAGGCTAAAACGATCTTGAACTAGGAATCGTAAGACGATCTTGTGCTAATCACCTAGGACGATCTTGTGCTAAACATCTAGAACGACTTTGGCCTGATGAAAACCTAGGACGATCCTGACCTAGTACAACTCTAAAACGGTCTTGACCCTAGCTTGGCCTAAAAACGATCTCGAGCTTTAATACCTAAAACGATCTTGAACAGAAAACCTAGGACGATCTTGTGCCAAACCTAGGAAGATCTTGTGCTAAACTCTAAAACGATCCTGAACCAGAAACAGTGGGACGATCTTGCAGTCCAAAACCCTAGACGATCTTGTACTTGTTCTATAACATACCACACTTGATCATTAATCACCAAACCAGTTCATAACATCATCAGTATCATTCAAGGCTACTTACTGACATTACAGCTAGTTCTTGAATCGACCTAAAACGACGTACATTGTGCAAACCCTAATCAAGTACATTTAAGACACGTTCAACTCATTAACACGATAAGTACTTATGTGTGAGTTCTAAGACGTTCAGTTCGAGTCCAGTTCATGTACTTAAAGTTCATTCAAACACTTTTGAGTCAAAACGTTCAAAGATCATTATGGACCAAATCATCAGTTCATCAAGGACATTTCAGTAATTAATTAGTCATTTGAACTGATATGTGGGCATATCTATGAACAATAACTTGTACTTAGGCATCCATCAAGACGTACTTGGATTTCGATAGATATAACTTATTTATCGCGGTGCTTGCTCTCTGTGCTATAAATTGTGCTTGTACCAGATCACTGTGAGTTCACTCATCCCCTTTTCGTACATTTGTTCAAAGTTCTTTTATCGGGGACTGAAAAGCATGAAAACTACTTGGTACTTATACATATGTTCTTGAATTACTTTACGTACTATTTATGAACTTACGAGGTACTTATGTCATGATTCCTAATTATTTAAAAGAGTATTTAAGTCTTGAATGGGCAGGATCTTAAATACATTTATACTGTTTAAGGGAGTATTTAAGTCTTGAATGGGCAGGATCTTAAATGCCTCCATACCACTATATTGATCTTAACATGTTCTAGTTCGTACTTGTACTTGTTCAGTTCTTATTCACTGCTATCAATTCATATCCCACCGTTCAGGGATTGAACCGTAGATAATTATGGACAGCGCTGTTTAGGGTAGGCCCACCCTCATTCTCCGCAGTTCTGGAGGATGCATATTATCTGTTCTTGTTCTGAATTTAGATCTTCGTGAAGTACTTGATTATTATGTACTTAAGTTCATTACAGTTCAGTTCTGGCCAATCGGGTTAGCAGTGACAACTCATTTAAAGTTATTATATGTTCTAGTACTATTCCTACGATCATCAAGCACTTTTGTTAAACGTACAGATCTTATGACTTGTTCCTACTCTACATATTATTATATGTATACGTACTAGTACTTTATGTGAATCTCACCAACTACTTTTGTAGTTGACCTTTGAACTTACATGCTTTTCAGGTTAGGGTAAGTAGGTCATGTTAGCATAAGAATCTTCCTCCCTAAGCTCATCCTTTTTGGCGATTGTCCGAGCGTTCAAGATCAAGAGCCGTGAAGACTCTCCTTGCTATTTCAAGTTCAAGACCTGTTCCCAAAAGACAATTGTTCTGTCTTAAGAATATTGATTATTCTGAGTTCATTTTATGTTCTGTAATAACTATCGTACTTCTGCTCTTTATTAATGTTATTGGCTGTGTTGGAACTTGTACTATGTGCTTTTGTGCTTGTCTGTGCATCCCGTATATTCCGCTTTAGCGGGGTGTTACAGATCAAATACAACTTATTTTTTTACAGCTTATATTATGTCAAATTAACTTGAGCATATGTTAATTTGGGAAAATGACAATGTAATGTCCTTAGCATGTATGAGAAAGATAAACAATTTAAATACAAACAAAATAGGTGTCGGATACAAAATTATAAGCTGTGTTTTTACGTCAACAAATAAAGGAAGATAACTTGGGGTATAACTACACATATAAAAAAAAAAACAATCACCATAAGGTTAAGCAATTGTCAAAATTCCGTTAAAGCATATCAACCATGGTTCTCCAGATACAAATTCTAAATTTCCGAGTGTCATTTTTATCACCTAATCGGAATAAAGACAAAATTATATCAAAAGGCCGCGTTTTAGCGGATCTAAATCTAGTTGAATTAATAAAAGACACAGTCTTAGGTATATAACATCTTAAAATTTAATTAAAATCTTAAAATAACCAAAAATAAACAAAAATTAAATTTGTCTTGTAAAAAAATACGGAGTATATTATTTATGATTTATCATAGGATATTTGGATTCAAATAAAGATAAGATTATACGTAATTTTCATATATAAGTAAACTTTTTACCATACATAGTTAAGATGACTTCAATAACTAATTAATTTAAATTAAAATTTTAAAATAACCAAAAATAAACAAAAATTCTAACAATTTGACAAGTAAGCAAAAATCTTACTTGTCATCTAAAAGAAGATGCCACATAATCAATTTCATATATCTCTTAGTTATATAGAGAGATGTAATGTTCTAATTGAATAACCTTTTTCTCTAAATAAACTTCATTATAATATATATATATATATAATTATATATTAAACTAGGTCTTTTACCGCACGAGTGCGGCTATTTAGAAAAGTTGTTTTAGTTATATGAATATTAATAATAACCTTTAACAACTATAACTTATTTAAGCATGTACATATAAATATATATTATTAAAAAAAAAAGAACCTGAGACCCCATCACCACCATTGGATCAAAATATTTGGACGGTTGAGATTAAAAAAAAACATATCCCGTGTCTAAGCTGAAAGGGTATACTGGTAATTTTCCCACCCTCACCAAACACACATCTCGTCTCCTCCCTCATTCTCTCAGTCTTTCTTCCCTCTCAAACTCTCTCCCTCTCCTCACACATAGTTTTCTCCGCCGGTTATTTCTCCATTTTTGATCGTGTTTTATCCTTAATTTCCGATCAATTTCCGTTTTCTATCTCCATATCATCAAATAATACTAGAGATCCTGGTGAAAATGATCTTATTTTGAAAATCCGATTGAAATTAGGGTTTTAAATTTTTTCCGATCAAATTAGGGTTACGATGAAGAAGAAGTCCGCAAAACGATCTAAATCTCCTGGTATGCATTTCAGTTTATTTCATTACATTTATATTTACGTTTTATGTAGTTGATGATTGTATATGATTTTTGTATAGTTGATGATTTTTTATTCCTACTTATTTAGACATATCTAGGTCGTTATTTTTCTGGTTATTGTTGTTGTTTCGTTATTAGGTGATGTATAATTTCCATTGTTGATTATTTCTTGTTTTTTAGTTACTTACACATGTGTAGGTGGTTACTTTTAGAAATGTATAACTGTAAGCAGTTGATAATGTGCATGTAGGTAGTCATTTTTAGTTACTTACACATGTGTAGGTTAATAATGATTCTGACTTTTGTTGTTGATGTATTTGGCTAAGGATAAAGTCTTGCTACATTCAACAAGCACTTGTTGTGACAATTAGAATGGTAATTGAGTTCATATGATGAATTTGTATATGAATAGATCAATTTGAGGTGAAAAAAATGAAGATATCAGGATCAAAACACAATTTAGGCTGAATCCAATAAAAAATAACTTTCAAATACTTATAGTCTCACAAGAATACAAATTTTAAACCTTATAATGACATTAAAAATGTAAGTAAAAAAACAGTAAAAAGACATAAACCTTATTAGTATCTTTTGTAATACAAATTTCCCAACTGTTAGTCATCATGTATTCTTGAACTCAAGTCAATTAAGATGGTCATTTGTAATAATTGCAGCAATTTGTCAATTTAGATGGTCATACCTGTGTTACATTTTTATAAAAAAGTATCATCATTGTATTAAAATCTATCATCATTATTGTATATAGTCAAGTGAATACATACCCAGTGTAGACTTATATCTGTAGATTTTCATTAAAAAAAAAGTATCATCATTGTATATAGTCTATGGGAATGCATATCCAGTGTAGGTTGCTTAGGCTTTATTAGTCAAACCACCAAAGACAACCAGTCTCTTTTGAGAATACTTAATGGACAGTGGTTTTATGAGAAAAATTGGTCCAGTTATGCAAGTTCATATACAAATTACGAAACTCGGGTGCTTATGATCTATTGAGATCAAATCATGTATATGAGATATCCATGTGTGGATACATGAAATCAGTTCATGATGCAAACCAAGAAGAGGATAGCCATTTCCTTAAGTGATGCTTCTAAAATTCCGCATTTATATGTACCCCACATTATCAGAATTTGTATAATTTATGTTACCCATTCGGTATTTTATTTTCTTTTTGATGTTTTTCTAATGCTATTATGGAGTATCTATGCAATAAAATTAGAGTTATGTTACTGTACTTTTGGTGGGCAGAAGGTTTTTATATGTCCCACAATATAGACTATTAGTGATCTCAACATGTATAAACTTTCTTTATTTTCTTTAGGTGATAGAGAAGAGCTACAAGTCGAATATGATAGAGAGCAGATCTCGGACTCAAGAACTGAGTGGATAATTTGAGAACCTCCGTTGGCATTTGGCAACAATCATGGAAATACGGATTGGAATTAAAGGCAGGTCGAGAACATGATTCGAGAGGTAATATTATTTAGTATGCCTGATATAGAGTTGGAAACACGACTGGGACATTTGGGACATTTTTTGGAATTTGGTGTGTTTTTTATAATTATTTAGTATGTCCGTGTGTCAAATTTTCAGTAATACTATCTTTTGATCAGTGATGCAATAAAATCAGTTTTAGAAACTTTTAGTCAGGCCCATATGTTTGATTTGTATCTTTCTTGAAGTAGCCTTACTATATTTTGACATAAGTAGTTGGGCCAAAATTGTAGCCATTACTTGTTAGTTGTGACTCCCATCTATGGTGTTTACTAACAATGTTATGCAAGTACCAAGTGGTATACATGTTGTGAAGGATAAGCAAGAGATACTTGAGGCTCAGCTCCAGCTCGCCCATGTAAAACTTTCTAAGCCTGAGCAGCCACCTGCATCTGCTCCTGTACAATCTAACCAGCAGCTTCCTCATGCCTCTCTTGCTCGGCCATTGCCACCTACTCTCCCTAACGCTCTACCACCTCCGGTCCACCATCAAAACCAATTTCCCCATAACATTATGCCCATAACATCGAATGGATGTTCAGAATTTCTATTTTGCATACTAGATTTTTGTGGTTTCTAGATGTGTAGAATAACTGCTTAGCATACCTAATATTGAATATGCAGGTATTTTTCCCGATTGTTGCATTTGATCACTACTACCTCGTTGTGTTCAATCTCGCAAAGGTTGCCTTCACTATAATCGACAACAGTATCGCGTCCGATGATTACAATGTGAAATACAGTCAAGTTTGTGATGTTGTCGTAAGTATCTATTTTTGTGCATCTTTAGGTTTTCAATGCCAACTTTGAATTCTTACATGGGACTCGTCATTTTTTGTTTCAGCGTGACCTATTTGTTTGTCATTTGAGAAAATATGGTCATCCCAAAGCAGACAGTATCAACAAGGTCAGGCCTAATATAATGAAGATGAAGTGGAGGACCAAAAACAACAATGTGGATTGTGGGGCATATTTGATGTGTCATATGGACACATATGTTGGCCAAGCGCGTGAAGACTGGGACATTGGATTCAAGAGGGAGCGTGCAACCGGTGATATTACTCAGAAAGTTCAGCTGAATAACCTAAGGGGGAAATATTGCACCAAGATTTTGTCTTATTAAAAGAACCTTTGCAAAGCTAAATTGGGCGGATATATAAAAGCGTTCACTGACAAATATGATGTTCCTACAAGCAAGGAGGCGATTCGTAATGTTTTTTCCTGTAATATGCATTTCCGTCTTTTAAAGTTTGTGAACACGGGTGTTTACCACATTTTGCTACTGTTAGACTTTGATCTTAATCTTGTTATTTTGATGTGGATGTAGGAGTTATCGACATCTTTTTGTCGTTTATTGTGCTACTTGTTATTAATGAAGCTAGTTTTCTAGCATGTGATTAATGCTATACCTGATATTTTTGCATTCCGTATCTTTGATGAATGAGCATCTAATTTCCTTGGCAGAACAGTGTCTTTCTTAATTCCATTATACATCTTACCCATGTGTAGGTTGTACTTACCCATGGGCAGGTTATACAACTCACCAGTTCTAGGTCTTACTTACCCATGTGTAGGTCGTACTTACCCATGTGTAAGTTATAAACTTTACAGTTCTGGCTAACTATTTTGAACTTCATAAGTAACTTACCCATGTGTAAGGTATACAACTTGCGCATTGAAAACTTAGATTTAAATTTACATTGAATTTCATTCAAGTAACAAAAGTAAATCAAGTAGCTAGAGTAAATCATCCAAATGCATTGCTAAACCTACACATCTTTAGGGTTTAGCATTTTGGGTTTTAGAATGCGTCCTTCCCCTACCACATCCGTCCCCCTACTACATCCCGCTCTAGGGTTTAGGGTTTGAAGGTCGAGGGTTAGCCGATAGGCTAACCCTCGGGCTCAAACCCTAAACCCTAGAGTGGGAACCCTCATCCTTTTTAGGTTTTTAGGGTTTAGCATTTAGGGTTTAGATTTTCCAGGGTTTTTAGAATGTAGCTTCCCCCTCGGATTAGCAATTAAGCTTTAGGGTTTAGGGTTTGAAGTTGTAGGGTTAGCCCCTAACCCTACAACTTCAAACCCTAAACCCTAAAGCGTACCGTATACATCCGTCCCTCCCGCTCTAGGGTTTAGGGTTTGAAGGTCGAGGGTTAGCCGATAGGCTTACCCATTGTGTCGGTTATATTACCCATGGGCAGATTATACAACTCACCAGTTCCAAGTCTTTCCTACACATGTGTAGGTCGTACTTACCCATGTGTAAGTTATAAACTTACCAGTTCTGGCTAACTATTTTGAACTTCATAAGTAACTTACCCATGTGTAGGTTGTACTTACCCATGGGCAGGTTATACAATTCACCAGTTCTAGGTCTTTCCTACACATGTGTAGGTCGTACTTACCCATGTGTAAGTTATAAAGTTTCCAGTTCTGGCCAACTATTTTGAACTTTATAAGTAACTTACCTATGTGTAAGGTATATAACTTGCACATTGAAAACCTAAATTTACATTGAATTTCATTTAAGTAACAAAAGTAAATCAAGTAGCTAGAGTAAATCATCCAATTGCATTGCTCACACAAGTTCTTAAACATGTGCAAGACATTATTTCTAAACATTTGGAAAAAAGAAAAAGGAAAAATTATCCATGAATTACATCTTTTTTATATATTTATCTCTTTAACCACAATCACATCACATCCTTGCATCCCCGAGGTCACGGAATGCTGAGAACACGACCAACTTCCCAAGTATATTTCTTTTTGCACCAACAGGAAAATGGTACCCGTGTAAACATTGCACGCGTGTTGCTCAATAACAAGAGGGGTTTTAAGCGGTGGTCTGTTGTAGCATTACCCTGAACTGGTCTTACATCTTCCTCTACTTCTGGTATCCAACATATTTCACCTTCATCTGTTTCTATCATCCTACTGTTATACCGGCTACTACATGGATTGTTAACCGAACCTGCACGACACACACCATTTAGATATCCACATGTTCTACACATGTGTAGGACAGACCTTTCTAGTGATATTTTCAGCTTTAGAACTAAAACGATCATATGTAGCTACACATGTGTAAACGACTAATCATGTCTAAAACATGCTAACAAAAAAGGTGTCCTACTCATGTGTAGGATGAACTTTTTATATCTATATTTTGGAGCTTCAAAACTAATACAATTGTATCTACCTACACCTGTGTAAAACAGCTAATCATGTGAAGTTCAAGTCATATAACAAAGTCAAAACACATCTTACACCTGTGTAGAATCAACATACATTGATAAACATTTCAACTTCATATCTGTTAACTAAAACACATCCTACACATGCGTAGACGACTAATACAACTGGATTCGCATACATACATCTGCTACACATGTGTAGGATCAACATACATTCAATTTCTAAGCTGAAACTTTGAAAATACGTATACATACATCTGCTACACATGTGTAGGATCAACATACATTCTATTTTAAGCTGAAACTTTGAAAACTTACTCGATTCAGCTTCAAAGAGGTTACTGAACACACTATCTTCTTCATGAAACGTTGAATTGACTTCGTCATCATAAATAGTTGCATCCTCTTCCATATTCACCTGTGTAATTAAAAAATTTCATATCAAAAAAATTATAAATAAAAAAGCTACTGTAATTGATGATAATCGATTTGCGGATTACTTAACTGTTATATTTTGATCGGAATTTGGATTGGAATTTCACAAAAAAACGGAATATGAATTTTTGATCGTAATTTGGATCGAATTTTAGGAAGCTTTTTTTGTAGAAATTGAGATCTGAAATCGAATGTAATCGGAATTAATGGAGTTTTGATCGCGATTTCATGTAGTATTGATCGGATTACATGCAGATCTGATCGGAATTTTGAAGATTTGATCGGAATTTTGTTAGGGCAGAAGGTGTGTGTTTTTACACACACTTAAGAACGCGATTTGAGTTTATTAACACATTATATATTGTAATCAGATGTTAAAATGACGAGAATACCCTTCCTGATTTAAATTTGATCTTGAAGAATGGATGGCTAGGATTGGTTCTTGGGTTCTTTTTTTTTAGGGGTTCTTAAAATAACCCACCCCTATATATATATATATTATCGTTAAATGGAAATCTTTACATTTATTGAATAGATAAATCCAAAATATAACTCTTATTATTTATGAACTCTTTTAGGACAATAATACATTATCAAATATTCATATTTAATATCACATATTATACTTCATGCAATTATAAACATAAAATTAAGTTAAAATCTCTTATATAAATAAATAAAAGAGGATTGTTTCTAGAAGGTTTTTTTAAACAAAAATTTTATGTGTCAAGTTCATATTATTTCCTACAAGGGTTTTAAAATATCATGACATCATAAATCATTTTGATTTTTCTTTTCTTTTGATTTTTGTAGAATTTGATTTAATTAATATAACTCTTATATACAATGCAAATTTAGTCATACAAATTATGCCAAGATTCTTTAACTATTATTATTATGCTAATGTTATTATTAGTGATAGAGAGTTATAGTTTATTTTAATTTGTAGCTTAATTATTAATTTTTTTAAAATTGTAGCTTAACTAAAGGAATATAATTATGAATTCGTGTGTATTTTATAAGATTTTTAGCTTTAATAATGATTTTTCTTCTTAAACAGTATTGTAATAATTTTCATAAAAAATTTTATTTCTTGAATTTGAAGGTGTTGAGCAAATGAAAAGTTAATTGTATGATATCTATTTAAAGCTTTAAATACATGAATATGTTTATAACTTTTTTTCCCATTCTTGTGTATTATTTTATCAGTTTCTCTCATATATGTGAAATATATCAATGCGAAACTACTTTATTGCACCGTGTTCATTTATTATTGCATTATTTGATTATAGTTCACATATAAAAATTAAACAAATCTGCAATTATTCCTTTAGTAAGCATTATTGAATACTGACTAGCAAAATTTGTATTAAAATGCCTGGGTTGAACCCGGGTTATTTAGCTAGTGTAGATGTAATGTAAAAT
>CM067172.1:3419304-3461879 GCA_034093135.1 Erigeron breviscapus | reverse complement strand
GATTTTGGGAAAAATTTGGGCGGGAATATTTCCCTTCCCATTTACCATTTCACTTTATTAACCCAAACTCTAGAAACCTAAATTTTAACAGATTATGACCCATATGTTATGACGCTTCTGAAAACGCGTCATCCCCAACAGTAAATTTACTCGTAATGACCCTTATTTTATGACTTCTCACTTTGCGCGTCATCTATTAGCGTGGGTCATAAAAAGCGGGTCAAGGATAGCCCTGTTTCTAGTAGTGATGATTCTCTTCTTCATACTTCAGTCTTTGACTTCAGAATGAATGCTTCAGATTTATCTTGATCTGAACTGAAGTGAAGCTTCAGTGAAGTATTTCTGAGACGGCTCAGAATTCTGTACAAACGTTTTCACTGAACTTCAAGCTATTTCTGAACAAATTATACTTGGTCGATTTCCGACCTAACATTCTTTGATTATGTTAATTTTTTTCATAATCTTTATTTAATTTCTTGGTTGGCGTAACTTAAGTTCATATTCTCATCTTAGAGAAACATGGAAAAAGATAAGAAATATGTTGCGAATATTAAATCCTTAATAAAAGCACCATACATTTTATATTTGAAAACATGACTTTTTTCGAACTTTTTTCAAAATAGATTTATTTTAAAAAACTTAAAAATAAATTAAAGTTGAGTGTAAGAAGAAGTAATACTGTTAAATTCAAATTTATCATTAAATAAGTAATGATTCGTATAGGAGAGATGATTGAAGCAATGATTCGTAAAGGAGAGATGATTTAATAAAGGAAAATGATTAATCCTCCTAATATAATAACCTAAAAATCCTCCTAACTTTTAGATGAGGATATGTGAAAAAATCAAAGGGTAAGATTAGGAAAGAGAATTAATGGTATCCACATGTCACCTTCTAAAACTATTAGGAGAATTTTTAGGCTAACTTTTTAAAAGGATAAATCATTTTATCATTCTATGCATGCATATGATTAGTTATGTAGTGAGCTGGAAATGACACCATTTTATCATTTTATCACACAAACAATTAAATAAGAGTAATATTTTTTTTATACGGAATCTATGAGGATTATTTCTTTGTTTCTTTATTATTTGTTACGAGTATACTATTCTTGTTAAAGTGCAATCTACAACTTATTGATTGACGTTCGTTGTTTTCTAGATTATATATGATTTTTATTATATGTTATTGTATTTGTAGGATCAAAGTAACTTAAGGTCAATAGAATTAGTAATTCAATAGAAGTCTTTAATCTTGAAAGGTTTTATATGGATTCGAAAGGGCCTGACTCAACATTGATTTCGTGCTTGAGTTGGAGGGCTCTACCTCCATCTATCGAGTCAAGCAATTCGAATAGAAATACAAAGTAATTTCTTTATTACTTTTGTGTGTGAATTTTTCTCATTTTTAACAAGCCCGACATGATATCATATAATCTTGCAACTCATATTAGTGGGTAACTGGGTATATTGTCATCTCAAAATGACCACACAATTTACAAAAAAAACAATTAAGAAATATTCATTCCTTCAATTCTAAACCATCCTTTTTTCTTTTTATCCATAACCACAACTACCATGTTGGCTATTGCTTTTCATCATTGTTCTCCATTAGTATTTTTTTTTTTAACAGTTAGTCGGTATTCGACATCAGGAACACCTCACCGTATAATGGTGAAGCTCTGCACGTACTCTAGACTACGAGATGTAGACCATAAGCCGTTACAGGTGATTCAGGGAAAAAAACCCACAGACTTGTCACTCCTAAGAGTCGAACCCAAGACCTGTGAGAAAAACCAGGGATGCATCTGCCAGTTGAGCTAGCTTCATTTGCTGTTCTCCATTAGTATTAGTATAAGATTGTGTAGGATCCAACTATTTCATTTATAGTCTTGTTAATTCCTATATATGTTTCGAGAAAATATAATATTCATTTATTATCACCAATTAACTGTCCCTGCACTTTGTCATTTGCAGGGCCGTCTTATGGTTTCAAAGACCCTATTCTATACTAAAATATGTCTATATTTTAACAATCTCTAAAATGTAAGTCATGATTGTTCATACTCTTTTTATTTATTTATAATGATAAGAACATCATTACATAATAAACAAAATAAATTAATAATAAACATTCTTGACAGTTACCTAGAAGCAAAAGGAAAAGACTATGTAATTAAAAATCACACTAGTTATGCTATGTTCGAACGTATGTGCTTAAGAATTGGAAGAAAAAAGCATTACAATAGGCTAAATATAACATTTTGTAATATCTTTTTCTGTTTATTCATATATATGGTTGAAGCAGCAAAATTTTGGGCCTCTATAAAACATTGGGCCCTGCTCATTTGCGCGGGTTGCACATGCCCAAATCCGGCCCTGGTCATTTGCTTTGAAATTTTTTTTCTTAGGAGGAGGATGGTAATCATGTCTCCCATGCTTAACTATGCTTAGTAATCCACCACTAATATACCTCCACATCATTCCATGCCTAAGCATGCCTAACTCATGCAACCATGCTCCCCATGCCTATACCTTAAATAATTTAATTTTTTATTTTTAATCATAATATATTTAATTTAAACAACTAAATAATAAAACATAATCCATTCATTTAAAATTAGAATTACATAAAATATAAAACCGGAAAAAAAAACATAAAACCGAAAAAAAAGCATACATAAAAACCAAAAAAAAAAACATTAAACCGAAAAAAAAATACATAATACTAGTCATCAAGGTGTGTAAGTCTTGAGCGGTACGTGCTCCGTAAGATCGTAACGGAGTATGTCATGGATACGTTCGTCGATTAACTCCGTATAAACATTTGGGTTGTAAACTGGTGCGACTGGTTGATCCATTATATGAACCGGTGATATTGCTCACCCATCGTCTTTTAAAATCATATTGTTCAATATGCAACACGTATAAACAATTTTTACTATCTTTTCGACTGTTTTGAACTGTAACACCCGTCATTTTAAAACCTGGATTTTCAAAAACTTTGTCAAACAACGTTTAAACGAAGCGGAAAAGATCACTTAAAAAACTGCCCCATCCCTAACGCACGGTACCTTTCATAAAACGGTGTTACCAAGTGCATCATCAAAACAATATAAATGAAATCCAAGTCATGGCACCAAATGCCATTCATTATTACAAATATCTTAAAACTTAAATAAAGTAGCCAAAACATAAGGCTAGGGTAAGTCTAAGCATTAAGGACACTAATGCTATCTTCTTTATTTCTTCTACCCATCTCACCGAGCTAATCCTTTCACTAGCTCAAGTTTGCTTATCCTGAAGGCACAACATTTTCAAAAGAACAAGTGTTAGCTTTAAAAGCTAAGTAAGATAACATGAATTTGAAAACATTTGCCATTTCATAAATGTTAATATCACATAATAATCATAACACAATATGATCAATACTTTCCTATGGTGACTATCATATCATACATGGCAATAACATATCATCATCACTAATATCACATACATATCTTAACACATTAGGATCCATCATAGTCCTATTTGTGCCTATCATCAATATACTTTACTTTTCGTCTTTCTTTTCTTTTCTTTCTTTCTTTTCTTTTCTTTTGCCTAGATGTAGGCTATTGACATAAGCCACTTATCTTAGGGATGTGGGGTTGTGTGTAGGCGGCCATAAGACCTTACATGGAGTCCTCACACCCGACTTGATGGGTAGACCTCACGGCGGTCCATCGTCGTCGTTAAGGAAAGACAAAGTCAATCCAACTGAGTATACCGTTTAACCTTTGCGCGTTTAGTGGTTAGTTACTCCACCCGGATACACTCAAACATAACTATGCCACGGGGAGGTATCTAGATTCCCGCACTACGTGACCACATACACACTAGCTCCGAAGAACTAGCATGGGTTAAACTTAACACAACTTTACTTATGCTCGAGACTTCTTTATTATATTAGCTTAGGCTACACTTTCACCTAAACTAATCACATACATCTTTCTTTACTGTATATTAGCTTAGGCTACACTTTCACCTAAACTAATCACATACATCTTTCTTTACTTTAGGGCCCTTTATCGTGCATGTGACATGGCAATCCTAATCATAAGTCTAGTGACTAGGTGTTCAAGCCATGCATACAAACATATAACATAAACATTTCATCTTTTCATAATCACATAACATATGCATTTCATCATTTCATAACATGTACATACATAACTTACCTTTGCAACATGCATAATCATATCATACATCGTTAATGGTAGTCATCATATCCCATATCAACCTCCCATAAGTACCTATAAACATACTTACATGCATTTATAATCATTTGAGAAGTTTAACTTATAAAAACGTGTTTTGTTGTACCATTAGGTGACAATAGATGTTATCTTACTTCGGTACTGCTTAGCAATGAGTTGCGTATGTCTTACAGTGCTTGTTAAGTGCTCCCGACAACCTAGAACGAGTATAAGATCGATCTATAAGCTAAACAAGTCAAAAGTACCAAACTGGGCAAATATGCTCCGCATGGCCATAATATGCGCCGCTTATTTTGAGTTTTCAAAAGTCAGAGAATTTCATGCGTTTGAATATGCTCCGCATATTTCAAAATTTCAGTATATGCTCCGCATGGAGTTTTCATGCTCCGCATATCGGGTTCCGATCAGCAAATCCCTAACTTTACTTGCTCTAAACGATTTTCATTCGAACCCAAACCCTTACCCCGACCTGGAGACATCAAATACCTCTTTTAAGACACAATTGATGCTTCAAACCATCAATTGATTCCTTCGGTCCTTTACAAACATAAATCACTTAATTGATCCCGAATAACATGAAATCGGTAAACATTTAGCAATATAACCCAACCCAAACCCCATGGCCTGGATCGAATTCACATATATGACTCACAATATCAGAAATCAAAGGGGAATCACCTATATTACCTGTAGATGATCAAGAGGACCCGGAAACCTAACAAAACTTGCTCGAAACACCAAGAAACGAATAGATCTTGGAGGGAATTACTTTGAGAAGGGGAAGGGGGCGGCTTGGGGTTCTTTGTCACGTAAGGATACAGAATTTAGAAAATTAGGGAATCCTAATTAACTCTTAACCCCTGGCCAACACTTTCATAACTTCACCTTAAGTCCCTCAACTTCCTAAACGTCGCATTCTAAGCTTAACTTTTTTATTGGAACACTTAACGACTTAACAAGCACTTAACTTTCATAACTTTACTTTAATTACTTTCCTTTAACATACTTTAATCAAATCATATTAAACACATAAGCATTTAATTACATAATCCCGTTTAGGGCACATAACTTAACAAAACCTAACATTAACTAACCGAATAGTCAAATAGTCAAACTTGAAAAGTTTGGGATGTTACATGAACCGAAGAGGATTTTGGAGAATAACCCATTTGTTCTTAAGATGACCAAAAGCTCGTTCCACATCCTTTCTCGCCGACTCTTGTAGCTTCTTAAATCTTTTTTCCTTTGGGACGCTTGGATACTTGTATGCTTTAACAAACGTTGACCACCTAGGATAGATTCCATCAGTAAGAAAGTATCCACGTTTGTAAAACCGTCCATTAACAAGAAATGAACTATCTGCCGCCGTTCCATTTTGCTCTGAAACATACAAATGGAGGCTGCAATACATTGATAACGTTGTTTGAACAACGGATTCCAGATCCATAGATCATGTAAAGCAACACACTCAAGCATAATACTTGGGTGCTTGTGATCGCCTCTCTTGAAATGCCCGGCTAAATGTCTAGGACATGTCTTCCACTCAAAATGTGTATAATCTATGCTACCAAGCATTCCGGGAATGTTATGGCGTTCTTCATGTGCCTCCAAAATACTTGCAACGTCATGGGGTGTGGGTTTACATGGAAACTCTCAGCGATATAATTCCATTATATCATCACAAAAATGTTCAAGACATTCAGCTACACGAATTAATTAAAAAATAAATAAAGCCCAAATAAAGGAATACCAAAAATAAAATAAAGCGAGTAATTAAACAAAGGTAAAAAAACATATTCGAATATTAAAAAAAACAATGTGAAAATTAAAAAAAACGAATTCAAAGACCTAACCTGACGTTCTTCGCGCCATGTTTAAGTAGTCGTCAAATCTATCCGGCGGTTCACCCGATGCAAGTTGTTGAATGGCCGAAGTGCATTTTTGTAGGGCGGTGAAACTTTTTTTCCCCTCGTATCTTGGCCCTCTTGAAACCATTCGAAAATCGTTTCAATATCGTTCACAATTTTTAAAAACAAGCTTTTATTCATACGAAACCTAAGGCGAAAAATATGGTCGGGAAACTTTGGTTCTTCCACGAAATAGTCATTTATTAGAGTTTGATGAGCCTTTTCACGAAAACGGGTGACGGCCTCTCGAGGAGTAAAGTTCGAGCTAGCCGTGTCTTCAATGGCATCGTTAATGGCTAAAAAGTTGAGATGGTAGTACCCGTAGAAAACAATAGCTCGGACGAGGATTCGGGAAGTATTACCTCCACTTCGGATGAGGAAGAAGATGATAAAGACATGTTAATGAAAATGTAGTGAAAGTGTTATAGTGATTTTGTTGTTTGAGTGAAAGAAATTTGTATTGTTTTTGAAAAGAGAAGTGTTATTTAAATAAAAAGAAAAGGAAATATTTTTGTTTTTTAAAGTTTCAAACGGTCCCTTTGACCAAAAAAGGTGCCTCCTAACGGTTATATACGCTTCTCCACGCTCCCATGCCTAAGCGGCAATTTTTGCCTGAATGGTCCATGCCGCTCCCATGCCTAAGTCTTGGCATCGGTGTTGCCGCTAGGCATCTCCATTGCCACCCTCCTTAGTATACATCTCTGAATTCTCATTTCTATCAACGTATGTCTTACCATTTATTTTCCATTAGTTTTTCCACCGATGTGTTACACGTGAGTATATGTATAGTTAATTAACTATTTACACAAATTCACAATTCAGGAACCGTCTCTGTAATATGTTACTTTCTCATAATTCATAAATCGCTTCTATTTTCTGTTAAAAGATCATCGGGTTTTTTTTTTTTTTTTTTTTTTTTTTTTTTTTTTTTTTTTTTTTTTTTTTTTTTTTTTTTTTTTTTTTTTTTTTTTTTTTTTTTTTTTTTTTTTTTTTTTTTTTTTTTTTTTTTTTTTTTTTTTTTTTTTTTTTTTTTTTTTTTTTTTTTTTTTTTTTTTTTTTTTTTTTTTTTTTTTTTTTTTTTTTTTTTTTTTTTTTTTTTTTTTTTTTTTTTTTTTTTTTTTTTTTTTTTTTTTTTTTTTTTTTTTTTTTTTTTTTTTTTTTTTTTTTTTTTTTTTTTTTTTTTTTTTTTTTTTTTTTTTTTTTTTTTTTTTTTTTTTTTTTTTTTTTTTTTTTTTTTTTTTTTTTTTTTTTTTTTTTTTTTTTTTTTTTTTTTTTTTTTTTTTTTTTTTTTTTTTTTTTTTTTTTTTTTTTTTTTTTTTTTTTTTTTTTTTTTTTTTTTTTTTTTTTTTTTTTTTTTTTTTTTTTTTTTTTTTTTTTTTTTTTTTTTTTTTTTTTTTTTTTTTTTTTTTTTTTTTTTTTTTTTTTTTTTTTTTTTTTTTTTTTTTTTTTTTTTTTTTTTTTTTTTTTTTTTTTTTTTTTTTTTTTTTTTTTTTTTTTTTTTTTTTTTTTTTTTTTTTTTTTTTTTTTTTTTTTTTTTTTTTTTTTTTTTTTTTTTTTTTTTTTTTTTTTTTTTTTTTTTTTTTTTTTTTTTTTTTTTTTTTTTTTTTTTTTTTTTTTTTTTTTTTTTTTTTTTTTTTTTTTTTTTTTTTTTTTTTTTTTTTTTTTTTTTTTTTTTTTTTTTTTTTTTTTTTTTTTTTTTTTTTTTTTTTTTTTTTTTTTTTTTTTTTTTTTTTTTTTTTTTTTTTTTTTTTTTTTTTTTTTTTTTTTTTTTTTTTTTTTTTTTTTTTTTTTTTTTTTTTTTTTTTTTTTTTTTTTTTTTTTTTTTTTTTTTTTTTTTTTTTTTTTTTTTTTTTTTTTTTTTTTTTTTTTTTTTTTTTTTTTTTTTTTTTTTTTTTTTTTTTTTTTTTTTTTTTTTTTTTTTTTTTTTTTTTTTTTTTTTTTTTTTTTTTTTTTTTTTTTTTTTTTTTTTTTTTTTTTTTTTTTTTTTTTTTTTTTTTTTTTTTTTTTTTTTTTTTTTTTTTTTTTTTTTTTTTTTTTTTTTTTTTTTTTTTTTTTTTTTTTTTTTTTTTTTTTTTTTTTTTTTTTTTTTTTTTTTTTTTTTTTTTTGTATTGCATAATTGGAGGAGCTATCTTTTTTTTTTTAACAGTCAGTCGGTATTCGACATCTGGGAACACCTCACCATATAATGGTGAAGCCCTGCACGTACTCTAGACTACGAGATGTAGAGCATAAGCCGTTACAGGTGATTCAGGGAAAAAACCCACAGACTTGTCACTCCTAAGAGTCGAACCCAAGACCTGTGGGAAAAACCAGGGATGCATCTGCCAGTTGAGCTAGCTTCATTTGCAATTGGAGGAGCTATCTATAGTAACAGAAAAAGAGTTATCCATCTACCAATAAACTAAAACAGGATTGAGATGTTCTTGAAACGACACGTGGCGTAATCCTTGATCGACATGTGTCCTTTTAATTTATTTATTTTATTAAATTAGCTTTTTTAATTGTATATGTAACACCCGATTTAAAAATATGGATTTCCAAAAATTTTCGCCTAACGGCGTCAATAAAGCGGAAACAGTTTATTAAAAACCTCAACCAATGAAAACAGTTGAGAAACATAAGTGGTGTTACTAATAGCATCAAATCAGTAATAAAAGAAATCCATAAGATTGCCCAACATAAAGCAACCATAACATAGTCATTACAATAGTTCCATAAAGGAAATCATTAACATTAAGTCTATGCGAAGTTATTGGGTAAACTAAAGCCATCTTGATCATCTACCCATCTCTCGCCAAAGCTTCACACGACATCTCACTGCTTAACCTGAGGGGTGTCAACACATAAGAAGAAACAAGTGTTAGCTATAAAGCTAAGTAAGATAACACCAGGTTTAAGCAAAACATTTCATCCATTAAACACGTCACTTTAAAACATTACGTCATTTGATTTAGGCATATATATCACCACATAACGTATCCATATCACATATAAGCATAGAGTCCATGACCCTAAGTGTGCCTAATCAATTTCGTCATTTCATCTCACATTATCACACGTATCTTCGTTAACTGCATATAAGTGTAACATAAGTCACACCCGACTAGATGCTTCACCAAAAGGCGAGTCATACTTCGTCGTTAAGGAATGGCAAACCAATCCAAGAGTAATCCGTATGTGGAGGTTGGTCAAACTGTAACACCCGTTTCGTAAAAATATGGATTTCCAAAAATTTTCGCCTAACGGCGTCAATAAAGCGGAAACAGTTTATTAAAAACCTCAACCAATGAAAACAGTTGAGAAACATAAGTGGTGTTACTAATAGCATCAAATCAGTAATAAAAGAAATCCATAAGATTGCCCAACATAAAGCAACCATAACATAGTCATTACAATAGTTCCATAAAGGAAATCATTAACATTAAGTCTATGCGAAGTTATTGGGTAAACTAAAGCCATCTTGATCATCTACCCATCTCTCGCCAAAGCTTCACACGACATCTCACTGCTTAACCTGAGGGGTGTCAACACATAAGAAGAAACAAGTGTTAGCTATAAAGCTAAGTAAGATAACACCAGGTTTAAGCAAAACATTTCATCCATTAAACACGTCACTTTAAAACATTACGTCATTTGATTTAGGCATATATATCACCACATAACGTATCCATATCACATATAAGCATAGAGTCCATGACCCTAAGTGTGCCTAATCAATTTCGTCATTTCATTCTCACATTATCACACGTATCTTCGTTAACTGCATATAAGTGTAACATAAGTCACACCCGACTAGATGCTTCACCAAAAGGCGAGTCATACTTCGTCGTTAAGGAATGGCAAACCAATCCAAGAGTAATCCGTATGTGGAGGTTGGTCAAACTGTAACACCCGTTTCGTAAAAATATGGATTTCCAAAAATTTTCGCCTAACGGCGTCAATAAAGCGGAAACAGTTTATTAAAAACCTCAACCAATGAAAACAGTTGAGAAACATAAGTGGTGTTACTAATAGCATCAAATCAGTAATAAAAGAAATCCATAAGATTGCCCAACATAAAGCAACCATAACATAGTCATTACAATAGTTCCATAAAGGAAATCATTAACATTAAGTCTATGCGAAGTTATTGGGTAAACTAAAGCCATCTTGATCATCTACCCATCTCTCGCCAAAGCTTCACACGACATCTCACTGCTTAACCTGAGGGGTGTCAACACATAAGAAGAAACAAGTGTTAGCTATAAAGCTAAGTAAGATAACACCAGGTTTAAGCAAAACATTTCATCCATTAAACACGTCACTTTAAAACATTACGTCATTTGATTTAGGCATATATATCACCACATAACGTATCCATATCACATATAAGTATTTAGTATCAAACGAAGTTATATCAAACGAATTAGTATCAAAAACGAATTTAGTCATCAGAAAACGAATTTAGTATCAGAAAACGAATTTAGTCATCAGAAAACGAATTTAGTCATCAAAAACGAATTTAGTATCAGGAAAACGAATTTAGATCAGAAAACGAATTTAGTCATCAGAAAACGAATTTAGTATCAGAAAACGAATTTAGTCATCAGAAAACGAATTTAGTCATCAGAAAACGAATTTAGTATCAGAAAACGAATTTAGTCATCAGAAAACGAATTTAAGCTTCAAAAACGAATTTAGTATCAGAAAACGAATTTAGTCATCAAAAACGAACTTAGATCAGAAAACGAATTTAGTCATCAGAAAACGAATTTAGTATCAGAAAACGAACTTAGATAGAAAACGAATTTAGTCATCAGAAAACGAATTTAGCTCAAAAACGAATTAGATCAGAAAACGAATTTAGTCATCAGAAAACGAATTTAGTCATCAGAAAACGAATTTAACATCCAAACGAATTTAGATTTCCAGAAACGAATTTAGACATCTCAAACGAACTTAGATTTCCAGAAAACGAATTTAGTCATTAGAAAACGAATTTAAGCTTCAGGAAACGAATTTAGCATCAAAAACGAATTTAGTATTTCCAGAAAACGAATTTAGTCATCAGAAAACGAATTTAGCTTCAAAAACGAATTTAGATCAGAAAACGAATTTAGTCATCAAAAACGAATTTAGCTCAGAAAACGAATTTAGTATCAGAAAACGAATTTATCATCAGAAAACGAATTTAGCTTCAAAAACGAATTTAGATCAGAACGAACTTAGATTTCCAGAAAACGAATTTAGTCATCAGAAAACGAATTTAGCTTCAGAAAACGAATTTAGTATCAAAACGAATTTAGTCATCAGAAAACGAACTTTAGATTTCCAGAAAACGAATTTAGTCATCAGAAAACGAATTTAAGCTTCAGAAAACGAATTTAGATCAGAAAACGAATTTAGTCATCAAAAACGAATTTATATCAGAAAACGAATTTAGTCATCAGAAAACGAATTTAGCATCAGAAAACGAATTTAGTCATCAGAAAACGAATTTAGTCATCAGAAAACGAATTTAACATCCAAACGAACTTAGATTTCCAGAAAACGAATTTAGTCATCAGAAAACGAATTTAGACATCTCAAACGAACTTAGATTTCCAGAAAACGAATTTAGTCATCAGAAAACGAATTTAAGCTTCAGGAAACGAATTTATCATCAAACGAATTTAATATCCAAAACGAATTTAAATCTCAAACGAACTTAGATTTCCAGAAAACGAATTTAGTCATCAGAAAACGAATTTAAGCTTCAGGAAACGAATTTACACTCAAAAACGAATTTATATCAAACGAATTTAGTATCAAACGAATTTAGTATCAAAAACGAATTTAGTCATCAGAAAACGAATTTAGATCAAAAACGAATTTAGTCATCAGAAAACGAACTTTAGATTTCCAGAAAACGAATTTAGTCATCAGAAAACGAATTTAGTTCAAAAACGAATTTAGTCAAACGAACTTAGATTTCCAGAAAACGAATTTAGTCATCAGAAAACGAATTTAGCATCAGAAAACGAATTTAGTATCAGAAAACGAATTTAATCATCAGAAAACGAATTTAAGCTTCAAAACGAATTTAGATCAGAAAACGAATTTAGTCATCAAAAACGAATTTAGCATCAGAAAACGAATTTAGTATCAGAAAACGAATTTAATCATCAGAAAACGAATTTAACTTCCAGAAAACGAATTTAGCTTCCAGAAAACGAATTTAGCTTCCAGAAAACGAATTTAGACATCAGGAAACGAATTTAGACATCAGAAAACGAATTTAGACATCAAAACGAACTTAGATTTCCAGAAAACGAATTTAGTCATCAGAAAACGAATTTAGACATCTCAAACGAACTTAGATTTCCAGAAAACGAATTTAGTCATCAGAAAACGAATTTAGTCATCAGGAAAACGAATTTAGACATCTCAAACGAACTTAATCTTTGTTTCCAAAACGAATTTAGACGATCTGAAACGAACTTAGATTCCAAAAACGAATTTAATCATCCACAAACGAATTTAATCATCCAAAACGAATTAGAACTTCTCAAACGAACTTAGATTTCCAGAAAACGAATTTAGTCATCAGAAAACGAATTTAAGCTTCAGGAAACGAATTTAATCATCCACAAACGAATTTAACACCACAAACGAATTTAATATCCACAAACGAATTTAGACATCTCAAACGAACTTAGATTTCCAAAAACGAATTTAGACATCTCAAACGAACTTAATCTTTGTTTCCAAAACGAATTTAGACATCTCAAACGAACTTAATCTTTGTTTCCAAAACGAATTTATCATCCACAAACGAATTTAGACATCTCAAACGAACTTAATCTTTGTTTCCAAAACGAATTTAGACATCTCAAACGAACTTAATCTTTGTTTCCAAAACGAATTTAGACTCTCAAACGAATTATTTCAAAACGAATTTAGTCTTCAAACGAACTTAGATTTCCAGAAAACGAATTTAATCATCCAAAACGAATTTAACATCTCAAACGAACTTAGATTTCCAGAAAACGAATTTAGTCATCAGAAAACGAATTTAATCATCCACAAACGAATTTAGACATCTCAAACGAACTTTAATTTCCAAACGAATTTAATCATCCACAAACGAATTTAGACATCTCAAACGAACTTAATCTTTGTTTCCAAAACGAATTTAGCCAACGGATTTAACAAACGAAATTAGTCTTCTTTTAAACGAAAATGGCTTGAACGAAGTTAAACTTCGTTTTGTCAAACGAACTTAGATTTCCAGAAAACGAATTTAGTCATCAGAAAACGAATTTAAGCTTCAGGAAACGAATTTAAACATCTCAAACGAACTTAATCTTTGTTTCCAAAACGAATTTAGCCAAACGAATTTAACATTCAACGAATTAGTTCCAGAAAACGAATTTAAACCTATCTTCGTCCAGAATTCAAAAACGACTATGTTCTTCATTTTTTCCAGAAATCGATCGACTTAGGCTGTTCCCAAAACATGTTTTTGACGTAATTGAACATCTCTTGATCATAAAGATCGATTATAAACTCGTTTAACACCATTATGAACATCAATTGACCAAAACACATAATAAACCCTAATTCTTTCAAAACTTCTTTTAAAACGAATTTAAATCTCAAACGAATTAGATCATCCAAAACGAATTTAGACATCTCAAACGAACTTAATCTTTGTTTCCAAAACGAATTTAGACTCTCAAACGAATTTGAATTTCAAAAACGAATTTAGACTCTCAAACGAACTTAGATTTCAAAAACGAATTTAGACATCTAAAAACTTAGCTTTACAGTATATAGATTCAAATTTCTTATTAAACTTAGAATTAAACTATAACTCTTAGCTTATAGATACAAAACACATTATAACCTTATTTGATTGATCGTTTTCTCATTAATAAAATGTCTCTTTTTCTTTCTCAATTCTTCAACTTCTATTACTTATATTACTTATAATAAGTTAATAACATGAAGACTTCAAAAAATTGAGTTTACGATCCAAAATCACAAGGCTATTTGTCGTCATCCTCTATGCTTACAAGTTCCGATTTTGATGTGATTTTAAAAATCTAAGGTAAATCCAAAATTTAACTAAACATATATTATATTTATCATTACTGTTTATTATAACTTAGCTTCGATCATCGGTTTACTTTAACCACAATTTATTTCATACTCACAAATCATGTATGCGCTATATATTCGAATTTCTTTATGATACAATCTATATAGTTACCGTACATCGTACGGGTATTAGGACTAGTAATATAACTAAAAGAGGAGGTTGGGGATACACTTGGCATCCCTAATCCCTTCTTAGGTTTATTCTCTCTCCTAATTAATCTAGCTCTCTCCTTTTTTAGATTTTTTTTTCTTATTAAATAGATAATTATATTTAAAATCTATCATAAATCTTTTTTTATCAAAACAAATCTTTTTAAATTTTAAAGATATATATATTATCCTTAAAACTCTCACAAGAAGTTATTATATATATACAACCTAAATAAATTTTTATTAATCATTTTCATCATTCATCTCCTTTCTATCTTTAAAAAAAATCATGGTCATATAGCTTTTCAACAAAAGAAACATACGTTTTTTTATATCACTTTAATTTAATTTTTGGTATTTTTCATGTTTGTTCATTATTTGATATTTAATTGTTATGTTATTCTTATTTTTCAACTCTTTTAATTTATTTTGTTGTCAATTGTAGGTTGATAATGACTTATTTTTCTACAAAAGATTATATTCTTTTAAATTTATTTTGTTCATTAATCTATTTTGCTCGCTATTTACATCTTTGTTTTTTAAATTTAGAATATGACATATATTTTTATTTTTTTGTTAGATGAAAAGAAGACAATGTTGGTTCACGATGAAGATTTGAATCCAACACATTAGTGTAAGCGAGCTCTAAGATCACATCTTTGGAATAAAATCCAGTTAGAAAAGGAAATCCAATTAGAGATAAGCTGCCCATGAGCATCATGGCATAGGTAAAAGGGAATGAGGAGGCAAGCCCCCCCATCTTCCGCATATCTTGCTCATCCGACATGGCATGAATCACCGAACCTGCACTCAGGAATAGTAATGCTTTGAAAAAGGCGTGATTCATTAAGTGAAAGACGCTAACCGAATAGTTAGAGATGCCGCAAGCAAAGATCATATAGCCTAATTGACTGCAAGTTGAATAAGTTATGACCCTCTTTAAATCGTTCTGTAATAACACATGTTATCATTTTGATTCTCTTTGATATATATATTTTAAGACTATCCGTCCATCGGACGGGACTGAAGACTAGTATACTTATATATATCACACATATAATTAGGTGTTTTGATATGTATAGAGATAATAACGACACTTGTCACAACTACTATATGTCCAAATAACATAACATTTCGGAACTTTTCACAGTTAAGTTGGTTCGAACAGTGAGTTATTTGGTCTTTCGCCTTTGATTATTACAATGGAATAAAGGCCAACGGTTTTATTTGGCATGCTGAAATGAACCGGGTACCAACAGTGCAACCTCTTTAGGTTCGAAAGAGAAGAAACTATTTATCATCTTATGTCCAACTCATTGCTTTCCAAGTATGGAATTTCGTTAGTAGCTGGTGTAAAATTTTCCAAAGTTATGCTTTCACGGTACAGATCTTCTCCAGATTCACAATCATCTTCCACACTGAGACAAGAAGAGGAAGATGATTTGAGACGGTTAATTATTTGTGCGTGTTGTTTACTATGGAAAGCAAGAAATGTTCGAAGCTTCAAACAAAACTATTCGATCCCAACATTCTTTATTTGAAGAAATCAAAGAAGCTTTCTACATGTGGATACAAGATCAAAGTCGCCAGGCAGCGTTGCAGGGTCGCTAGCTTGGGAGGAAAAATTCTTCTACGGGACTAAGGGGTTCCTGGGCATTTACCTTTTTTTTTTACAAGATCAAAGTTAGGTTCTATGGATAGAATACTTGGTGCTGTTTCAAGTTTTAGATTGTATTTCAAATTTTAGATTGTAGTTCAAACTTGCTGTCAATAAAGAACATATATATATTGTTAATTCATCGATTGATGATTTATAAACCAAAAGGTGGAGAATATGTTAATAGAGGGTAGAGGCACACTCGATGTATGTGATTTTTTAAGACAAGCTGTATTTGTTTGTGTATATATCCTAGCACAAAAATAAGATAAACGTTTTATATCACAATATACGTTATAAAGAACTTTTTATTTTTTATTTTTTTGATATTGATACGATCATATTTCCTAAAGATATTATGATGTAAATGGGTACAAAAATACAAACTATAAAGTTGATCAGCCTTCAATTAAGTAAGGATGAACATGGAGAATTTGGTGGCTACACCAACCTTTTAAACTCATAGTTCTACCAACTCTCAAAAATTGTAACACAAGTGTTATGATTAAGGGAGAGAATGAAAGACAATCATATTACAATTAGTGAGATCTTAACATCCTAATCATGAAATTTTTAACTAAATAAAAAATATAATATAACACAAATGTAGCATTCTAGCTATAGATATATTTGTTACACTTAATTGTTATCATTCCCACATCTATCTTCTCACAATTTTTATTTCGAATTTTTTTCTATCCCAAGTATTCATAAATGAGCATCTTTCTAACCATTTGGGTTACAGTCCAATGTCCACATGTACTCTTAAAAAGCGATTTGATGAGAATATCATTCAGGTTTGAATCCCTACAATTCAACCAGCCAAGGTTTCTGGGATCTCACATTCTCACCGTCAGGCAGCGTTGCAGGGTCGCTAGCTTGAAAGGAAAAATTCCTCTACGAGACTAAGGGGTTCCTGAGCATTTACTTTTTTTTAAATGAACATCTTTCTTTTTTTAATTAATAATTTATTTCAAGGTACGAAATTCCCCCCACACTTCTAATTAGGATAATTTGTAGGCTGAAATTGTAGGACTAGATATCATTTCTCTAATCAAATTTATCACCATCGTTCTCATTGTTTCTATATATGTACATACAAAATTCATGCAACTCTTTATCTGTTTCGAGTTTTTTGAATTTTAGTTTTTTAAACAATTATCTTCTCTGAATTGGTTTCTTATCGTATTTCTATAGTTTTTTTTTTTAAATTTCTTCAACTCTAATTTTATTCTTCAACTAAGCAATAACAGTTTTTTAAAATCGTTATAGGAATTTGACTGTTGCTAATAAATATTGTATTTTGTTTGTACACCGAACCGGGGTCCTAGAACGGAAATGATTAGGGGCTTTTGGTTGTATATTGGCGATTCCTTTATTGGTAAGGCCGAGCCTTTTGTACGCTAATTAGGTGTATTATGTGTGTTGTAGATGATGTAAATTCTGTGTATTGTGTCCCCTTTTATAGGGTAAATGTATCGTGTCCTCCAAGTAGGGTTTTCCTCTTGGAATAGATTTGTTGCCGTTCATAGAAGATTCGTAGCTATCTCATGCGTAACCAACTGCCTAAGAGATAAGTACATATCTTGTTATTGGGAGAATGTATATCCTTTCCATAATTATCGGCTCCAAGGTAGTCTGCGTGTAGGCTCCGTTCGGAGGCTGGGTGGGTAACACCAACAAGCCCCCCAGTTTAATATAAGGAGCTGCGAAGATCGTTGTATTAAACCCGAAAAGCTTCCAATTGCTCGCTAGAGGGTCGTGTTGTCTATAGATTTTTTATCCCTCCTTACTTACACTTCAACAACTTCGTATGTTAAGCCTATCACGAAGTTTGACCAAGCTTTGTCATTTAAGCCATTACAAGATTTGGTCAATTGTCGAGATGCAAGTAAAAAGGGTTTCAGAAATTATTTTGTACATGTGTTACTAAAGAATGGATGTATTAGTGGCACTTAAAAAATGTGTTACTAAAGAATGGATGTATTAGTGGCACTTAAAACTTGTGTTACTAAAGAATGGATGTATTAGTGGCACTTAAAACTTGTGTTACTAAGGAATAGATGTATTAGTGGCATTTAAAAAAATGTGTTATTAAAGAATGGATGTATTAGTGGCACTTAAAACTTGTGTTACTAAAGAATAGATGTATTGGTGACACTTAACATTTATGTTACTAAACAATGAATGTATTAGTGGCACTTAATAATGTGTTAGTAGTGTATATATATTAATGACAGAAAAAATTATGTGTCACTATTACTTTGACTAAAGATAAGGGTTTCCCAACAAGATGTCGACGGCCTCATTGATGGACTCGTCGACGACGACCTTATTGGCAGCGAGGTCGTCGACGACCTCATCGTCGGTCCCATCGTTGGGTTGAAGAGGGTGGACGAGCTAGAGATAGGGGATGTGGGGCAGGCGGTTTGTTTGATTTTTTCCCTTTTCTTTTTAGGATTTAATACATATATATATATATATATATATATATATATATGTATATATATATATATAACTTTTAGTAAATGGGCTCTGATTTACTTTTTTTTAATAAACATTATGACGTTTATTTCATAGATTCCACTTTTAATAAACCACCATATGTTCAATTACAACTTAAACTTGGATCTAATCGAGAAACATATTGGGCCTAATAAGCCCATTGAGATAACAAAGAAATTTTAAGGCCCAATAGGCGCATTGTATGAATGAGGACTCACACGACCAATTTGGCCCATTTATATAAGTAGTGAACATCATTGGGACCAACAGGCCCAATGATTAAACATAGATACATACATCCATATATACATTAAAACACGTACATATATACATACATTTATACTTATCGATGAGTCATGTTAAGCCTAATCGAATGACCGAGAAACATATTGGGCCTAATAGGCCCACTAATATAACAAAGGAGGTTTTGGTCCTAACCATCCTTGTATCTCCTTGGGGACCTATCACATACATACATATATACTTACATACATGTCACATATATATACCTCAACGAATGATTGAAAAATATATTGGGCCCATTAAGCCCAATGACTAAACGAACACTAGAAATGAAACTTTTGAAAGTTAAGAAAGACATACATACATCCATTTATAGTGTTCGTCTAGTAATTGGGCCCATTGGGCCCCTTTGGGACCAACTACTACACGAACACTATAAATGGATGTATGTACGTATGTATGTCTCTTTTAGCTTTCGAAAACTTTGATTTGTAGAGTTCTATCTAGTTATTGGGCCTAATTGGCCCAATATGTTTATCTATCATTTGTTTTGGCCTAACGAGCTAAGTATGCATATAGCTCGTGTATTGGGTCTATTGGTCCAAATATGAATGTATATGTATGTATGCATATGCACAACATAAGTGTATGTATAGACGTATATTAGGCCCAATGACTATATGAACACCATGAATGAAGGTTTTGAAGCCTTGATTAAACGGTAAATTTGGACACAACGGTATGTGTTTTCATATACCAATTTTAATTCCAAAAAGAACTTATTATGAAAAAACTCATGTCTATTCTTGGTAACATTTTATTATAATGATTTTACAAATAAAATTATAATTATACATTAGATATACATAATTATCTAATAATAAATCTTACAAGTGTGTCGTGTTGATGAAAATAACAAATAAAATAAATGTTAGAGTAATCGGATCAATATTATAGATAAAAGAAAAGTATTAACTAAATTACTAATTACTAATTGTAATACAAGAACACATGTCTCCATCGGAAAAAAACGATCGCAGCCACTAGCCACCCCTTTTTACCCTTTTCTTGTAAGTATTTTTCTTAAAGTAATTGATTGTTAAATTATGGTTGTTTAACATAATTGAATGTTTTATAAGTTTTCTATAATAGAATATTTCTATATTGTGCTTTTTATTTATTTATTTTACATAATATCTTTTCGTGATTTATATTTAGTTTTTTATTTTACAGAATATTATGTGTCATGTATATATATTTATATTTGTTTTTTTCAATTTTTTTTAACAGAGAGCTATTGGGAAATCTGGGTGCAAGAAAGTCCAAGTATAAAAGTGAAATAAGGAAGAGTATAGAAATATTTATGTATTGTATATTTGTATGTATGTAATGTAAGTTTTGATGTTTATCTTGGGATAAAGTTTTGATGTTTTAATTATTGTTTATGTTATTGATGTTGTATATGGTATCGTAGTGGTTTTTCATGATATTGTGAATGTTGTTTGATGGTATTGTCAAATAATTGATATGATATATTTTTGTTTTTGTCGATTGATAAGTTCCAGAAACAGAGATCTGTTAATTTTGGTTTTGTTGGAAACAATTATGGGCAGAAGGACAAACTCCTCTCTAAAAGCTTTAGCAAGGAACATTGAAAAATATAGAGTTAAGTACTTTTTTCGTCCTTGTGGTTTATCGTTTTATCACTTTTCGTCCTCGCCGTTAACTTTTGGCTAAAATCATCCCCGTGGTTTGCATTTCGTCCCTGCCGTTATAACTTTGTCGTTAACCCCCTCACATGCAAGTCACGTGAGGGGCATTTTCGTCTTTTCACCAATTTAAGTGCAAAAATCATCCCTGTGGTTTGTCGTTTTTGCATTTTTCATCCTCGCCGTTAACATTGTTGACCAAATCTTCATATGTTCTTCATAGCTGCTTCCACTCATACTCATATATTCATATTTTCTTCTCTCTCATCATCATAAAACCCAGAAACAAAAAAAAACAAAAAAAAAAAATATATCTTTAAGATTAAAAAAAAACCCATCCATATCTACATCTATATCAATGATTAAATCCTTAAAAATTAAAAAATCTTATCTTGCATATGTACATTACAATATGTATTTTCACATCAATCCATACAGCACCACTAAGCTGCCCAAGAGATCGTACGACCACCATCATTATTATTCCCTCACTATTTCAATATCATATATATACGCATATATATGTATCTTATATATATAAGATCATTACCTTTTTTAGGTTTTTTGAAAGAAGATATATACATCTAGAAGATGAACTGTGTGTACGGATATAGGCCGGAAAAGTGGCCGGCTGCCCAAGGGAGAAATAAGCAGGTCACGCCACTTCTTCGATTGTTGTTTGTCTGTTGGTTTTGTGTGTGTAGTGTGTTTGTTGTTGTTCATCTTCTTCTTCTTCTTAATCATCTGCCGCTAATTGTACGAATTACGAGGCACCCGTTTTGTATTATGTTTGTTGATTTTAGATCTAATCGGAATTAATATTGTTGATAAAATTTTAGATCTAATCTGAAGTTGTGTGTGTGACTGATTGCGTGTGTTGATTGTGTATATATTGATTTGTGTTAATGGAGGAGGCGGTGGTTGTATATGGAAGTGGTGGTTGTTATTAGACCGGATTCTGGGTTTATATGAAGATGAGATACATAATCTGGGTTGCTATGAAGAACAGTTGAAGATTTGGTCAACCGTGTACAAGGATGAAAAATGCAAAAACGACAAACCATAAGGATGAATTTTGCACTTAACCATGGGTGAAAAGACATAAATGCCCCTCACGTGCCTTGCACATGAGGGGTTAACGGATCCAGGGACGAAAAGTAAACCACAGGGATGATTTTAGCCAAAAGTTAACGGCGAGAACGAAAAATGTACAAATGATAAACCACAGGGATGATTTTAGCCAAAAGTTAACGGCGAGAACGAAAAATGTACAAATGATAAACCACAGGGACGAAAAAAGTACTTAACTCAAAAATATAATAAAAAAAATTATTTCACATACAACGATGACAACAACAATGTGCCACCAAAAGTGTTTAGGCTGTAGTGACACAACTAAAAAGTGTCACTAAAGGTAGTGAAGTCGATAGTGGCATAACAAAAAGTGCCACTAAAAACCATAAGACCTATAGTGACACACCAAAAAGTGTCACTAAGACCCTTTAGTGGCAGCGTCTCTAGTGACACTTTTTTTTCTGCCACCCATTACTTGTGGGGACTTTAGTGGCACTTGATATCGCCCATTTTATACATATTTATTTTATGCGATATCATTTCTTTTATGTTTGTTTTATGATTATTTTGATGAACTTTGATACTTATTAGAAGATTAATTGAATTATAGGTTTATTTGATGGAATGTGAAGAAAATGAGCATAAATGACTAGTTTTATCAAATCTGAAAGATCGAAGATGTAAGCGAGCTTAAAAGTGATAAAACAATTCATCAATCAAGAGCTTGAATTCTAAGACAATTGACAGCAAGTCCATGCATAACCAATTGGATTAATATCTACTTATGAAGACGGGCTTTTATGGACTTTTAATAGATTAAATTAAAGCTTTGACAATTAAATTCATAAAGGGAGCCCAAGTTTTGTTGGAGGTCGGCTAGAAGTTCACGTGGGCTTTCAAAGAATTCATCCAAAAATCAAATCTTAATCTTATCTTAATATATACTAAAAGGCAACTGACCTAATCTCAATTGACCAATCACAACCTTCAATTTCTCAAAATTAAATAAATCAACACATGTCTAAATTAATTTACACTTTTTGATTTTCCATCACAAATTTACACTTTAACCCACCTTTGAAATAATTATATTTTATTGCTAATGTCTATCTAATAACAAAATATAGCTATAATAGTAATTATAATTAGACTATAAGAAGGATAATCATTTTAGTAATTGGAATCAAACTATATTTAGGATATAAATTTTTTTTTATATAAACCGAACCCTACAAATAAAATCACAACACCTGAAATCATTAAAAACACCACGAACCAACCACTACTTTTATTGTTTTAACAACCATGACCAACGAAAATAAAATTACTTTTTTGCAGGACATCAATGAAAACTCGGTCAATTATGTAATCAAGCTTAAGATATTGCTTCACTGGAAGAGTTCGTATAAAAGAAACCCTACTACATCATCCAGTCTTGATATGATTTAGCATTCGGTATTTACATTTGAACATCTCAATTTATTTTTAAGTGTATTTTTACATTTAACGTATAAGTATTTTTTGTTCCATATACTAATTCTTATATTGATAATGTTGTAAAACCCGTGTATTTGACACGGGTCTAAAATCTAGTAAGTATATATATCATCTTTCTATCACAAGAGGTGTGTCTTGTGCTTTTTGGGGAGCCACCAGAAGGAAGGGAGCCAAAAGGCTCTTGGCTTTTGTCGATAGTAGCAGCCGCCAAAGGCAAATCCTTTTGACTTTTTGGTTCGTAGATATCAGACGATTCCCTCTTTATTTTCGTTCGCGTACTAGCAACAAGCAGCAGCAATCTTCATCCCATATTGTTACTGTTTGTTTTCTTTTCTTTATTATTCGGACATTACGTATTTAATAATTGTCTTTGTGTTAGATTTTTTTTAATATAATGATGATTAATTATTCTATGTTAATGCTAGGTAATATTTTTGTTAGTCCATTTATGGGCTAAGTTTTGTCGTCTATTAGATGACGCGAAATAATTATGTGACGGTTACGATATTCTAATTCTAGTTGGTTACACTTAATGTTTTGTCGTGATCTTGATGAATTAATTTCTTGCCATTTGTTATTATTATTGTTGGTGATATATGTGTGCTTCGTTGGTGGTACCAGTTGTATGCATATGTGATTTTAATTGTTTGTCTATGAACAATTAACACTAGTTCATGATGATGATAGTGAACAATCTAATAATAATAGGAATTGATCTGTCAAGTGGGATTAGCGGTTGGTGGTACCAGGTTACCCCACATTAGGCAAAACTATTATTTAAAAAACCAAACAAACTGACTAGTTAGGAAAACTATAAACGGAAAGGGTGGTACTCACGGTTATAGTGGAACTCTTTAGTTAGGGGTTTTAGGTAGAGGATACGAACTTGCTAGCGGTTGGTGGTACCACGTGAACTTGTCTAGTGATTTGCTTGATGCCCGGTTATTGTATCAACTATTTAAAATGCAACCTGAACTGTTATGGATCTGATTCAAAGTAGATGATACTTTTAATTTTTATTGTCTTTATATTAAATATTTTCTGAGTTTCTTCTGAAGCAACCTGCCCCGGTAATACCGGATTCCATTGTCTTTTATTATTATTAGTTTAAGCATCATGACAACTCGGTCATAGAACCCCTCATCTTCTAGAATTACATTAAACTCACATTTTTCCTGAATAAATAGTCCATGTGTTCGATCCTGACTTACCATTTTCTATACTATACACGAACGGGTCCACTGCCCGAGAGTATGCTTTAGTTAATTAATTGGTATATCTTGTTTATAAATTTAAGACTCGATTTTGCACATCAACACTTTTTCAATATTTAGTGACACTTTTTGTGTGCCACTAGAAGGTATTTTTTTTGTAGTGCAAACTGTATTTGTTTGTGTATATATCCTAGCACAAATATAAGATAAACGTTTTATATCACAATATATACGTTATAAAGAACTTTTTTTATTTTATTTTATGATACTGATATGATCATATTTCCTAAAGATATTGTGATGTAAATGGGTACAAAAATACAAACTATAAAGTTGATCAGCCTTCAATTAAGTAAGGATGAACATGGAGAATTTGGTGGCTACACCAACCTTTTAAACTCATAGTTCTACCAACTCTCAACAATTGTAACACAAGTGTTATGATTAAGGGAGAGAATGAAAGACAATCATATTACAATCAGTGACATCTTAACATCCTAATCATCAAATTTTTAACTTAATAAAAAATATAATATAACACAAATGTAGCATTCTAGCTATTGATATATTTGTTACACTTAATTGTTATCATTCCCACATCTATCTTCTCACAATTTTTATTTCTAATTTTTTTCTATCCCAAGTATTCTTAAATGAGCATCTTTCTAACCATTTGGGTTACAGTCCAATGTCCACCTGTCCTCTTAAAAATCGATTTGATGGGAATATCATCCAGGTTTGAATCCCTACAATTCAACCAGCTAAGGTTTCTGGGATCTCACGTTCTCACCGTCAGGCAGCGTTGCAGGGTCGCTAGCTTGAAAGGAAAAATTCATCTACGAGACTAACGGGTTCCTGAGCATTTTTTTTTTTATAAAATGAACATCTTTCTTTTTTTAATTAATAATTTATTTCAAGGTACGAAATTCCCCCCACACTTCTAATTAGGATAATTTGTAGGCTGAAATTGTAGGACTAGATATCATTTCTCTAATCAAATTTATCACCATCGTTCTCATTGTTTCTATATATGTACATACAAAATTCATGCAACTCTTTATCTGTTTTGAGTTTTTTGAATTTTAGTTTTTAAAACAATTATCTTCTTTGAATTGAATTCTTATCGTATTTCTATAGTTTTTTTTAAAAAAAATTTCTTCAGCTCTAATTTTATTCTTCAACTAAGCAATAACAACTTTTTAAAATCTTTATAGGAATTTTACTGTTGCTAATGAATATTGTAATTTGTTTGTACACCGAACCGGGGTCCTAGAACAGAGAGGATGAGGGGTTTTTGGTTGTATATTGGCGATTCCCTTATTGGTAAGGCCGAGCCTTTTGTACGCCAATTAGGTGTATTATGTGTGTTGTAGATGATGTAAATTATGTGTATTGTGTCCCCTTTTATAAGGTAAATGTATCGTGTCCTCCAAGTAGGGTTTTTCCCTTTTGGAATAGATTTGATGTCGTTCATAGAAGATTCGTAGCTATCTCCTGCGTAACCAACTGCCTAAGAGATAAGTGCAGATCTTGTTATTGGGAGAATGTATATCCTTTCCATAATTATCGGCTCCAAGGTAGTCTGCGTGTAGGCTCCGTTCGGAGGCTGGGTGGGTAACACCAACAAGCCCCCCAGTTTAATATAAGGAGCTGCGAAGATCGTTGTATTAAACTCGAAAAGCTTCCAATTGCTCGCTAGAGGGTCGTGTTGTCTATAGATTTTTTATCCCTCCTTACTTACACTTCAACAACTTCGTATGTTAAGCCTATCACGAAGTTTGACCAAGCTTTGTCATTTAAGCCATTACAAGGTTTGGTCAATTGTCGAGATGCAAGTAAAAAGGGTTTCAGAAATTATTTTGTAGCCTTCGTTACATTGAGTGAAGTCCATTGGCTATTTCCAGCTGTTAACCCAAAATAGCAAGTCGTAGGAAGTGGCGGGGTAAATTTTTAAATATGTGTTAGGTTTGCAATTAGTGGGCGCGTGTCTCGAGGATTCAAATCTACCACCGATCAATATTACCCCAAAATTCATTTCATTTCCTTCATTTGGTAATTTCAAAAATCTGCCTTTTCTTCTTCCTCTCTCTATCTTGTTTCTTGCTGCAGTGATTCGATAATAGAAGGTCATCGTCGCCGGTTATTTCGATTAAGGTAATACTTTTTTCCTTCAAACCCTAATTTGATCTTTCTTCCAAATGTCAAAGAGAGGTATCCATAATACTTATTATTAGTAGAAGATGATGTTTTAGATGACTTTGTTGCTAAGTTCTTCCTTGATCGCCGTCAGTCGTTCCAGTTGCCAAATCGGAATCAGACAATGATGGATCCTCCTACCGGATATGTAGGTGTGTATATTAAGATGTTCACACATGGGAGTGTTAGATACCCATTCTCTAAGTTCTTTATTGATGTCTTGAGATACCATGGCTGTCACATATCGTTGATGCATCCTCTCGGGTGTGCTCGTATTATGGCTTTTGAAATTGTGTGTCGAGCCCATGGTGGTACTCCCACTGTGTCACTATTTAGGAAATTGTGTAATGTATGTGCTGCTGGGGATTGGGTAACAATAGCGAATAGGCCAAAGGTAGATTTTATTGTTAAAGGTGGTGTTGACATCCATGATTGGAAGGATGAGTTTGTATATATGCAACGTAGTTTGATTCCTAACGACTATCAGTCTTTGGTTGATCGGGAAAACCTTGTGATTCGTAAAAAAGGATGGTATTCCCCGTAAGAAATTTGGCGATATACTTGGGGTGTTGCTTAGGGAGACTATGGTTGTGCATTTGTATCCAGAGGGGATTTTGTTGAAGGATAGGGTTGTAGATAGTATTGCTGAAGACGAGGAAGAGTTTGATGGTAGGTGTTTTTGTATTATGTTTTTGTGTTTTTCTTGTATTGAGGCTAAAATTTGTTGTTTGCGTATATGTCTTACTTGCAATTTGTGAGGAAGGGTGCCAAAGAGGTGTCTGAAATCCCTCGTGCTGAACCTTCTATTGCTGGTGGTGCTGCTGAAACTGTTGCTGACAGTGGGGAGGTTGCTAGTCGACTTCCTTCTCCAAAAAACACCATTGATGTTGAGGCCTTGCCTGATAATGCTTCCAAGAAGAGAAATGATGCTCCATCTGTTACTACCATCGCTGGGCGCCTTAAGAGGGCAAGGATTGCTGCTGCTGCTGATAAGCTGGGTGACAATGCTTCTAATCGTGATGCTGATGCTACTCCCAGGAGGGGAAAACTTGTGGGCAAGCCAACTCGTAGAAACCTTTGTGCAACCACCAGCGATTCTTCGAAAGGTAAATATCTCTTGCTTATGCTGGTTGTTAATGTCTTGTCAAGCTATTTTCTTTTCCTGTTGCTATGTAGTGATAATTTCTATTGTTGTTGTTGCAGTGCTGAATTTTATTAATTGGAGTGGATCTTTCGTTCTTCAATTCCCAAAAAGTCAATTGCTGAGGCTCGTGCTCAAGATCCACAAGAATTTCTGAAGTCTATGAATGAAGACTAGCTTGATGGTGCAACAGCTGATGTTGAGATATGGGGATGCTCTGAAAGATCTTGCTTTGGAGAAGGCTAGAAGTGAAGACCTCCAAAAATTTGATCAAATTCTTGAGACCAAGCTTTCATCTTGTAACATCCCGAACTTTTCATGTTTGACTTGTTGACTTGTCCGTTAGTTAACGATAGGTTCCGTCAAGTTTATGTGCCTTAATTGGATTATGTGATTAAATGCTTATGTGTTTAATATGTGATGATTAAAGTAAGTCGAATGAAAGTAATTAAAAGTCAAGTTATGAAAGTCAAGTGCTTGTTAGGTTGATAAGTGTCCCGGTTAGTAAGTTAAGCTTAGAATGCGATGTTTGAGAAGTTGAGGGACTTAAAGTAACAAAAGGAAAGTGATGGCCAGGGGTTTAAGGGTTAATTAGGTTTCCCTAATTCTCTAAAATCTGCATCTTACATGTGTGTGAGCCCCAAGCCGCTCCTCCCTCTCTTCCAAAGCAAATTCCCTCCAAAACCCTCCAAGATCTTTCGTCCTTGTGATTATATATAGGTAATATAGGTGATTTCCCTTTGATTTGTGATCATATGAGTCAAATATATTGATCTTGTTCCTGGTCTTAGGGTTTGGGATGGGATAATTACAAATTGTTACCGATTTCGAGTTATTCGGGTGATTAATGGAATGGGTAATGTTGGTGAATGATTAAGGAATCAATTGATGGATTAAAGTCATCAATTGTACCATAAAAGATGTTAATTGTATGTCTTCGGGTTGATTTAAGGTGTAAAAGTCGTATAGGATTCGATTGGGAGTCCAAAAGGGTTGAAATCTAATCTGGTATGCGATACCGCCGATACACACCACGGTACCTTCGTGACCACTGTATGGTCTTTTGTTTGGGAACACGATACCTTCGATATACACCACGATATTCACCACGATATTGTACATCAGAGTGTTTCAAAGTACGTTTAAGTGTCTAGTTGACTTATATTTCAATCATTATTGTACCATAGGTTGTCGGGAACACTTGTCAATCACGATAAACTCGATTGTGATTGTTGAGTACTCCATTGAGGTAAGATACATGACTTTTCTCACGCTGGAGGCACAACAAAATGTGGTTTTCTATAATTAATCTCTTAATCGGATTATCTTATTTGTGTTGGGTTTTCCGGGTTATGCGGGAGGTTATATGGGAACATATGTATGTTGAAGTAGTTGATTATGTTATAATGACGTTTAAAGTGAAAGTTGTTGATTGCTTATGTAGTGTGATGACTTTAACGATGTTGCCATGATATGATTATGTTATGTGTTGTTGATAATGTCGTTGATGTGCCTTACTGTTGATATGTAATGACTTGTTTGTGACACTTAAGTATGATATATCTAGTTCACTAGATACACGTAAGTAATGCTATGAGTTGTGCACGTTAGTGAGATTAAACGTTGAAGTAGATGTGACATTAATTAGGTAATGAAAATACCTAAAGTTAAAGTAAAATGTGAAGTGTGGGAAATCGTTCTAGCCTTAGTGTTAGTGCGTAAAAAGTAAAGTAAAGATGAATAAAAGTGATTAGTTTAGGTGAAAGTGTAGCATAAGCTAATAAAGATAAGAAGTCTCGAGCATAAGTTGTGTTAAGCTTAACCCGTGCTAGTTGAAAAGCTAGTGCGTATGTGGTCGCTTGAGTGGCTCCTTGCGGGCATAGTTACGTTGATCTAGTATTTCTGGGTGGAGTGACTAACCATCAATGTTAAAAGCATGACGGGATACTATAAGTGGTCGCTTGGGTAGCTCCTTGTGGCATAGTTACGTTGATCTAGTATTTCCGGGTGGAGTGACTAATCACCAATGTTACAAGAATAACGGGATGCTTAAAGTTGATTAAGTTGATAAAGTTGATTAAGTTGATAAAGTTGATTAAGTTGATTAAGTTGATAAAGTTGATTAAGTTGATAAGTGATTAAAGATGTAAGACGTGAGAATAAGTTGATTAAGTTGATAATAAGATATGTGTGAAAGAAGTATATGTGCTTTACGTTGTGAGATCACAATGCGACGTGAGAATAAGTAAGATATGTGGATAAGTATGATATATTGTTGATAGGCACAAATAGGTGTAAATACTCTACATGTGCTAATATGTATATGTGTGACATGTTTATGTGTGTTATGCCAAGATATGAGATGTTGATAAAGTTGGAAATGTATGTTGATATGATATGAGATGTTGTTTAAGTTATAAGTATAAGTTGATATAATATGAAACGTGATGGAATGTGGGAATCAGTAAAGATTGGATTATCTTACGATGTTTGTGGAAATTATGTAATGTGATCATGTTTGATATATAAAATATGAAGAAGTTTAATGAAAGTAAAATGAAGAATGCTTTGTTAAAATGTGTGTATCTTACTTAGCTATTTTTATTAGCTAACACTTGCTTTTATGAAAATGTTGTGTCCTTCAGGATAAGCAGGTTTGAGCTAGAGAAAGATTTAGCTCGTGAGATGGGTAGAAGAATAAAGGAAGATCAGCATTAGTTTCCCTATGCTTAGACTTCACCTTTAGCCGTTGTTTGACTACTTTATTTATGATTTATGTTTCATGTAATAATGTGGCATTTATGTTGGCGCCATAACTTGGATTTCATTTACATTGTTTTGATGTTGCACTTAGTAACACCATTATTATGAAAGGTACCATCCGTTACGGATGGGGCAGTTTTCATGTGATCCTTTCCGCTACGTTTTAAACGCCGTTTGGCAAAGTTTTTTGAAAATCCAGGTTTTAAAATGACGGGTGTTACATGGTGGTATCAGAGCAATGGTTTAAGTGAACAAAAGACTGTCCAAAAGCCAAAGGTTTTGGACTTAAACCGATAAAGACTCGATAGGCTTAAGTAGTGAATGCTTTAGCTTTATGATATGATGCTTTTAGGACGGGTTGGGAAGAGTGAGAGTGTAGGTTTGAGGCATATTATGTTTTGTGAATTGTTTAGGCAAATATGAAGATAGCCTCTCGTTGTTTTGTTTTAGTCCGTCCATGATCGTCGTTATATGTAGTAGACAAGATGGTTAATACTTGCGCTAACACTAGTCGAAGAGATGGAGCAATCGCTAGTGTTTCTCCTTCGTATCAAGGTAGGATTGGCAAGGATGCCAACCAAGGGCAGCCCCGTAGGGAACAACCGGAATTTCGTGTGGAGAACATTCAACCTAGGAATGGCTATGAAGATGAAGAGCATCCGATACTTGAAAGGAATTTTACACGTGCTGAAATGTTTGATGAGTTGAGAGCTATCCGAGCTCAATTAAGAAGGACTCAAAATGAACTAAGATAAGTGAGGGCTGAGAGAGAAGTCAACTCACATGAGGAAGAGCGTTCAACTTCTAATCGCTCCAACCATGCTGAGCCATCCATTCTAAGGTCACAAGATGCTCCAGTGAATGATCGGGTTGTTGTTCATGTTGAGAATGTTAATGCTGGAGGAAATGTGATTCCAGTTGGTTATGTTCCCCGACCTAAGGAGTTTAACTTTGAGAGTTTCAAGAGATGTGGTGCAAAGGACTTTTATGGTAACCTTGATGCAGTTGGTTGTATGGAATGGCTAGAAGATATTGAAGTTGTGTTTGCTTCTTGTGATTGTCCTGAAGTTAAGAAGGTGTTGAGTGCTTCAAGAATGTTGAAAGAGGGTGCTCGTGATTGGTGGAGGGGCACTACGGTTTCTATGACCCCTGTTGTGAGATCCGCTTTGACTTGGGATCATTTCAAGGAGAAGTTCATGGAAGAGTATATTTATACCCGTGAGAAAAGATTGCTCGAGAAGGAATTTCGTGCTCTTAAAGATGATGTTGGAGGCATGGCCAAATATGCTCGTTCGTTCATGTCAAAGATTAAGTTTGTGGGACACTTGGTTCCTCTTGAAGAAGACAAAGTTGATGCATATGTAGATGGTATTCCGGCTAGTTATCGGGGTATTTGTAGGCATCATACTACTCTCGTAGGTGCTATTAAAGAATCTAAGAAGTTGGATGATGATTACAAGTCCGAGAAGGTAATTGTGAAGACTGTTGATGACAAGAAGAGTGGATTCAAGAGAAGGTCGGATGAGTCGTCAGATTCGGGAAAGAAGTTTAAGAATGGTTCGAATTATGAGGGCAAAGATCATGGTAAAGCTAGACAGTGGTGTTCAGTTTGTAGAGCTCATCATAGTAGACCATGTTCGGAGAAAACTAGAAGATGTGATAGCTGTGGTAAGCAGGGACATGTTGCTTCCAGTTGCAAAGATAAGATTCGATGTTACAAGTGTGGTGGGACGGGACATTTGATTGCTGATTGTCCTCAATGGAAAGATGATGCGAAGAAGGATGACACTCAAAAAGCCAAGGCTCGTGCATATCAAATGACTACTATGGAAGATGAGCGTGATGACGAGGTATCTAACAAAGTAATTCTTTAGTAGTTTAACCGATTATATTTATGTTTATATGTGTATGTGAAATGTGTGTTTATTATGAGTTTGTAGTTAGTATAATGTTGCCATGATGGGTTGTAAAGGAAATGTTGGACATTATGATGTGTGATTATAGTTAAAGGTACACGTGTGAGGAATGATATAGTTACATTTATGGTCCAGAACATAATTGTAAATGTATCATGATTCAGGCATGTTCATTTGACGGTATTCATATTGATTAATGTAAGACATGAAATGAAGGTGATAAAAAGGAGATGGTTGGAAATGTGGTTGAATTTTAAGCGGTAAATGTGAAAAAATGATGACTTATACGTGTGTGGAAAGTAGTGAGAAGAGAAATGGAGGTGTTGATATCGTGAGATGATTCTGAGGGCAGAATCCTATTAAGGAGGGGAGAATTGTAACATCCCGAACTTTTCATGTTTGACATGTTGACTTGTCCGTTAGTTAAAGATAGGTTCCGTCAAGTTTATGTGCCTTAATTGGATTATGTGATTAAATGCTTATGTGTTTAATATGTGATGATTAAAGTAAGTCCAATGAAAGTAATTAAAAGTAAAGTTATGAAACTCAAGTGCTTGTTAGGTTGATAAGTGTCCCGGTTAGTAAGTTAAGCTTAGAATGCGATGTTTGAGAAGTTGAGGGACTTAAAGTAACAAAAGGAAAGTGATGGCCAGGGGTTTAAGGGTTAAATAGGATTCCCTAATTCTCTAAAATCTGCATCTTACGTGTGTGTGAGCCCCAAGCCGCTCCTCCCTCTCTTCCAAAGCAAATTCCCTCCAAAACCCTATGTTTCTTAGTGTTTGATTAAAGTTTGATCAAGATCTTTCGTCCTTGTGATTATATACAGGTAATATAGGTGATTTCCTTTTGATTTGTGATCATATGAGTCAATTACATTGATCTTGTTCCTGGTCTTAGGGTTTGGGATGGGATAATTACAAATTCTTACCGATTTCGAGTTATTCGGGTGATTAATGGAATGGGTAATGTTGGTGAATGATTAAGGAATCAATTGATGGATTAAAGTCATCAATTGTACCATAAAAGATGTTAATTGTATGTCTCCAGGTCGATTTAAGTGTAAAAGTCGTATAGGATTCGATTGGGAGTCCAAAAGGGTTGAAATCTAATCTGGTCTGCGATACCGCCGATACACACCACGATACCTTCGTGACCACTGTATGGTCTTTTGTTTGGGAACACGATACCTTCGATATACACCACGATATCCACCACGATGTTGTACATCAAAGTGTTTCAAAGTACGTTTAAGTGTCTAGTTGACTTATATTTCAATCATTATTGTACCATAGGTTGTCGGGAACACTTGTCAAGCACGATAAACTCGATTCTGATTGTTGAGTACTCCATTGAGGTAAGATACATGACTTTTCTCACGCTGGAGGCACAACAAAATGTGGTTTTCTATAATTAATCTCTTAATCGGATTATCTTATTTGTGTTGGGTTTTCCGGGTTATGCGGGAGGTTATATGGGAACATATGTATGTTGAAGTAGTTGATTATGTTATAATGACGTTTAAAGTGAAAGTTGTTGATTGCTTATGTAGTGTGATGACTTTAACGATGTTGCCATGAATTGATTATGTTATGTGTTGTTGATAATGTCGTTGATGTGCCTTACTGTTGATATGTAATGACTTGTTTGTGACACTTAAGTATGATATGTCTAGTTCACTAGATACACGTAAGTAATGCTATGAGTTGTGCACGTTAGTGAGATTAAACGTTGAAGTAGATGTGACATTAATTAGGTAATGAAAATACCTAAAGTTAAAGTAAAATGTGAAGTGTGGGAAATCGTTCTAGCCTTAGTGTTAGTGCGTAAAAAGTAAAGTAAAGATGAATAAAAGTGATTAGTTTAGGTGAAAGTGTAGCCTAAGCTAATAAAGATAAGAAGTCTCGAGCATAAGTTGTGTTAAGCTTAACCCGTGCTAGTTGAAAAGCTAGTGCGTATGTCGTCTCTTGAGTGGCTCCTTGCGGCATAGTTACGTTGATCTTGTATTTCCGGGTGGAGTGACTAACCATCAATGTTAAAAGCATGACGGAATACTATAAGTGGTCGCTTGGCTAGCTCCTTGTGGCATAGTTACGTTGATCTAGTATTTTTGGGTGGAGTGACTAACCACCAATGTTAAAATCATAACGGGATGCTTAAAGTTGATTAAGTTGATAAAGTTGATTAAGTTGATTAAGTTGATAAGTGATTAAAGATGTAAGACGTGATAATAAGTTGATTAAGTTGATAATAAGATATGTGTGAAAGAAGTATATGTGCTTTACGTTGTGAGATCACAATGCGACGTGAGAATAAGTAAGATATGTGGATAAGTATGATATATTGTTGATAGGCACAAATAGGAGTAAATACTCTACATGTGCTAATATGTATATGTGTGACATGTTTATGTGTGTTATGCCAAGATATGAGATGTTGATAAAGTTGTAAATGTATGTTGATATGATATGAGATGTTGTTTAAGTTATAAGTATAAGTTGATATGATATGAAACGTGATGGAATGTGGGAATTAGTAAAGATGGGATTATCTTACGATGTTTGTGGAAATTATGTAATGTGATCATGTTTGATATATAAAATATGAAGAAGTTTCATGAAAGTAAAATGAAGAACGCTTTGTTAAAATGTGTGTATCTTACTTAGCTAATTTTATTAGCTAACACTTGCTTTTATGAAAATGTTGTGTCCTTCAGGATAAGCAGGTTTGAGCTAGAGAAAGATTTAGCTCGTGAGATAGGTAGAAGAATAAAGGAAGATTAGCATTAGTTTCCCTATGCTTAGACTTCACCTTTAGCCGTTGTTTGGCTACTTTATTTATGATTTGTGTTTCATGTAATAATGTGGCATTTATGTTGGCGCCATAACTTGGATTTCATTTACATTGTTTTGATGATGCACTTAGTAACACCATTATTATGAAAGGTACCATCCGTTACGGATGGGGCAGTTTTCATGTGATCCCTTCCGCTACGTTTTAAACGTCGTTTGGCAAAGTTTTTTGAAAATCCAGGTTTTAAAATGACGGGTGTTACACATCTTCTGATAAAAAAACCGTGGCTGATTTGAAGCATAAACTGAGTGAAGCTGAGACAACATTGAAGTTGCAGGATAGTGAGCTCTCTTCCAAGGTTGAGGAGAATGCCAAGCTGAAGGCTGAGCTGCAAGTCAAATCTAGTGAATCTGCTGAGCAATTGTCTTCTTTGAGTTCAAAAGTTGATCTGTTGAATACCCAGATAGAGTCTTTGAAGCTTGATCGTAAGAGGTTTAATTACTGAGTTTGTTTCGTATGCTTGCAAAACTTTGTTGGGCAGTCGTGAAGTTTGCGAGTCCATTGATGATGGTATTTCTGCTAATCGTGAGGAGGAGAGGATCAAGGTATTGTAGGAATTTGCTGCTGAAGGCCATGTTGATTTGAGCAGGCGTGCAGATTATAAACCTGGTGCTTCTGAGAAACTGTAGAGTGGGAACATGCTACGTTTCCTTTTATTAATGTTAGAGCTCCAATCCTGATGCTTCCATTGATGAACTTCTGCAACTCCATCCCTAGGTATATCTGTTTTATGCTTTTTGACGAACATGTTTGATGTGTAAGCGTATGTACGCTTTTTTAGACAATGTTTTTATTATGTATGTGTATGGAACTCCTGACCCTTTCTACCCACATCAACAACTTCGTATGTTAAGCCTATCACGAAGTTTGCCCAGACTTTGTAGTTAAGCCATTACAAGGTTTGGGCAGCTGCTGAATGTGAGTAAGCTGGGGTTTCAGAGTCCTTTGTGAAGACAAGTCTTTTGTGTCACTAGGTTGGATCCATGGTGATGTTTATAACCCATTTGTAGATGGGTGTATGAATTGTGTGACTGCAGTTTAATGAATGTATGCATGCTATAATATTGTATGTAGGTAGGTGCTTTTATTTGAGCAACCTTTAATGTGTTTGTTTTGTATGTGTGAGGTTGCGATCCTCTTCACTAAAACAAGAATATGTGTGCAAAATTTAAATGCTTTTATTAAAATGAAACTGGGGAGGGATTACATGCTTTTATTGCTGGTGGTTACATGTTTTTCCTTGTTAACCTTTTGGTATCTCGACTTGAGTTTAGGGTACTCCGAGGCATGTATGGATTACATCAAAAACACTGCGAAGTGAAAACCGGTGGCTCGGCCTTCGCTGGTTGGGTGTTTTTGTAACACCCGTTTTGTAAAAATATGGATTTCCAAAAATTTTCGCCTAACGACGTCAATAAAGCGGAAACAGTTTATTAAAGACCTCAACCAAGGAAAACAGTTGAGAAACATAAGTGGTGTTACTAATAGCATCAAATCAGTAATAAAAGAAATCCATAAGATTGCCCAACATAAAGCAATCATAACATAGTCATTACATAAGTTCCATAAAGGAAATCAATAACATAAGGTCTATGCGAAGCTATTGGGTAAACTAAAGCCAGCTTGATCATCTACCCATCTCTCGCCAAAGCTTTACACGTCATCTCATTGCCTAACCTGAGGGGTGTCAACACATTAAAAGAAACAAGTGTTAGCTATAAAGCTAAGTAAGATAACACCAGGTTTAAGCAAAACATTTCATCCATTTAAATCGTCACTTTAAAGCATTACGTCATTTTAATTAGGCATTCATACCACCGTATAACATATCCACATCACATATCCACATCACATATAAGCATAGAGTTCATGACCCTAAGCGTGCCTAATCAATTTGATCACTTTGATTCACCTCGTTAAGTTGTAACCGAAGTTACCGTTTTTAAGGAAAGACAATGTCGATCCATGAGTAGCCCGTTATGTTCATGACATTAGGTGGGTCATCAGGCCACCCGAAACTACTCGCCACATATGACTTGTTGCAAGGAACCACCCGAGCAACCATTTTAACATACCTATAACCACCGTCAGGCATGACGTACCTATTACCACCGTCAGGCACCATTTATACGTACCTATTACCACCGTAAGGCACAGTGTACCTATTACCACCGTAAGGCACAGTGTACCTATTACCACCGTAAGGCACAGGTTATGCATAACACTTAACATCTAATTAGCTCGAGCATTTATCATATTTAGTTTAGATTTCCACCTTTAACCTAAACTAATCCATACTATCATCTTTTCACGTTAGGGCCCTTAAAACGTGCACGTGTCATGGCAACCTAAAAAGGTCTAGTGTTCTAGATGAACAAGCCACATATACATGCACATAACAACATTACAACATATCATTAACCACCGTTCATCGTAACATATCATATCGTAAACATATCATTAACCACCGTTCATCATAACATATCATATCGTAACCACACGTACGGGGAAACATTTTAGGCATAAACATCGTCATCATTAATCCCCGATTACCTCCCATATCAACCCAACCACCTATGAGTTATACATTACTGTTATGGAGGTTATAGTTTACGAACCATTTTCGTTGCACCCTCAGCGTGACAAAAGTAGTGTATCTTACCTCGTAGTAGTGTACGCGAGCAAACAGAGAGCTAATAGTGCTTAATAGTAATCCCCGACACCTATCGTACATAACATATGAAATATAAGTCATTTGGGACCTTAAAACGACTCTCGTATGACCTTAGGACTGACTACGTAAAAGTCCAGCATTAAACCTTATGAATTTAGCCTAAAACGAATTTAGAAAACGAATTTGAGCATCAAACGAACTTAGCCTTCGTTTTTAGCTTCGAACGAAGATGATCTTCGTTTTGTCAAACGAAGTTAGATTCCAGAAAACGAATTTAACACATAAACGAACTTAGACTTCCATTTCATGCCAAACGAATTTAGACTTTTACTTAGCAAACGAGTTTAACTCACACTTTATCAAACGAAAATAGACTCCTAGTGAACGACTTTAGTTTCCCACGAAGTTAAACTTCGTTCACCAAACGAAGATGACCAACAGGGAACGAATTTAGCTATCAGAAACATAACTTCGCCCAGAATTCATAAAACGACTTGTTCTTCGATTTTTCCAGAAACAAACGACTTGGGCTTCACCCAAAACATGATTTTGACATTGTTAAACATATTTTGATCATTCAAATCGATTACAAACTCGTTTGACACCGTTTAGATCATTAATTAGCCAAAGACACAACATGAACCCTAATTAGAAAAAAAACCCTTTTAAAATCAGATTTGATTCAAATAGAAACATCTTTAGATCTGAAATATAGCCAACGAATCATTGATTACCTGTAGCAAACGATGGCCGATTGATTTCCAATATAAAACACTCAATTTATTGACCAAAAACTTGAAGATTTGCTAAAGAAATCAATTAAGGAATTGGAAAGGCTTAATGTGTGTTTAAGATTAGGGAAAATGGCTGAAACTAATCAGAGATTAGGCTACCCTAATCACAATTTTCGTTTTTAACTTTACACCTTTGGCAAAACTAGTCCCTGGGCTTCATATTGACTTTATTTCGCTTTAAAACACTTATTGGGGATACATATAACACACTAAAGCACTTTCGCACACTACAAAGGCCTTTTACACATCATTTAGTCCACTTTATTGTCACTCATTAAAGATAATTAAATCTCACATATAGGGCACATAAACATATAAACACATATTTCCACACAAACGTATCACGGACTTAGAATTTGACCTAACGACGTTAGTCAACATATACGTTTAAGTTTTGGGATGTTACAGTTTTTCTCGTGTCCTGTTGTGTAAGTGGCACGAGTTTTTTCACTCTTTTTGTAATCTTTGCAGTTAATGCCTCGGAAAGAGTCTTGAGTAGTTGTTTTGTTTATCTCTAGATTAGTTGACTTTTGTTATTGTAATTGTAATCGTTGGCGTCTAGTGCCTTGCTAGTTGTCTTTTTAATAAAATTCTGCCGTTCTAAAAAAAAACAAAAAAAAACAAAAAAAAACATGAATTTCAGCAATGTCTGTGTAATAGGTTGTGTTCCCCTCCGCTTATTCTTCAAGAGAATGCTTTCCTAGGTGATTGTGTATGTGGCTTCGATTCCATTGTCTTTGATGTTGGGTGTGAAATCTTCTTTCTTTACTTGCCGGCGGATTCCTTTGACTAAATGTGACAACTTTCCAGTCTTGACTGCTTCATCTATTGCCTTCTTCAACTGATAGCATGAATTTGTGCCGTGTCCTATATCATTGTGGAACTCGCAGTATTTGCTTTTGTCTCTACGTCCTGTGTCAGGCATCTTGGGTGGTGCTGGAAATGTCTTTCCCACTGCTTCTGTTAGCAGTATCTCCCTTGGTGTCTTGGTTATTTCTGGGAGTGTCATTGGGTTGTATTCTCTTCTTTTATCTTCCCTGTTGTAGGGTGTGTAGCGAACTTGGTTATCTCTCCCTTCATTCCATTTTCCTTTTCTAATTCTTGATGAATCTTCTTGTTTGCTTGGACTTCCTGCGCCATTTGTTGAAATTTCTTTTGTGTCCAAAATATTATGTGCCCTCTTCTGTGCTTCCTCGTATGTCTCAACCAAATCTGTATTCAAACGTTCAACAAGCTCCCTGCTTCGACATCCATGTATTAGCCCTGAGACTCTTTGGGATTCTGGTAGGCCAGCAATTCCTTGTGTTTCATTCATGTATCGTTGGATGAACTCTCTTGTTGTTTCGTTCTCCCTTTGTTTGATGTTGTGTACTGAGACATGTGTCTTTCTATGCTTCTTTTGTTGGCTAAAATGGGATTGAAATTTCGACTTAAGATCATCAAAACTGTTTATGGATCCTTCTGGGAGGGTTGATAGCCATTCTCTTGCATCGCTCATGAGGCCCATTCTGAACGCTTTACATGCAACTGGCTCAATCCAATTCTGCATCTCTGCTGCTCCTTCGAAAGCTTGAAGGAAATCATCGGGGTCATCCTTCCCATTGTATGTCCCTAGGTGAGAGAGGTACTTCATATTTGCTGGTAATGGGTAGCTTTTAATCCACTCTGCCAATGGGAATTTTTGCAAGGTTTTGCTCAAAGTAAATGGTCTTGGTATGATAACCTGTCCTGGGTATAGATTTTGATTCCAAATATACGCTGCGTAGATACTGGGTTGTGGTCCAGTATTTTGGTTGGGCTGAAAATATTGTGGTTGTTGCACGAACCCATGTTGATAACCTAGGTGGTATTAACCCTGGGTATTTGAATGACCTTGGTTGTGTGCTTCTCCTGAACTACCTTGGTACCCTGGGCTACTATCTGAAATCCTGGGTATGTTTGCGTCCCAGGGTAATTTGGAACCTGGTTGAATGCTTGAGATACTAGGGGTGGTTGCCTTGGTACGTACCCTGCTGAACTTGCTTGATTGTTCTGCATATATTGCCCCTGTCCATAGGCTTGGGAGATTAGGACATAGTGACCTTGGGGCCCATTTGGGACCAATGGAACGCTCTGGTTTTGATTGTTGTAAAAGGTTGGGGTATGCAGACCCTGGGTGTGGTTATTGATGAGCGTTCATTTTGTGATAAATGCCCCCATCATAAGGCCACATTTCAATGCTTAAATGAGTTAATATTCCGGAACTATTGGTACTTAATGGATTCGATATAAATGCAGGTTCACGGAAGATGCGAGTGAGGGTAAATGGCATCAATCAACTCAACATGAAGGCCTATAAAGTTACAAGACACAAGGAGGCAATTCAGGAGTCGAACGAAGCAAATCGGAGTGCAGCAGGAGCTGCCAGCGCCGCTGGCCCATCAGCAGGAAGGCCCAGCGCCGCTGGAGCCCATCCCCAGTGCCGCTGGGCGGCCCAGTTCAGCAACCAACCTAATGCGTATTTAAACATGAAGAGACCCTCAAAACCCAAAGAGAGAGCCGATTCAGCAGCCCTAGCCGCCACAACAAACCCTAGGTCGACTTTGCAGATTCCAAGGAGGTTTTGGAGCTTCTAAAACCTTCCGATCTTCATCTTCTACCTAGATCTACTCTTTTATTTACTTTCAGTTGGTAAACAATGTCTTTCATCTTTTCAGACTTTGTTATTCCTTTAATAATGTTAGGCTAGTAGGCTGAATACTTGTTTGGATCGATGTGATCATGTAAACGTTTATTTATCTTATTTTATTTGTTAGATCTGTTGGATTGTGTTTACTGTTTGTCGTAGATCCATGGTTAATGAGTTCTTCATATTGTTATAGGTTCTATATCTGCATGTATTAATTTAATTCTGATGATCGGTCTATAATCATACACTAGGATTAATACATAAAGATGGAAAACACTAGTCGGTCTATAACCAGAACCATAATAATTAGAATAAATTGAACATGATGCTTAACAATGTCAGACTCGATCCAGTGACATGGAAACGTGCACTGTGGTCACCGGAGGGAATTATTATCTGGTCATGGCTTAAGAGCCGGGTGGATTAAAAGATGGATTAGTAACACAAACTTAGGTGATTAATGCTTAAACAATGAATCTAACGAGAATTTGTTTAAAGAGTAGTGTGAGTCTAGGGGACAACACTAGTTACTTAGGCAAAGTGAATCTAACGAGAATCTGAGCCGTGATTAAGTTTTCCAACAGTCTAGCAAGTAGGTAGGATAAGTAATCTGGTCGTACCATGAGATCGGAGTTGCCAAACAAGTATTTTAATTTTATTACTGTTATTTGCTTTTAATTCAAATTTTCAGATTAAGCCTCTCGCTGAATAAGCGGTTGCGGCTTCTGTTTACTTTTATTTGCATTAGTTTAATAGGAAATCGTGACAACCCCCAACCGCTAGAATTACACACATTATTAGGCTAGGTAGTGCAAGCGTCCCTGCGAATGATCCTGTACTGACCACAACACTATCTCGTTAGTTTGCGTTTTGTTGAGGTATTTACTTGTACAACATTTTTATAAATTTAAAACAGTGTTTTCTTAATTAAAAATCATTTTCCAAATTACGCAACACATCAAGTTTTTGGCGCCGTTGCCAAGAACTATTGACTTAGAATATAGTTAGGTTAGGGTAATTCGACTTTTTCGTGTTTACACGGAAGAGTTAGTATTAGTCTTTTTAGGATTATTTTAATTTCTTTTTAGTTAATCTAGTTTAGGTGTTCTTTTTATTTTCATTATTATAAAAACCCATAAAAATCTGAAAACCTAAAAAAACACAAAAACATTTTCTCTTATTTGCTTAGATCAATTTTAGTTTTAGGGATTTTCTTTTTACTGTGTTATCAATAAGT
>CM067172.1:3369173-3418304 GCA_034093135.1 Erigeron breviscapus | reverse complement strand
ACCACCACCACCACCACCACCACCACTACCACCAACACCTTCACCACCACACCTACACCAGAAATGCCACCACCATCAAACATGCCACCACCACCACCACCTTCAATTCTAGAACACACTCAATACTTCACTCCAGCAACCACTCAACCTTCATAATCTCAACCTCCACCTCGTGCGCCAGAGTCACCAGTTGCAACATCTGAAGCTGCAACTGAAGAGGACTGGGCACAAGTTCCTCTAATGACCAGATTACCCTCAACTCTTGAACCTCCCACTGGTCTCTCCACTTCTTCTTCTGCCGAGGTCCAAGGCCTTTTAAGTAAGGTGGCGGACCTGGAGAGATCACTCCAGACTTCATCTCAGGTTATTTCAGACTTCAAATCTTTATTTTCAAATAACCTTGCTTCTGAGATAAATGTCTTTGCTGGGAATGAGAAGCTGGTTTATGAGAAGCTTGATGAACTGGTACTGGCCACAAATAACAACACTGAAAAGATCAAAATGGCAGTCCAGGGATTAGAGACTAGGTTGGTTAGTTCTGTTCAGACTGCAGTCACTGGCGAACTGGCAGGTCTGAAAGAAGATGTTCAGAATTTGGTTTACAGGGTCAGTTCTCTGGAGAGTAGACCCACACTAGACCAGGATGCAGTTGTTAGCACAATAAGTGATGCATGTACAAGGAAGTTCAGAAACAATATGTTGAAAGAATTATGTGAAGAAGTTTCTGGGACTGTTCTTCGTAGCATTCATGATGGGGTGTTACCCCAAGTAGACAACGTTACTGGATGAGAAGTTGCCAAAACACTTGCCTAAAGCTGTTGCAAATGTTCAGAAGGAAGTGCAGGCACTTAAGAAAGTTGTGACTGAAACAACTCCAGTAGCAGGTACAACATTTGGTGCACTGGACAGACTTATGCTTGAAGATTTATGGAATGATCTCAAGTCAAGGACTGGTGATCATTCCAAGGGGGAAAAGTCGTCTGGTGACCAAACACTGAAGCACATGTCACAAAGAGCATATGGCACTAAAGCCGGGCTAACTGAAAGACAAAGAGCATATGGCACTGAAGCCGGGCTAACTGAAGAAGCTACTGGTACTGAAGCCAGTGAGCCCCAGTTTGAGACCTTCCCAGATATTCCAACTACACTGAAGGCTGTTAAAGGAAAAGAAAAAGTGGTATCTGGTGAAGAAGAAGAGCAAACTGAAGATGCTGATGATGAAACATCCAAGAAGCTTGAACAAGAATGCATCATGATAGAGATTTTCAAAAGAAATCAAAAAGATGAACTGCTGGCCCATCAAAGGGAGATGGCAACTATGGGTACTCTGGATTCTTACATGCTGGCAGGTTAGGCATTAATATTGAAGTATATAAAAAGATGAAGGATGACCCCAGAGTTCATCAATGTTTGAGTTTATTGGATGATGTTCATGTACGCTCATTCTACGCTGAAGAAGAGCAAGTCTATGATTCAATTATTTATGGCGTGAGTGTACCAGAACTCATCAGACAAAGGAAGGATGAACTGGTAAGTCTCCAGAAAAAGATCAGAAAGAATGCTGGTGCTCTGGAGATAGAGTACAGTTAGAGACTTACTGGTTTACCAAAATTGACTGCCAGACAGATCAAAGCAATCAAAGATGCTGATGTAAGCAATTTCATTCCCCTGGACACTTCTCGAAAAATAAATCGTCAAGAACTCCAATCTGCTGTAAAGCAAAGGAGAGTGTCCAAGGAAACTGAATCATTGATCCAGCAAGCCAAGCTGAAAGAAAAATACAATGAGATGTTGAATTTCAGGGCTGATGCCAGAAGGATCACTGGTGCTGAAATCAAATTGGCTGAAGATCATGAAGGCATGTCTAAGTTTGAAGTAAAGTTGACCAGGGAGGGTAACTTTACTGACGAAAGGAAAAGTACTTCAGTCCAAGCTTTTGGATGGAGTGAACTGAAGGAAATCGCTTTAACGTTCAGGGGGGAAGACAAATGTGTCGACTGATGTTAAAGCATTTCTGAAAAAGATTGAAAAGGTATGGAGAAGAAAGCAACAGATGGAAGTTGCAATGGGCATAAGAACGCCAGAATCAATACCATCTTCTCCATCACCAAAGAGAAAGGCTACTGAAGATGCTCCAGTACAGACATCAAAAAGAAGGGCCTGACTCTTATCATTTACTTGTTGTAAATTATTGCTTTATGAAAATTGTATACTATTTATCAGTTGATGTATGTAATAATAGTTGCAATTTTTGATTCATATAAGTAAATGATCAGATTTAGTCTAAGTTAGAACTTAAAGATGAAACTGAAAACACTCATGATCTATAAAGTGTTTTCCAGTAACTTAGATTTTTTAGACAAATCGAAACTTGTGTTTTTCAAGCTTACAAATGTATAGATTCAAGCTTGAAAACACTTGCATTATTTCTAAACAAATAGGGGGAATTTGTTAGGTCAAGATTTAGTCCAGATTTACTGGACTCGCTCCAGACTCGACTACTGGAGCCTTACTGAAGATCTGTCCAGAAACGTGTTCTACTGGACCTACTCCAGACGTGGAATCTGGAGTCCCTCTGAAGATTTGTCCAGAAATAATGGAAGACCAGTGAGCAAATACTTGTATAGGAAATCTGGAGTATTCTCCAGATGAGCTCACTGGACTTCACCCAGTCCAGATCAACTCTACTGAAGTCAAAGACTGAAGTCTGAAGAAAGAAGACTGACAAATGGCGGAGTCCACTGGAAAGTCTTACCAGATCTGTACACTGGAGGATTGTCAGTGTTGTTGACCCTACAAGTCTGAACACTGATATCGAGGATTGACTTTTGCCTTTACACACTTTCCAAAGAACAATCCACTTGTTCTTTACCAAAGTATACGTGTGTAAAGATGGTTGGATATGTTGGGATTTTTGGGTTTTTATCAAAGTAATATTATCCTTATAATATTAAAAACGCAGCGGAAAATTGAACCATTTCAATATGTTGGTATAGTTAAATTCAAAGTTTAACTTATAAAATAAAACCCAAACAATAAGGATCCATGTATATGAATAGCATACATATAAAACAACAACCATAGGGTGTTTTAGAAGACTACCTTCTTCCAAGCTAATGAGAAGGTTGAAAGGAAGGAGATGATGTTCTTGAAGTGGCAAGTCTTCAACCTAGAAGAACCTCAAGCAAGTATACCCCAAGCTTCCAACAAACACCCTAAATGTGCTAGGAATTAAACTTGAAACCCCTTTCTTCTTTTTCCCTTTGGCCGATTTTTCCAAGAACCAAAAATAAGAAGAAAACTAGTTGAGAGAGAAATGAGAGAGAAGTCTTGCTTGTGTGTGTGTGTGTGATACACTCTATGTTGAGTGTGAAGGCTCTTATGTCTTGTGAAGCATGCAAGACAACAAGTGTCAAATTGCATGTATCACCACATGGGGAGGGGGGGCCGGCCCCTTAGTCCATCACATGGGCATTAACCCACTGCGCCGCAGTGGGTCTGATACACTCCCACTGCGCCGCAGTGGGAACTCCCTGACCTTCGGTGCAAAAACCCCCACTGCGCCGCAGTGGGTTTGACACGCTCCCACTGCGCCGCAGTGGGAACTCTTCTTGCCAAATAAACATATTGACATCTCTCTCAAAATAAATCATCCATATAATTTATTTACATATCTCAAGTGCAATTATTTAGAAAACCACTTTCTAAATGTTTCAAGTATTGATATTTATTTAAAGATCAAATCTTATAAATAAATACCATAAGTGTTTGTCTAGCTTGTTATTGGGTATGACCCGACTTGGATCATCACGTACTAGCCACGTCAATTTAATATGTGTCTTGGGCAGACGAATTCCAACAATCTCCCACTTGCACAAGATTCATAGAAGATTGACGCAAGCAGCAAATACTGCCTAACAACGGTTTGCTACCCCTAATACGTATGATGAAGTGCCATTCAATAACATCATCCTCTTCAAGTCCCTTACTTGAAATGATTTAGGTGAATCGATCATTTATCCTTTTGTCACAGATGTCATGTTAAATCCTAGAGACACAGAGTGATCATTCTCTATTGATTTAACTTTGTAGCAGGCCTTAGACATCTTACTCTCAACGAATAAGAGGGACAAATTCCATCTCGACTACATACGTCTCTCACAATCACCTTATATCATACCTGAGCTTAGTCTTATGTACTGCCATGTTTCAGAACAGCGAAGAACTAAGTCAAAGTATAATATTCAGTGAATATCAAGACCCAATATGTATCTCAGGTCTGAGGACACAATGATATTCGCCTTTTAACTCAAGATTACTTATGATCAATCACAGAGATTCCATGTAGTAATGCTTGATTGCAGGTCAGTCCAATATTTGTATCCCACAAATATCTATGAACCTTGGTAGCAACACTTTGCTCTATATTCAAACCCTTTTGAATATCTACCAATCCAAGTTCATAATAATCTTACATTCATATTTGTTCCCACAAATATGATCGACTACGGACATTTAGAATAATTAACTTATTCATGGATTTAAACATGCAAAAATGGAACATAACACAATTTAAATGCAAAATACCAATATTCATATAAATGTGTTAATAACTACAAGTGTTCCGATATCCAAATACATAAAATAGATCAAATCCAATCACTAGAATATCGAAGTCCCATGGCACAAGTATGACTCTCATGCTTAGGCCTTTCAAGGAGCTTCGTGAGTGGGTCCGCAACATTTTGATCAGTGTGAACTTTGTGAATACATATCTTTCCCTTTTTCAACTTCATCCCTTATGTAGTTGAATCTCCGCTCAATGTGCCTAGTCTTTTGATGTGCACGAGGTTCCTTGATTTGAGCAATCGCACCCTCGTTATCACAAAGAATTTCTAGGGGTCCTTGAATGGAAGGAACAACCCCTAGATCGGCAATGAACTTCTTCAACCATGCAGCTTCTTGTGCTGCTAAAGAAGCGGCGATGTATTCCGATTCTGTAGTGGACAATGCAACCACATCTTGCTTTGAGCTTTTCCAAGAAACAGCTCCTCCATTTAGAATGAAGATATACCCCGATTGTGATCGAGAATCATCTCGATCAGTTTGGAAACTCGCATCCATGTAACCCTTTACAACGAGTTCCTCCTCACCAGATCCATATATTAAGAACATATCTTTAGTGTTTCTAAGATATTTCAATATATATTTGACAGCCATCCAATGACTATCTCCTGGATTTTGCTGGTATCTACTTGTCATGCTTAAAGCGCATGACACGTCCGGTCTCGTGCATATCATAGCATACATGATGGATCCTATAGCAGATGCATATGGGATTCCACTCATTCTTTCTTGCTCAACTTTTGAGCTGGGAGATTGAGAAGTACTCAATATAGTTCCTCTTTGAATAGGCACCAAACCCTTTTTGGAGTTTTCCATCTTGAACCTTTTCAAGATCTTGTCTATGTATGCACTTTGATTCAAACCTATTAAGCGCCTTGATCTATCCCTATAGATCCTTATTCCCAAAATATAGGCGGCTTTACCAAGATCCTTAATGGAAAAGCAACTTCCAAGCCAGGCTTTTACACCTTCCAAGGTTGGAATGTCATTTCCAAATAGTAGAATGTCATCGACATATAATACTAGAAAAGTAATGACATGATGCTCCCACTAGCCTTCTTATACACACAAGCTTCATCAGCGTTTTTGATGAAGCCAAATTTCTTGACTTCTTCATCAAACGACGATTCCAGCTTCTTGATGCTTGTTTCAATCCATAGATTGATTTCTTTAACTTGCATACTTTATTAGGATGCTTAGGATCGACAAAACCTTCAGGCTGATCCATATAGACATCTTCCTCAAGATATCCATTTAGAAAAGCGGTTTTGACATCCATTTGCCATATCTCATAGTCATAATATGCGGCTATGGCAAATAATATCCTAATAGACTTTAGCATTGCCACAGGCGAAAAGTTTCATCATAATCGACCCCTCGAGTTTGAGTGAAACCTTTTGCTACAAGTCTAGCTTTATAAGTACTCAAGTTTCCATGCATATCGTGTTTCAATTTGAACACCCACTTACTTCCAACTACTTTGGAATTAGGAGGTTCAACAACCAATTCCCAAACTTGGTTGTCATACATGGATTGCATCTCAGCGTTCATGGCCTCTAGCCATTTGTCCGAATCTGATTTGGACATAGCATCATGGTAGGTGGTAGGTTCATCAGAAACTACCATGTAGCATTCATCCACGAGAAATCCATATCTCTCAGGTGGATAAGTAGCTCTACCAGATCTACGAACGTTTTGTGTGTCTTGATCAACCCTTTGATCATCTTCAACATCCTTTTGTTGAATGCTAGTGTCACCCAAGTGTGTATCTGTCAGTGGTTCTTGATCTTCTTCAAGTTCCACTGTTCTGGAACTAGTTCCTTCCATAAGGAATTTAGTTTCCAAGAACTCAGCCTTTTCGAGCAACAAATACATTTTGCTCATTAGGATTGTAGAAATAATATCCCAAATCATCTTTGGGATATCCTACAAAGATACACTTAGTGGATCGGGGCTCTAATTTGTTTGAGGCATCATGTCTTACATAAGCCTCACAACCCCATACCTTTAAATATGATAAAGATGGAACTCTTCCATGCCATATTTCAAAAGGTGTTTTCTCCACTTTCTTGGTGGGAGCCATATTTAAAATTCGGGCAGCAGAGATTATGGCATATCCCCAAAATGATAGAGGTAGTGAGCTTTTACTCATCATGGAACGAACCATATCTAATAGAGTTCGATTCCTCCTTTCAGACACACCATTATGTTGTGGTGTTCCAGGTGGAGTTAGTTGTGAGACAATCCCACAACTTCTAAGATGATCTTGAAAAGCATCACTTAGGTATTCACCTCCTCTATCAGAACGAAGAATTTTTATTGTCTTACTGAGTTGGTTTTCTACTTCATTCTTGAAAATTTTGAACATTTCAAAAGCTTCACTCTTATGTTTTAATAAGTATACATAACCGTAACGACTATAGTCATCGGTGAATGTAATGAAGTATCTTTCACCATTCCTAGTCATTGGCTTAAAAGGACCACATACATCCGAATGTATGATACCTAATAAATCTTTTGCCCTTTCATTAGTGCCTTTGAAAGGTGCTTTAGTCATCTTGCCTTGTAAACAAGATTCACATACATTAAAAGAATCATTTGATTTTGTTTTCAAAAGACCATTCTTTTGAAGTGTTTGTATGCGATTCTTATTTATATGGCCAAGACGACAATGCCAAATATAGGCGGCTTCACCAAGATCCTTAATGGAAAAGCAACTTCCAAGCCAGGCTTTTACACCTTCCAAGGTTGGAATGTCATTTCCAAATAGTAGAATGTCATCGACATATAATACTAGAAAAGTAATGATGCTCCCACTAGCCTTCTTATACACACAAGCTTCATCAGCGTTTTTGATGAAGCCAAATTTCTTGACTTCTTCATCAAGACGACGATTCCAGCTTCTTGATGCTTGTTTCAATCCATAGATTGATTTCTTTAACTTGCATACTTTATTAGGATGCTTAGGATCGACAAAACCTTCAGGCTGATCCATATAGACATCTTCCTCAAGATATCCATTTAGAAAAGCGGTTTTGACATCCATTTGCCATATCTCATAGTCATAATATGCGGCTATGGCAAATAATATCCTAATAGACTTTAGCATTGCCACAGGCGAAAAGTTTCATCATAATCGACCCCTCGAGTTTGAGTGAAACCTTTTGCTACAAGTCTAGCTTTATAAGTACTCAAGTTTCCATGCATATCGTGTTTTAATGAACCAATTCATAAATACCATTTAAAGGCATTTAAAATAAAATACATCATTCAAAGAAACATGGATATCATTGTTAACAAAATTAAAATCATATCCAACATGTCTTAAACGGGAAACAGAAATAATACTCCTAGTCAAACTAGGTGCATACAAACATTGTTCAATACAATTTCCAAACCATTTGGAAGTTTCAAAAGATAGTCTCCTTGGGCTTCAACATGCACCAATGCACCATTGCCCATAAAAAGACTAATGTCTCCCTTCTTGATGTGCTTCTTTCTTATGAACCCCTGTAACATATTACAAATATGAGTCCCACATCCGGTATCCAATACCCATATGTAAGAAAGAACAGTATTAAGCTCAATATATATCATAAATATTGTACCTGAGGTTTGCCCTGCATCCCTCTTAGCTTTTAACTCTTTGAGATAGGTTGGACAATTACGTTTCCAATGTCCTACCTCCCCACACTCAAAGCATGGGTCATTGACAGCAACCTTTTGCTTCTTCGCCTTTTGGGTATCCATTTTCCCTTTCCTTTGCCTTTGTAATTCCCTTTGTTGTTACCCTTTCCCTTAGCAACATTTGCCTTGGGTCCGGAGTAAGCCCTTTTCTTTCCGCCTTCATTGATCATGAGAACGGGTTGAACTTTTCCTCCCATACTAGCCTCGGCCGTTTTGAGCATCCCATGAAGCTCGGAAACGGTCTTGTCCCATCCATTCATGTTATAATTTAACACGAAAGTTTCAAATCTCTTAGATAATGAGTTAAGGATCATATCCGTAGCTAACTCATTTGAGACGGGACAATTAAGCCTTTCGAGGCGATCAATGTAGCTTTTCATTTTAAGAACATATGTTGAGACGGGTTGTGAATCATCCATGCGACATGCATGAAGCGCTCGAACCGTTTCGAAGCGTTCAGCCCTTGCCTTTTGTTGGAACATTTCCTTGAGTTGGGTAATCATGTCGTATGCCCCATGATGCTCGAACTCCTTTTGGAGTTCGGGAGTCATACTCGCTAGCATTATGCAACTAACTTGCACGGAGTCCTCGACATATTTAACCCAATCATTATAGGCTTCAACATCAGTTTCTTCGGGCTCATCAGGAATAGAATCGTCTAAAATATAGGATTTCTTTTCGTGCCTGAGAACAATTCTCAAGTTACGAAACCAATCCACAAAGTTGTTTTGATTAAGACGATCCTTTTCAAGGATGGATCTTAGTGAAAAGTTATGGACGTTTGGGTTGGGGTTAATTGCATTGTTAGCGGCCATCTACAAGATTAACAAAGTTCTTTATTAGTATTTTCGATATCAAATATAAATTTTAATTGTTAATACCCTTTTATGTCCCATGGACAATTAATAATTAAAACCTAGAATCCAACGTTACATTTAAATGATGGTTAGGTGACCTTTATCCCATGATCTAAATTAACAAGGTAGTCAACGTTTGACAATTGCAACACTTTGCAATTTCTAGTGGTATGGGACCGGTTTAATATCTTATATTAAGTTGGCATGTTTAATCCCATCAACGCCTTTGGTTACCATGCTTCGGTGACCCTAATCACATGGCTTCCAAATCAAGTTGTCCTACTTATACACACATGTAAATTTATCTATACTAGTGGTTAGGTGACCTTTATCCCATAAGTACAATAAATTTACCTTAACTTATAAGTTCCCTCAAAGTAGTTAGGTGACCTTTATCCTACAAAGAGTTCCCAAATAATTAAGTGTGGTATAAAAGGATGGCGTTTAACTTGTTTTTAAAGGGTCGTTTGAGTTTTTATATTCTAGTTAAAAACTATGTATCGTAATGAATTTTGAAATCCAAATTTCAAGGTTCTTTTATAAAATCCATTTTTATAATTGTGACCATTAACTTTTAATAAAACCCATTTTATTTTAGCAAGTCAATGTCAATATTAAAACCAATTTTAATCTTTATGTATGTCTTTTGTTGGTTTTTAAGCATCCATATGACAAAATAATAAACAACCAAACAAACATGACAAACATAATAATAAGTGCACAACATTAGCCAACTATTTTGACCACACTTGTTAGCCGAAACAAGTGGGTCAAAGGTCTCAACCTAAGGGACAAAGTAACACAAAATATTGTGTTAGTTAAGCTCCCACTTGATCTTGCATCCAAATGCTTCAAGTAACCTTTTGTGATGTGATTTGAATGATCTTCTTCATTTTGATAACCCACTGCGCCGCAGTGGGTCTAATATACTCCCCACTGCGCCGCAGTGGGAAGTTACTGTCTTCGGCCACATAATCCCCACTGCGCCGCAGTGGGTTTGACACTCCCACTGCGCCGCAGTGGGAACTTACTGTCTTCGGCCACATAATCCCCACTGCGCCGCAGTGGGTCTGATATACTCCCACTGCGCCGCAGTGAGAACTCCCATGCGCCGCATGGGTGAACCTCCCACTGCGCCGCAGTGGGTTGATACACTCCCACTGCGCCGCAGTGGGTCTGATACACTCCCACTGCGCCGCAGTGGGTGATAACTCCCACTGCGCCGCAGTGGGTTGAACACTCCCACTGCGCCGCAGTGGGTAACACTCCCACTGCGCCGCAGTGGGTGAACACTCCCACTGCGCCGCAGCCGTTGCATTACCCCACTGCGCCGCAGTGGGTTTGACATACTCCCACTGCGCCGCAGTGGGAAGTTACTGTCTTCGGCCACATAATCCCCACTGCGCCGCAGTGGGTCTAATATACTCCCACTGCGCCGCAGTGAGCTGATACACTCCCACTGCGCCGCAGTGGGTGAAACTCCCACTGCGCCGCAGTGGGTTGAACACTCCCACTGCGCCGCAGTGGGTGAAACTCCCACTGCGCCGCAGTGGGTTGAACACTCCCACTGCGCCGCAGTGGGTGAAACTCCCACTGCGCCGCAGTGGGGAATCCCCACTGCGCCGCAGTGGGTTTGACATACTCCCACTGCGCCGCAGTGGGAAGTTACTGTCTTCGGCCACATAATCCCCACTGCGCCGCAGTGGGTTTGATATACTCCCACTGCGCCGCAGTGGGAAGTTACTGTCTTCGGCCACATAATCCCCACTGCGCCGCAGTGGGCTTGATATACTCCCACTGCGCCGCAGTGAGAACTTACGGGTCTTCTCATTAGCCTCCAACTTTTAGCCCCAAACCTTTTGATGCCTTCTTGGAGATTACATTTATAATGAAATATGCAACTAATCTACTTATTACATACCAAATGAAATAAATAGATTACATAACCAAATGAATGAATAAAATCCTATTTAACTATTACAACCATTGAATAATTAAACAAACACATCCACACATCACAAACATTCACAAGGTCTCTTGGCTAAGTTGTGACACTAAAATACACAAGAAAAGGAACCTCCTTTTTGTGTATTTATTTTGGCCATAACCAAATGACCAAAATATTGGATTTTGTCCAAACAAAATATCAACTTTTGATGTATGCATCCATATAACCGGCTCTAGATGCCATTGTTGGGATTTTTGGGTTTTTATCAAAGTAATATTATCCTTATAATATTAAAAACGCAGCGGAAAATTGAACCATTTCAATATGTTGGTATAGTTAAATTCAAAGTTTAACTTATAAAATAAAACCCAAACAATAAGGATCCATGTATATGAATAGCATACATACAAAACAACAACCATAGGGTGTTTTAGAAGACTACCTTCTTCCAAGCTAATGAGAAGGTTGAAAGGAAGGAGATGATGTTCTTGAAGTGGCAAGTCTTCAACCTAGAAGAACCTCAAGCAAGTATACCCCAAGCTTCCAACAAACACCCTAAATGTGCTAGGAATTAAACTTGAAACCCCTTTCTTCTTTTTCCCTTTGGCCGATTTTTCCAAGAACCAAAAATAAGAAGAAAACTAGTTGAGAGAGAAATGAGAGAGAAGTCTTGCTTGTGTGTGTGTGTGTGATACACTCTATGTTGAGTGTGAAGGCTCTTATGTCTTGTGAAGCATGCAAGACAACAAGTGTCAAATTGCATGTATCACCACATGGGGAGGGGGGGCCGGCCCCTTAGTCCATCACATGGGCATTAACCCACTGCGCCGCAGTGGGTCTGATACACTCCCACTGCGCCGCAGTGGGAACTCCCTGACCTTCGGGTGCAAAAACTCCCACTGCGCCGCAGTGGGTTTGACACGCTCCCACTGCGCCGCAGTGGGAACTCTTCTTGCCAAATAAACATATTGACATCTCTCTCAAAATAAATCATCCATATAATTTATTTACATATCTCAAGTGCAATTATTTAGAAAACCACTTTCTAAATGTTTCAAGTATTGATATTTATTTAAAGATCAAATCTTATAAATAAATACCATAAGTGTTTGTCTAGCTTGTTATTGGGTATGACCCGACTTGGATCATCACGTACTAGCCACGTCAATTTAATATGTGTCTTGGGCAGACGAATTCCAACAGGATAAAAGGATACAAAGTCATTTGATGTGACTTTATCCTTATTCCTTATCCAATACATTTAATGTTCTTGTCGGATCATTAAATGTATGCAACCATATTTGTACGGCACAAAATTCACTGGTGAATTTTGTTGCCTATAAATACAAAGTCATTTCCTTGAGAAAAATACTTTAAGCATACACTTTGCATGAAAGTGAATTTGTCCAAATACTCTCGATCTTAAACAGGGATATTTCACAACTTTAAGTATCTCGATCCAAAAGAGTTATTTGACAAATATAGATCATTTGTAACTCATAGGTGTTAGGATACATACTTATTTGTATTATCTTGATTCCGCACAACCTTGTATTTTATTTAACATCATAAATAAAATACACAATTGAAAAAATACATAATGTTCCACTTTACTTGTTTATTGCTTTAAGTCTTGTATTACTTTGTTTATGTATTCTTGCATTTATTTACAAGTAATACTAGTCCATTCTAGTGATTATTAGGCTTGTTGTATTTTACACTTTCCTGGTTAACCATCGAACTTAAGGGACTCACACTACTTGTCTTTTTATGCGTCGGGTGGTTGAACAAGCAAGTAATCGTGTCTTTTCATTTTAGTTTGATTTCTTTATTTTAGTGTTAGTGTGTTATTTTCCGTTTTGATATTTTGATTTAGATGTGCAGACAACAGGTTAATCATGAGCTTTATGGATCATTGCACGAGGTATGGAGGAGGAAGTAAAGGAATGAGGGAAGACGATCTTAAAGAGGTGTAGTGACGGTTTGGAGAAGAATCGGGTCGAGAGTCAACACTCAAGGCGGAGGAGAAATGATTAATATGAAGAGTTTGGAGCTGTCTTGGTGTTTTGGCCATAACCTTTTCATCCGATGTCCGTTTTCGATGAGTGACCAGGCCACGTAACCGGGAAAGAGAGACCTACAACTTTGGTTTTGAGCAGATTTCGTCATTCAGGACTCACCAGCGCCACTGGGCCCATTTACCAGCGCCGCTCAGAGCAGCAAATGCATATCCAGCGCCGCTTAGCCTTCCGCTAGCGCCGCTCAGATACCCAGTGGCCGTTCAAACTTCATTTTAAACCTTGTTAACACATCCCTAAGCCCTCTCAATCACCCAACACTTATCAAGAGCCGCTCAAATCTCTGTTAGCACATCCAGATCACCGAAAAAATCCAAAAAAAATCAGAAAAACCCAAAAATCCAAAAAAATCAGAAAATCAGAAAAATACCAATAAGAAAAGAAGATGGAGAAGCAACAATGGATCGCCATCAAATCGTGTGATTGCGACTGATTATGATCTTGAAAGGTTTTCGCTCAAATCAGAAAAGATTCGTTAATCATTTATCTTTTTACTGTTTTTCCTATTTCCCTTTTTGTTTAGTAAGGTTTAGTACAACGAGGACGTTGTACAATTTAAGTGTGGGGGGATGGAATAGGAAAAACCCATGGTTTAATTGTTTGAAAGTTCAAAGTTTTCTACTACTTAATTCATGCAAAAATTTAAAAATTTTCTTGTGTCAAAAACATTTTGAGAAATAAGCTTTGCAAGTAGACAAAAGATGACGATAATTAAGCAATATTAGCTTTGGTAGATGAACGGTTGGTTAGAACTTTTAGTTTAACTATAGATTAGTGGTTGTTCATTTTTCCAAATGAATTAGAGCTTAGACTGAAACTGTATGCGATTATGTTTGCCATGGCACACTTAACCGGACTTTAATATGCCTAGCAATTGGAACTGTCTAGTTATTAGTATAGGTGTATTAAATGGACTTAAATGATATAAGCGCTTGTGTAGGAACTATTTTGATGTATGGTTTTGCCTTAATTTTTACACTATTACTTGTGAACTAGTTGCATACGGAGTAGGTATATGAGTCATCTGGGATCTCTGATAATGTCTATTGCATGAATAAATGTAGAAAATCTTAAGAAAGACAATCGGTAGATTAATAAAAGAGTTCAAAGAACTATTAACGAGTAAAATTATACACATCAGGTTATGTCGCTCTGCGCGTGGGGAACCACCGACCTGTCACCGTTGTCTTGATGTAAGGTATAAACTCTAACCATTAGTTGAGTTATGTCGCTCTGCGAGTGGGGAACCACCGACCTGTCACCGCTGTCTCAACTATTAAAGATGATAATATTATAACTGCTTAGTGTTTAGCTAGCGAGCATAACGGTAGTGTGAGAGTATATCTAAGTAGTGAATCACAAGTACAACTAATAATAAGATATAAATGCCTTGCTAGTAGCTAGTAGATCTAATTGCTATACAAACTTTAATTAAGTGCTTAACTAGTCAGCATTAAGAAGTAAGATTGAGCTGTAGGACATGTGGAATTATAGAACGGTTTTAGAGGTATTAACATGAATAAGGTTAACTTTTAGTTTTGATTGACTAATTATCTTTACCTCTAGCTATAGCTTACTGATTTTGTCTTAAAGCTTTCTCAAATCATTTTGCATGACTAATCTTTGAAATGTTTTAAAAAGTAGAATAACTTATACACTTAAGTTATCCGCTCATCATTGTTTCTATTTTTCTTGGACTATTTGCTTGAGGACAAGCAAAGACTTAAGTGTGGGGGGATGGAATAGGAAAAACCCATGGTTTAATTGTTTGAAAGTTCAAAGTTTTCTACTACTTAATTCATGCAAAAATTTAAAAATTTTCTTGTGTCAAAAACATTTTGAGAAATAAGCTTTGCAAGTAGACAAAAGATGACGATAATTAAGCAATATTAGCTTTGGTAGATGAACGGTTGGTTAGAACTTTTAGTTTTGATTGACTAATTATCTTTACCTCTAGCTATAGCTTACTGATTTTGTCTTAAAGCTTTCTCAAATCATTTTGCATGACTAATCTTTGAAATGTTTTAAAAAGTAGAATAACTTATACACTTAAGTTATCCGCTCATCATTGTTTCTATTTTTCTTGGACTATTTGCTTGAGGACAAGCAAAGACTTAAGTGTGGGGGTATGTGATGAGCGTTCATTTTGTGATAAATTCCCCCATCATAAGGCCACATTTCAATGCTTAAATGAGTTAATATTCCGGAACTATTGGTACTTAATGGATTCGATATAAATGCAGGTTCACAGAAGATGCGAGTGAGGGTAAATGGCATCAATCAACTCAACATGAAGGCCTATGAAGTTACAAGACACAAAGAGGCAATTCGGGAGTCGAACGAAGCAAATCGGAGTGCAGCAGGAGCTGCCAGCGCCGCTGGCACCCTTGCCAGCGTGCTGGCCCATCAGCAGGAAGGCCCGGCGCCGCTGGGTGGCCCAGTTCAGCAACCGACCTAATGCCTATTTAAACACGAAGAGACCCTCAAAACCCAAAGAGAGAGCCGATTCAGCAGCCCTATGTGACAACTCGTAATTAATTAGCAACGGGTAGTCTTAATCTCGTTAAGCTTAGTCATTATCATAATCTCGTCTAAATTAGACGGTCTTTGACGTGGAAATTATTAGACATTTGGACTTTTGACTTAGTTCAGTTAGACGTATCCTAATGACGTAGACTATTAGCTATCTAGACGAATGCCCAGTCTCTAAAAATAACTTTAAATGAATATTTAAAGGTTATGTCTTGTACTCAATAAACAAACTGTCTAGACTTAATATTTTTAAGTTTACTTCGACGGAATATTATTGACTCGTCTTAATTTAAATAACACGAGGGAAAATACCTTTACTTTAAATTATAACCTTTTAGTCATACGGTGTTTAATCGTAAGCATTTTACCAAATTAAGGGTATTAAAACACCAAAAATGGCCACATGGGCCGGTCCTTTATTTGTGAGGAAGGAAAACACACACCAAGGCCCCCTCCCCCCTTTTCTTCTTGATCTGGTCGAAACACACACACATAACACACACAAAACACTGTTCTCTCAAATTAAAAATCTGAATATTATACAAAACCAAAAGGGAAATTAAAGGGAAGAAATCATCTAGTGAATAATCAAGGAGTTAACATCATCATCATCTTCATCATCATCATCATCATCATCATCATCATCATCATCATCATCATCATCATCATCATCATCATCATCATCATCATCATCATCATCATCATCATCATCATCATCATCATCATCATCATCATCATCATCATCATCTTCATCTCTTTCACCTCTTTCTCAAGAACATCAAATAAATTTGGTAAGTAAACTCTTTTTAAATTTAACTTTGATTTGAATAGATTCAATCTAAGGATTTATTTCAGTTTCGTTAATTGAATTAGATAGCCTTAGAAATGAAAAGAGTTATTTCATATGATGTTGGATTGATTTGTATTAGAATTAGGTCTTTGAAATTGAAAGTGTTGGTTTTGTGAAATGGTTGGCGAAATGGATAGTATCCTGGTCTTTTGAACATGTTTATAGTCATTGCAATGAAAAGGTTTAATTAGAAAACGATTTGGTTTGCGGAAAATGGTCAAAAACTGCATTTTCACTCGTTCAGGTCAGATATCGCGCCGCGAAGTAGTACAAAACAGGCATCGCGCCGCGATACTTCAGGATTCGCGCCGCGATGTAGTGTAAATGGAAAATCGTGCCGCGATCCTTGAATCTCGCGCCGTGATATTTTTGGCTGTATGACATTTTCAAAAGACGGTAACTTATGAACTTGAACTTTGTTTATATGGATTAGTACTTGAGACTACATTGTAATGACAATGTCAATGACATTAGAAACTTGAGTCAAATAAAATGGACATTTAATCACATACTTGGTCGTGGCATTCTAGGATCGATAGCTAAGTAGTTTTACATAGGATACTTGACGTCGTGAGATTTGATCCTCACCATTCGTACTCATATCCTAGGTTTTGGATAGACGTGGAGACTAGATTTGCTCATTCTCAAGTTTGCTCGCCCTTTTAGCTCTTTGATCGCTAAGGTGAGTTTATGGCGCCCTTTTTCCTTTTACTTTGGGCCTGAACAACATGTACTACTGTATACACGACTACTTTATAAATGATTTGTCTTTGTCTATGCCATGAGATTTGGCTACTTAAATCAAGTGCCTTATGTTTGCCATGTTGGCGGCTGTCTGAAAATGTGTATACATGTCTTATGAAATTTTGTTCTATATGACTTGACTTGCCATGTTGTTGGCTGACTAAATTATTCTTTGTGTTTGACAAACTAAAATGTTGCCCCTATGTAGTTATTACCATTATGAGATCCCAATGGTTGTCTTGTCAGATTTTGCTCCTGACTGTCATTGTTCTGGTCCGCACCCCACTGTAGACGGGAGACCTGTGCAAGGTATGTTGGTCCGCACCCCACTGTAGACGGGAAACCTGTGCGAGGTATATTGGTCCGCACCCCACTTTAGACGGGAAATCCTGTGCGAGGCGTATTGGTCTAATTGTCGGACTTTGCTCCCGGCTGTCTTGTCTTAAATAACTACATGTCATTGTCTACTTTCAATGACGACTAAACTTTGGTCAAACATACTGTAAACTCACCAACTATTTCGATAGTTGATCCTCTCAAATTTCATGCTTTTCGAGTAACCAACAGTAAGTCTTGGATCGTATCTGGCATTATAGGGCCATCTTTTGACTTTGGACGTACAATTAGCTTTAGACATTGGAGGATTCTCATGTTTTTAGCTCTAATTGTATTAGACTGTCCAAATATTGAACTCGTATTTAGTGGGCCCAGTTCCAAATGAGGATGACTTGTATCCGTATTTTGGGGTCCACATCTGAACGATTGTACTTGTATTAAACTTGTATTTGGCACTAATGGATGTAATTTCTATTAGCTTATGGTTAGTACGCAATTTTTTTGTTAACCCTGTATTTCCGCTACAATGGGGTGTGACAAAAATTGGTATCAGAGCCAAGGTTATAGTTAATACAGAGTTTTTCCGCCGGAAAAACTCAATCTATAGCCATTGTCGTTTCAAAAGGAAATCTAAGTCAAATAAGGTTTAGGATAGTTAGCTCGAGAGTTATATTATTTGTCTATAATTAGACCTAGCCTGATCAACTACGTCCCGATTTTGTAAAATAATATAAGGCTCGATATAAATATCCTAGATTTTGTATATACGTGATAGTTTGGATTATATTAACAACATACTGTAGATGTGGTGGGAAGGCTGCGGGTGACCCTATATATAAGCATTGAAGGTATGTTGGAAATAGAAACCCAAATCGTATGTGTGTACATTAACAAAGATCTCTTTAAAAACTCGTATGTTGCGTACTGTCTCATCCATTAGACTTATATGGATACTTTGACTATCATTTCAGACTTGTCATGTCGGACGGAGCTAGCTCTTATACTGTTGTTCGTGGTATTCCTCAAATTCCTGTTGTAGCAAATTCCATTCCTCGTGTTCCTCACTCTTCTGAAGAGGAACCATTTGAGGCTTCGGTCAATGAGTCTCGCCCCATTAACCTGGTGTCAACATCCAGTGAATCTGGAAATTAGCATGTATCTATTCAGGTGCAACCATCTCTATCACCGGTAGCTCCATATCAGAGGAGGACTACCGAGGGAGCTCGTCTTCCCTATGCTCCTCGAGATCCTTATGCTCCTGGTCCTTCTGCACCGGTTCAGGAAAACCGTGTGTTTGGTCCCTCATTTCTTCTGGGTGATTCGTATGCTGCGGGTCCCTCCAGAGTGCCCATATATAACCCCAAGCTGCTAATGGGATGCCAGTTGCAGATGCAACTGATAGGTCGGAATATGCTCTCCGAAAAATGTCAAGGATGAACAACTCTCTCATCCGTACTAGGCAGGCTATTGACAATCAAGCTCAAGCTTTGACTGGAGCTTATCACCATGCCTCTGAGGCTATGACTGTTGCTAGAGAGGGGAAGGAGACTATTGGGACTTTGATCTGGATACTGTTAGTTTTGGTAGTCTTGGTTGTGGCTTTGCTAGTCGTTGTTCTTTTCAAGATGTAATCTAGTAGTAGTAACGTATTATAAGCATAGAACTTATAACAACTCATACTCTTGTACTTTGAGTTGTAGTCTATCTTTGTGGATGTAGTTCCCACATGTCTTTAAATCGTATCACTCTGAATATGTAGTCTATCGTTGTGGATGTAGTTCCCACATGTCTTTAAATCGTATCACTCTGAATATGTAGTCTATCTTTGTGGATGTAGTTCCCACATGTCTTTAAATCGTATCACTCTGAATATGTAGTCTATCTTTGTGGATGTAGTTCCCACATGTCTTTAAATCGTATCACTCTGAATATGTAGTCTATCGTTGTGGATGTAGTTCCCACATGTCTTTAAATCGTATCACTCTGAATATGTAGTCTATCGTTGTGGATGTAGTTCCCACATGTCTTTAAATCGTATCACTCTGAATATGTAGTCTATCGTTGTGGATGTAGTTCCCACATGTCTTTAAATCGTATCACTCTGAATATGTAGTCTATCGTTGTGGATGTAGTTCCCACATGTTTTGAATCATACCTGTCAGACTATGTAAATTTTGGGCATCAATGAAATACGATCGTCTTTTTGGCTTACATACTTGTTTAAACTATGTCACTTACTTGTTCTTAACTTTAGAAATATGATGTTCCATATTTCTTGTCTTGTCTAGTACATGAATTCATACAAGTCAACAACTTGTGACTTACATTTTACTGTCATCTGTCTTGCAAAGCTACTTTCTGATTAACCTTTCAAGGAAATCTCTAAATGACATTTTTGTTCATGTCATAGACTTATGGCTCCTAAAACTGCTCAAAAGAGAGTTACTCGATCAACTCCTAAATCTAATGAAGCTGAACAGGAAGAACCTGTGATTCAGCAAAGACATGAAGCTGCTGCAGTCAATGTGAACACTGGTCCTGGATCTACCCCAAATGCTGGCGGGGAAAATAATATGATGGCATTTGTGACACAACAGCTAATGGCCGCTATGCTGACAATAGTAACAATCTTGATCCTACTGCTGAACAAGTTATTCCTCGAGTTCATCTTCGAGGGAGTGACTTTAAGACCTTCACATATTGCAAGGCAAAGGAGTTCCATGGCACCGAAGGTCCTGTCGGTCTAATCAACTGGCTGGAAAGCATAGAGGCAGTGCTTCATATCAGCCATTGTGCCGAAGAGCACAAAGTGGAATATGCCGCCACTCAATTCCAAAAGCACGCGCTGTCATGGTGGAACGAGCAGATTAGGACTCGTGGCCGAGAACCGGCTAATAGCATACCTTGGTTTGACTTTAAAAGGATGTTGATGGAAAAGTACTGTCCTCGAGAGGAAGTACAGAAAATGGAAGGTGAATAATCGTAATATGATCAGACTAGACAACGAGAAATACACTACTCGTTTTCATGAGTTGGCAAGACTAGTCCCTCGTATGGTAGATACGGAGGAGAAATTGATCGAGAGATACTGTTATGGCTTGTCGCCTGATGTTCGAAGGTTGGTAGCCGCTTTTAATCCTTTGACTCTTCAAGCGGCAGTTAGTGCAACCAACCGGATGGTGATAGACTTGAAAAGAACCACTGGTTCTTCTGTTGGAACTGAGGTGATCAAGAGAATGAATGATCATGCCTCTGGTAGTGGATTTGACGATGGAGGAAATGGCAAGAGGTTTAAACTGCTAGAAACTTTGCAGTAGTCACTCAGGATGTCAAGAGGTACACTGGCTTAGACTCTAACTGTAATAGGTGTGGCCTCCATCATAAAGAAAATTGTCCTACTTGCCACCGTTGTAAAAAGATGGGACATTTGGCAAAGTACTGTAGGGAAAAGACACCTAGTCAATGCTACGAATGTGGGAGCGAAACCCATATGTGACCCGCATGTCCACGACTCAATCAAGCCCCGAACAACAATGCTTTAGTTCCCGTGAGGAACAATGCGGGGAACAATCAAGCTGGGAATCAGGGGATAAATCAAGGAGGACAAGGTAGAGGCTGAGTGTTTGCTTTGGATGCTGCTGATGCACGACGTGATCCCAACGTTGTGATAGGTACATTCATACTCAATAATCATTATGTCTTTGTGTTATTCAACTCTGGTGCTGATAAAAGTTTTATATCCTTAGAATTTAAGTCTCGAATTAATATAGTAGCTATCCCCATGAAAGAAACTTATATTGTCGAATATGCAAACGGTCAAAAATATGTTGCTAGAGATCATTTGGTAGATTGAAGCTTGATATTATCCGGTAAAAACTTTAAGATAGATCTGATTCCCATAGAACTAGGAAGTTTTGATGTGATAGTTGGTATGGATTGGTTGTCTAGAGTTCGCGCCGATGATGGTTGTTACGAGAAAGTTGTAAGAACCCCCCTACCAAATGACGAAACATTGATAGTACAAGGAGACAAGTCAGGGAGGGAATTGATTTTAGTGTCGGCGAAAAAAGCAAATAGATATTTACAAAAGGAATACCCTGCTTTCTTGGCACTAGTAGTTGAAAGGAAGCCAAAGGCTAAAGACATTCAAGATATCCCGGTAGTTAGGTATTTTCCGGAGGTGTTTCCCGAAGATTTGACGGGACTCCCACCTCATAGACCAGTCGAGTTTAGAATAGACTTGGTCCCTGGAGCTGCACCCGTGGCCAAGGCACCTTATCGCCTTGCGCCATCATAAATGCAATAATTGTCCGAATAACTTCAAGAGTTGTTGGCAAAAGGACTAATTCCTCCAAGTTCATCACCATGGAAGCTCCGATCTTATTTGTTAAAAAGAAAGACGGCTCTATGCGCATGTGTATTGACTATAGAGAATTGAACAAGTTGACCGTCAAGAACAGGTACCCTTTACCTCGTATTGACGACTTGTTCGACCAACTTGAAGGTGCATCACACTTTTCCAAGATCGATCTCAAATCTGGATATCATCAACTCAGAGTCAGAGAGACGGACATTCCTAAAACAGCCTTCAGAACTCGTTATGGACATTATGAGTTTTTGGTTATGCCGTTTGGTTTAACCAATGCACCTGCTGTGTTTATAGACTTAATGAATCGAGTATGTCGACCGTATCTTGACAAGTTTGTCATCGTGTTCATTGATGACATACTTATCTACTAGAGCAATAAAGACGAACATGAAGGTCATCTGAGGACCATTCTGCATCTGCTCAAGGATCAAGAACTGTACGCGAAGTTCTCAAAATGTGAATTCTGGATTAGGGAAGTACACTTCTTGGGTCATGTAGTGAATGTGGATGGGATCCACGCAGATCCATCTAAGGTCGAGGCAATAAAGAAGTGGGAAGCCCCTAAGACTCCGACAGAAATCCGTCAATTTCTTGGACTGGCTGGATATTACAGGAGATTCATTGAAAATTTCCCTAAGGTTGCTCAACCTTTGACTCTGTTAACTCAGAAGACTAAGGAATTTATTTGGCAGGATGCCCAAGAAAAGGCATTTCAAACGTTAAAATACAGACTATGTAATGCTCCTATTCTAGCATTACCAAATGGCATTGAAAATTTTGTGGTATACTGTGACGCCTCACATCAGGGCATGGGATGTGTACTTATGCAAGAAGGTAAGGTCATTGCTTACGCTTCTAGACAGCTCAAAATCCACGAAAAGAACTATACAACCCACGATCTCGAACTCGGAGCGGTTGTCTTTGCCTTAAAGATTTGGAGGCATTACCTATATGGTACCAAGTGTATGGTATTCACAGATCATAAAAGTCTTCAGCACATCTTCGATCAGAAAATGCTAAATATGAGACAACGACGATGGGTAGAATTACTCAGTGACTACGACTGTGAACTTAAATATCATCCCGGTAAAGCAAATGTTGTTGCTGACGCGCTAAGTAGAAAGGATAGAATTTCACTATCTGTCATAAAAAGAGCAAGTTCTTATCTTGGCTCATCATTAAGGGATAGAGTTCTGGACTATCAAAACGAGGCCCTACAGCCAGGGCATATCGAGAAAGAAGCATTATGGAATGCTGAACGGTTATTTGAAGTGGATGGCGATGGGATCCGACATGTTAAGGGCATAGTGTGGATTTCCAATTACAATGGACTTAGAGAACTCTTAATGAACGAGAGTCATCGATCTAAGTATTCAATCCATCCTGGCGCTGACAAAATGTATCATGGTCTAAAGGACTTTTATTGGTGGCCTTGTATGAAAAGAGATATCACCACTTATGTCTCAAAATGTCTAAATTGTTCAATGGTCAAGGCGGAGCACCAAAAGCCTTCTGGGCTGCTCCAACAACCCCAAATTCCTGACTGGAAGTGGGAACAAATCACTATGGATTTTATTACTAAACTGCCACGAACCCTGAAAGGATACGATACTATTTGGGTCATTGTCGATCGATTAACGAAGTCTGCTCATTTCATTCCAATACGGGAGAATTGGAAGATAAGGAAATTGTCTCAAATATACATTGAAAAGATCGTGTCTCTTCATGGTGTTCCTTTGTCTATTATCTCTGATTGTGATGGTCGTTTCACTTCACAATCATGGAGACATTTTCAAGACGCCCTAGGCACTCAATTGAATCTGAGTACGGCTTACCATCCACAAACTGACGGACAAAGTGAACGTACCATCCAGACTTTAGAAGACATGCTTCGGGCATGTGTCATTGACTTCAAGGGTAGTTAGGATACCTTTTTGCCATTAGCTGAATTTTGGTATAATAACAGCTATCACACTAGCATCAAATGTGCTCCTTATGAGGCTTTGTATGGACGAAAATGTAGATCGCTTGTCTGTTGGATTGATGCTGGCGAACGTCGTTTATACAAATATGGACTAGTTCAGAAGACTACTGATCAAATTGTTGAAATTAGGGCACGGCTGAAGGCGGCTCAAGATCGACAAAAGAGCTATGCAGATCGTAGAAGGAAACCACTCGAGTTTCAAGTGGGAGACAAAGTCATGTTGAAAGTGTCCCCTTGGAAAGGCACTGCATGTTTTGGCGTGCGAGGCAAACTTAGTCCTCGTTATATCGGACCATTCGAAATTGTTCAAAGAATTGGTTCCGTGGCTTATAAGCTCGATTTGCCCCAAGAGCTAGAACACGTTCATCACACGTTTCATGTCTCAAATCTTAAGAAATGTTTGACTGATGAAGCATTAGTTGTCCCTGTCGAAGAGCTGCAAGTGAACGACTCTCTTCAATTCGTCAAGGAAGCTGTTGAAATTCTAGACCAACAGCTCAAACAACTTAGACGTAGTCGTATCAAGTTGGTCAAGGTTCGTTGTAACTCAAAACACGGACCCGACTCGACTTGGGAACGTGAAGACTATATGATGGATCATTATCCTCATCTTTTTACTGAGCAACAACTAATTTCGGGACAAAATCCTCAGAAGTCGGGGATGCTGTGACAACTCGTAATTAATTAGCAACGGGTTAGTCTTAATCTCGTTAAGCTTAGTCATTATCATAATCTCGTCTAAACTAGACGGTCTTTGACATGGAAATTATTAGACATTTGGACTTTTGACTTAGTTCAGTTAGACGTATCCTAATGACGTAGACTATTAGCTATCTAGACGAATGCCCAGTCTCTAAAAATAACTTTAAATGAATATTTAAAGGTTATGTCTTGTACTCAATAAACAGACTGTCTAGACTTAATATTTTAAAGTTTACTTCGACGGAATATTATTGACTCGTCTTAATTTAAATAACACGAGGGAAAATACCTTTGCTTTAAATTATAACCTTTTAGTCATACGGTGTTTAATCGTAAGCATTTTACCAAATTAAGGGTATTAAAACACCAAAAATGGCCACATGGGCCGGTCCTTTATTTGTGAGGAGGGAAAACACACACCAAGCCCCCCCTCCCCTTTCTTCTTGATCTGGTCGAAACACACACACATAACATACACAAAACACTGTTCTCTCAAATCAAAAATCTGAATATTATAGAAAACTAAAATGGAAATTAAAGGGAAGAAATCATCTAGTGAATAATCAAGGAGTTAACATCATCATCATCTTCATCTCTTTCACCTCTTTCTCAAGAACATCAAATAAATTTGGTAAGTAAACTCTTTTTAAATTTAACTTTGATTTGAATAGATTCAATCTAAGGATTTATTTCAGTTTTGTTAATTGAATTAGATAGCCTTGTAAATGAAAAGAGTTATTTCATATGATGGTTGGATTGATTTGTATTAGAATTAGCTCTTTGAAATTGAAAGTGTTGGTTTTGTGAAATGGTTGGCGAAATGGATAGTCTCCTAGTCTTTTGAACATGTTTATAGTCATTGCAATGAAAAGGTTTAATTAGAAAACGATTTGGTTTGCGGAAAATGGTCAAAAACTGCATTTTCACTCGTTCAGGTCAGATATCGCGCCGCGAACCTTCAGGTGTCGCGCCGCGAAGTAGTACAAAATAGGCATCGCGCCGCGATCCTTCAGGATTCTCGCCGCGATGTAGTGTAAATGGAAAATCGTGTCGCGATCCTTGGATCTCGCGTCGCGATATTTTTGCCTGTATAACATTTTCCAAAGACGGTAACTTATGAACTTGAACTTTGTTTATATGGATTAGTACTTGAGACTACATTGTAATGACAATGTCAATGACCTTAGAAACTTGAGTCAAATAAGTTGGACATTTAATCACATACTTGGTCGTGGCATTTTAGGATCGATAGCTAAGTAGTTTTACATAGGATACTTGACGTCGTGAGATTTGATCCTCACCATTCGTACTCATATCCTAGGTTTTGGATAGACGTGGAGACTAGATTTGCTCATTCTCAAGTTTGCACGCCCTTTTAGCTCTTTGATCGCTAAGGTGAGTTTATGGCGCCCTTTTTCCTTTTACTTTGGCCCTGAAAAGCATGTACTACTGTATACACGACTACTTTATAAATGATTTGTCTTTGTCTATGCCATGAGATTTGGCTACTTAAATCAAGTGCCTTATGTTTGCCATGTTGACGGCTGTCTGAAAATGTGTATACATGTCTTATGAAATTTTGTTCTATATGACTTGACTTGCCATGTTGTCGGCTGACTAAATTGTTCTTTGTGTTTGACAAACTAAAATGTTGCCCCTATGTAGTTATTACCATTATGAGATCCCAATGGTTGTCTTGTCAGATTTTGCTCCTGACTGTCATAGTTCTGGTCCGCACCCCACTGTAGACGGGAGACCTGTGCGAGGTATATTGGTCCGCACCCCACTTTAGACGGGAAATCATGTGCGAGGCGTATTGGTCTTATTGTCGGACTTTGCTCCCGGATGTCTTGTCTTAAATAACTACATGTCATTGTGTACTCTCAATGACGACTAAACTTTGGTCAAACACACTGTAAACTCACCAACTATTTCGATAGTTGATCCTCTCAAATTTCATGCTTTTCAGGTAACCAACAGTAAGTCTTGGATCGTATCTGGCATTATAGGGCCATCTTTTGACTTTGGACGTACAATTAGCTTCAGATATTGGAGGATTCTCATGTTTTTAGCTCTAATTGTATTAGACTGTCCAAATATTGAACTCGTATTTAGTGGGCCCAGTTCCAAATGAGGATGACTTGTATCCGTATTTTGGGGTCCACATCTGAACGATTGTACTTGTATTAAACTTGTATTTGGCACTAATGGATGTAATTTCTATTAGCTTATGGTTAGTACGCAATTTTTTTGTTAACCCTGTATTTCCGCTACAACGGGGTGAGACACCCTAGCCGCCACAAACAAACCCTAGGTCGACTTTGCAGATTCCAAGGAGGTTTTGGAGCTTCTAACACCTTCCGATCTTCATCTTCTACCTAGATCTATCTCTTTTATTTACTTTCAGTTGGTAAACAATGTCTTTCTTCTTTTCAGACTTTGTTATTCCTTTAATAATATTAGGCTAGTAGGCTGAATACTTGTTTGGATCTATGTGATCATGTAGACGTTTATTTATCTTATTTTATTTCTTAGATCTGTTGGATTGTGTTTACTGTTTGTCGTAGATCCATGGTTAATTAGTTCTTCATATTGTTATAGGTTCTATATCTGCATGTATTAATTTAATTCTGATGATTGGTCTATAATCATACACTAGGATTAATACATAAAGATGGAAAACACTAGTCGATCTATAACTAGATGTAAAAGGTGATTCACTTATAACTGAGGGATCTAGAACCATAATAATTAGAATAAATTGAACATGATGCTTAACAATGTCAGACGCGATCCAGTGACATGGAAACGTGCAGTGTGGTCACTGTAGGAAATTATTATCTGGTCATGGCTTAAGAGCCGGGTATATTAAAAGATGGATTAGTAACACAAACTTTGGTGATTAATGCTTAAACAATGAATCTAACGAGAATTTGTTTAAAGAGTAGTGTGAGTCTAGGGACAGCACTAGTTACTTAGTCAAAGTGAATCTAACGAGAATCTGAGCCGTGATTAAGTTTTCCAACAGTCTAGCAAGTAGGTAGGATAGTAATCTGGTCGTACCATGAGATCGGAGATGCCAAACAAGTATTTTAATTTTATTACTGTTATTTGCTTTTTATTCAACTTTTCAGATTAAGCCTCTCGCTGAATAAGCGGTTGCGGCTTCTATTTACTTTTATTTGCATTAGTTTAATAGGAAATCATGACAACCCCCAACCGCTAGAATTACACACATTATTAGGCTAGGTAGTGCAAGCGTCCCTACGAACGATCATGTACTTACCACAACACTATCTACTTTCGATCGGGTCCACTGCTCGTTAGTTTGCGTTTTGTTGGGTATTTACTTGTACAACATTTTTATAAATTTAAAACAGTGTTTTCTTAATTTAAAAAAATCATTTTTCCAAATTACGCAACACATCAGTTATTAAAGCCTGGGGTGAACTGGTTGTATAAGCTGGAGAATTTTGTTTAAAGAGTAGTGTGAGTCTAGGGACACACTAGTTACTTAGAAATGAATCTAACGAGAATTTGTTTAAAGAGTAGTGTGAGTCTAGGGACAGCACTAGTTACTTAAAAGTGAATCTAACGAGAATTTGTTTAAAGAGTAGTGTGAGTCTAGGGACAGCACTAGTTACTTAAAAGTGAATCTAACGAGAATTTGTTTAAAGAGTAGTGTGAGTCTAGGGACAGCACTAGTTACTTATAAAGTGAATCTAACGAGAATTTGTTTAAAGAGTAGTGTGAGTCTAGGGACAGCACTAGTTACTTATAAAGTGAATCTAACGAGAATTTGTTTAAAGAGTAGTGTGAGTCTAGGGACAGCACTAGTTACTTAAAAGTGAATCTAACGAGAATTTGTTTAAAGAGTAGTGTGAGTCTAGGGACAGCACTAGTTACTTAAAAGTGAATCTAACGAGAATTTGTTTAAAGAGTAGTGTGAGTCTAGGGACAGCACTAGTTACTTAAAAGTGAATCTAACGAGAATTTGTTTAAAGAGTAGTGTGAGTCTAGGGACAGCACTAGTTACTTATAAAGTGAATCTAACGAGAATTTGTTTAAAGAGTAGTGTGAGTCTAGGGACAGCACTAGTTACTTATAAAGTGAATCTAACGAGAATTTGTTTAAAGAGTAGTGTGAGTCTAGGGACAGCACTAGTTACTTAAAAGTGAATCTAACGAGAATTTGTTTAAAGAGTAGTGTGAGTCTAGGGACAGCACTAGTTACTTAAAAGTGAATCTAACGAGAATTTGTTTAAAGAGTAGTGTGAGTCTAGGGACAGCACTAGTTACTTAAAAGTGAATCTAACGAGAATTTGTTTAAAGAGTAGTGTGAGTCTAGGGACAGCACTAGTTACTTATAAAGTGAATCTAACGAGAATTTGTTTAAAGAGTAGTGTGAGTCTAGGGACAGCACTAGTTACTTATAAAGTGAATCTAACGAGAATTTGTTTAAAGAGTAGTGTGAGTCTAGGGACAGCACTAGTTACTTAAAAGTGAATCTAACGAGAATTTGTTTAAAGAGTAGTGTGAGTCTAGGGACAGCACTAATTACTTAGGCAAAGTGAATCTAACGAGAATTTGTTTAAAGAGTAGTGTGAGTCTAGGGACAGCACTAGTTACTTAAAAATGAATCTAACGAGAATTTGTTTAAAGAGTAGTGTGAGTCTAGGGACAGCACTAGTTACTTAGGCAAAGTGAATCTAACGAGAATCTGAGCCGTGATTAAGTTTTCCAACAGTCTAGCAAGTAGGTAGGATAGTAATCTGGTCGTACCATGAGATCGGAGATGCCAAACAAGTATTTTAATTTTATTACTGTTATTTGCTTTTTATTCAACTTTTCAGATTAAGCCTCTCGCTGAATAAGCGGTTGCGGCTTCTATTTACTTTTATTTATTAGTTTAAATATGGGTTGTGATCATTTGAAAACTAAAATTTTCGTGAAAACTAGAAAACTGGCTAAAACACACTATGATCTGAATTTAACACCATGTGTTTTTAGAAAACACATTGTGTTAAATTCATATCACAGTGTGTTTGAACAGTTTTCTAATTTCACGCGCTATCAAAAACACATTGTGATTTAAAACTTAACACAATGTGTTTTTAGAAAACACAATAAAAATACATTGTATTTTTAGAAAACACAATAAAAACACATTATGTTTGATTCAGATCACAGTGTGTTTTGGCCAATTTTCTAGTTTTCACATAAATTTTAGTTTTCAAATGAACATTTCACGTTTAAATATAATTTTTTTTTGTGGGTCTTAATATGGGAATTTTCTAATTACTGATTCCTTAATGTATTTTAAGGTTGAAATTTCTTGGTCTATTGGATTGGATGCAAATATGATGTTTGATTCTTGATGGCTTAGAAGACTATCAATATTAGTTTTTTGTTATAGCTTTTGGGCCGAAGTCCATATAAATATCCTTACATAGTAGATGAAGACTTGAAGGCCCAACCCAATATGATTAACTCAGAATTTCGGTCTTCAATGTATCGATGAATATCTGTATGCATTTTTAGGGAAAATTGCATATATCCCCAAATATGAAATCAAAATTGCAAATATCTCCAACTAAATTTTTAAATAACAAATATACCCATTTTTTCTTTTAAATATACAAATTTACTCATTTATATTTATTTCATTAAATACAAGTTATATCATGACCATTATACCTTTCTTCTCTATATAAATACAATTCACACATAAGTTTCCCAACTATACCTAAACTATATATAACTGGTAAAGAAGACTAAACAAGTTACAAACTGTATATAATAACAACAATAGACCCAGAAAACAAAATATAAAGAAGACAATACATACACAAAAAATATATATATATATATACTAGAGTGCATACCCGTGCGTTGCACGGCTAGGTAAAGTGGACTTCGAATGTACGTTTGGGTAAGTTTATTTGTTTGATGCCAATACCTTTTTGGGATATGGATAGACATCGATCACGGAAAGAAAGCAAGAGGAAATAAAAGAATTTTTTTTTCTTCTTAAATTAGACGGCAAAGTTTTATGGATATAAAATGAATGGTTATTGTTTAGGGTTGGGTAAATAGTTTGTTTATTGGGTTTTTGTTTAAATGGTTTGTTAGTTGGGCTAGTGTTTGCTCTTTGGTCGGTTTGCAATCAAGCGATAGGAGTAAACTTGAATTAAACTTGAATTACGGAGTATAATTTATCTATTGCAACATTAACCTCAAATAAAACTCATCAATAACACCTAATTAATACCACCATACATATATTACGATATATACATTAAACTCATCAAGGAAAATCATAAATAACATCATAAATAAATGCCAAAAAACCTTTAGGCCATCAACTTTATATGTTTATAGATAGATAGATATATATTAACAACAAAGTTCGCATAGAAAGAAATATATATCGTAAATGGAAATAAAAATAATAAAAAGCCAAAAGTCAAGAAACTTATACATACACAGAATATTATATATATATATATAGGGTAGAGATCCAGAGAGAAGGTAGTTTAAGGAGAGAAGGGAGAGAAAAGTTCATTTTTATATTTATTTTTTTTTAATTTTTATTTATATTTTTTTTAACATAAACCCATTCCAAAAAAAAATCAAATTTTTTTTAAAAATAAAAAAATTAAAAAAAATACAACTTACACATGTGTAGATATCTACACATGTGTAAGGTATAAAAATCTACACATGTGTAGGGATTTATTTTTTATTTTTTTTATTTTTTATTTTTTTTTAAATTTTTTTTTTTTTGGAATGGGTTTCACTAAAAAAAAATTAAAAAAAAATTAAAAATCAACCTTCTCTCCTTAAGTAACCTTCTCATTTGATCTCTCTCCTATATATATATAATATATATATATATGGATGATACACAAGGACGGATCTAGCATGGGGGCAGCGGGGGTCAGCTGCCCTCACTCCAATTTTGGTACAATGTAATTTTTTAAAATTTAAATGGTTATATGTGTAATTTTTTCTCAAAATAAAAAAAATAATAGAAATACATACAAATATCTTCATTGTCGTAACTTATTATTTGGAAGTCATTGGTCATCGAAGCATTAACTTTGAGATAGATCTTTCCATCGGTATAAAAAACTTGAGTTGTTTTAATTTTTAATAATCATAATAGTTATGTAGAAAAGATATATATATATATATATACAAGCTAATTATTTCATAAATAATTATATTTTTCGGGTTTCCTGCATTATGATTGAATAAGTTTTCATTTAATAAGACCTTGTCCGGCACGTGTGGTCCTTATTTATTAAAAATAACTGGTACTTTTTAAATATGAGTGTTACACCCGGTGTGGGGAACAAAATTCTTTTGAGGGTCCAATTTTTTAACATTCTTAGATACGACTCTTATATGTATGACAAACAACTTTTAAAATTGCCCCCTCACGGAAAAATTTCTGGCTCCGTCTCTGTGTATACATTTACAAACACGCGTACCAAGATTTGTTCCTTGAGTTTTCGTTTTCGTATATTGTGAGCATTATTATTAATGAAAAAAAGAAAATGATAAAACCTTTCATGGTTGATTGAGAGCACCAATCGGGTTGGAAACAACTATTTCTTATTTCTTGAGAAGTCGATGGCAGAGTAATGCTGCAGTAGAATATTAGGCACATTGTTTTGGTGTTTAGTTAATTAGTCAGGGCAGATTAATGAAGGGTATAATAGTCTAATTCATACTAAAACTTAAGATTGGGTATATTTGTTATTTACAAATTTGGTTGGGGATATTTGCAATTTTGATTTCATATTTGGGGATATATGCAATTATCCCTATTTTAAAATACACAGCAAAAACCTTTCATATCTCTCTGTACATATAAAAGAGAAACATAATTAGAAAAAGTGATTATGGCACCGGAGTGTAACCAACAATGACACAATGGTTATGTAGTGTAGTGACCTTTCAAACTGGCTATCTGATGTAAGTACCTTTCATTTTTGTTCTTTCAATGTATGTTACCAGGTAACACCCATTTTGTAGCCGGTTATGCCACGTCGGATGCCACTTTTCACCAAAATTAATATATAAACCCTATTTTCTCACCCTTTTCACCCACTTCTCTTCCCGCTGTTTTCCCCCTTTTTTCTCCCAAATTTCCCTCCATTTTCTTCCATGTCCTGTAGCTCTTTATCTTCATCAACAAATCCTTCTTTTCGCTATATGCACCGTCACTGCGGAGCCAAGATGTACATATTAACATCATGGACCACCAAGAATCCAGGTCGTCGATTTGTCAAATGCCCTAATGTAAGAACCCTAAAATTTTTTTCTCAATTTTTCTTGAAATTAGTTTAGGGTTTATGTTATTTTGCTCACAAAATAACAAAATCCTTGTTTTATATAGGTTAAAAGTGGTTTTGTACACGATTAAGCTTTATTGACCCAGAACTTCCACCCGATTATTACAAAGATTTGGTGTATGAGCTTCATTCTCAATCTGTTTACTCCGATTATCTACCCCCTAATGATAAGCAGATGAAGATTCAAATTGCAAGTTGGTCAAAGTCATGGATGAGTTGACTTTCACAAAGTCAAAATTGAGAATTTTCGACAAAGTGTTCTATTTATTGGTGTTTGTTGTTGCATTACTTTGTTGTGTGATTGCTGTATTAGCTATGTAATATGTTGACAGTTGATTAATAAAATGTGTTCTAATGTTTGAGTATCAACTACTGTGTTCTAAGTTTGACTAGCATATATAGCATATATTTAAGCAGAAAACAAGTGCAGTATCAACTAGTGCAGCAGAAAACAAGTGCAGTATCAACTAGTGCAGCAGAAAACAAGAGTAAATACTTGCAAAAAACAATATTTAAGCATAAAACAAGTGCAGTATCAACTAGTGCAGCAGAAAACAAGAGTAAATACTTGCAAAAAACAAGTAGTATAATATAGCAGAAAACAAGAGTATAACTATGCAGCAGAAAACAAGAGTATAACTATGCAGCAGAAAACAAGTGCAGTATAACTATGCAGCAGAAAACAAGTGAGTATAATACTATGCACAGAAAACAAGTGAGTATAACTATGCAGCAGAAAACAAGTGCAGTATAACTATGCAGCAGAAAACAAGTGCAGTATAACTATGCAGCAGAAAACAAGTGCAGTATAACTATGCAGCAGAAAACAAGAGTATAATACTATGCACAGAAAACAAGTGCAGTATCAACTATGCAGCAGAAAACAAGAGTATAATACTTGCAGCAGAAAACAAGTGCAGTATCAACTAGTGCAGCAGAAAACAAGAGTAAATACTTGCAAAAAACAATATTTAAGCATAAAACAAGAATAAATACCAGTTTCATTACCATAAATTCCCAATTGTCATAATAAAGTAAGTGCCTGCAGTACATATCATATACCAAAAGACTGCCAAATTACAAGTTTTAGTCACAACTTTCAAGCTGCCAAAAGACTACCATATTGCAAGTTTCCTTCCCTCACAGCCCTTACTTCATCTTCACCTTCACTTAAATGGTCAAGTGAAGCAACAGAATCTACATCAGATTCATCAGTTGGGACAAACTCCTCATCCTGACTATCATAATCATCATCATTCCCTACTCCCCTACTACTTTCACCTTGCTTTGTTGTAAAGTCCCTCACTTGATGGTTTAACCCACGAGTGTAAAATACAACAAGTCAAGTATGCACTAGATTGGACTAGTATTACTTTAAATATAAATGCAAGAATATAAATAAAGTAATAAAGACTTAAAGCAATAATTTAGCAAGTAAATAAATGGTGGAACACAAATGTAATTTTCAAGTGTATTTTATTTATTGATGTTAAACAAATAACAAGATTGTTGCGGAACCTAGATATTACAAGTATGTAACTATCTAAACAATCTTTGAATTACAAGTGATCTATACTTGCTAAATAATCTCCCTGGATCGATATACTTAAAGTTGTGAAGTATAACTATTTTGATCGAGAGTATTTTAGCAAGTTCACCAAATTGCAAAAAGTAATTTGGACGAGGTATGTGACTTGGTATTTATAGGCAAATAAATTCAACATTTAATTTATTATGCCGTACAAATATGGTTGCATGCATTTAAGGCAACAACTTTAATTCCTTAAATGCATTGGTTAAAGTACAAGGATAAAGTCAAGTTGATGTGACTTGTCATCCTTTTAACCAACCACCTTTACACACGTATTGTACTTTTATCAATAGACAAATGGATTGTCCGTGTAAAAGTGTGTAAAGGCAAAAGTCAATTCCTTGTAATCAGTGTTCAGACTTGTAAGGTCTAGAACACTGACAAAATTCCAGTCAGGAGATCTGGTAAGACTCTCAGTGGGCTCCACTGCTTGTCAGTTTTCTTTCTTCAAACTTCAGTCTTCGACTTCAGTGAGAATGTCTTCAGTAGAAACGATCTGGACTGGAGTGAAGTCCAGTAAGCTGAAATCTGGTGAACTCCAGATTTCCTATACAAGTGAGATGCTTACTGGTCTTCTATTATTTCTGGACAAATCTTCAGTGACGCTCCAGTCTTCAAGTCTGGAGTGGGTCCAGTAAATCTGGACCTAACAAATTCCCCCTATTTGTTCAGAAATAATGCAAGGTTTTTCAAGCTTCTATCTATACAATTGTATGCTTGAAAAACACTTGATTTTGACTAAGTCTAAAAATTTAAATTACTGGAGAACACTTTATAGATCATTAGTGTTCCAGTTTTAATCTTTTAGTTCTAACTTAGACTTAATCTGATCACTTACTTGTGAATCAAAAGCTTGCAACTTTATTTACAGACATCAACATATAAAAGTTACAGCTTTGATTTAAAATAAATACAAAGACAAGTAAGATGATAAAAGAGTCAGGCCCTTCTCTTTGAAGCTTGTCCTGGTGCATCTTCAGTGGCCTTTCTCTTGGGTGAAGGGGCAGTACTTGCTGAGCTAATTCCCAGTGCAACTTCCATGTCAGTCTTTTTCTGATGAACCCATTGAATTCTTTTCATGAAGGCTTTCTCATCAGGAGTTGCATCTGGTTTCCCTTTAAACGTCAAACCAATTTCCTTCAGTTCAGTCCACCCAAAAGCTTGAACTGAAGTACACTTCCTTTCATCCACAAACCCATTCTCTCTGGTCAGCTTTACTTCAAACTTGGTAAAATTCTCATGATTTTGGTCAAGTTTGATTTCAGCACCAATGATCTTTCTGGAGTTTTCCCTGAACTTCATCAGTTCATCATAGTTTGATCTAGTTCTGGCAACCTGGATCATTTCCTCAGTTTCCTTGGACACTCTTATTTGTTCCATGGCAGACTGGACTTCTTCACGATTTATTTTCTTTGAAGTGTCCAAGGGTATGAAAGTACTGAGGTCTGCATCTATGGCAGCCTTGGTCTGTCTGGCTGGAAGTTTGGGCAAGCCCGTTAACTTCTTTCTATACTCGTTTTCCAGAGCTGCAACATTCTGTCTGACCTTCTTCTGGAGGTTCACCAGTTCCTCATTTCTTTGTTTGATCAGCTCAACCACACTGACACCATAAGTCACTGTATCATATGTTTGTTCTTCTAGAGAGTACTGGAGAGAACATAAACATCATCCATAGCATCCAAACATTGATGAACTCTGGGGTCTTCCTTCATTCTTTTATACACATCAACGTGCACACCCAACCTGCCAGCATTGTAAGAATCAAGGGTCCCCATTTTTGCCATTTCATTTTTGTGTTTAATTAGTTCATCTTTTTGCATTCTCTTGTAAATTTCAATCATAATGCTCTCCTGCTCCAGTCTCTTAGAAGTGTATCTTCATCAACAGTAGGAAACTCTGAGGTTTCAATCTCTCCTCCAGATATCACATGTTGCTTTCTTTTCACTGACTTCAGAGTAGTTGTGATAACTGGGAATGCTTCAAACTGGGGCTCACTGGCATCAGTACCAGCAGCCTCTTCAACCTGCACAATGGCATCAGTACGAAGTGCTTTCTGCGCTTCCTGTACACTGGCATCAGTACTAGTCACTTTCTCAATTGCAAAGGCTTTCTCAATAGCAGCAGCCAAATCCTTCTTCTTTTCAACCATTTTAGTAGCAGCAACCTTCTCAGATTTTCCCCCCTTGGAATGATCACCAGTTCTTGACTGGAGAGCTTTCCACAACTGTTCAAGCATATGTCTGTCTGAAGACCCAAACGCTCTGCCTGCTACTGGAGTGGTGATATTCACAGTCTTTCTGTGCTCAGTCACTTCCTTCTTGATAATTTCAAGAGTTAATTACTGAAATGGTACCTAACGTTTGCGCCATATTACTGGTTTCATACCTTTCCTTTCGAAATTACGCTGATCATACCCAACGTATGCAAATCTCCACTCGGACCATACTGGAGGCTAACGCCGTCACGTGGCCGTTAAAAACCCCCCACGTTTGAATTAAAGCGGAATTCACCTTTCAAAATAAAAAAATAAAAAAATAAAATAAAAAAAAAATTAATAACTAAACATTAGGTACCATTTAAGTAATTAAGAAACATTAGGTATGAAACCAGCAATATCGTGCAAACGTTAGGTACCATTTAAGTAATTAAGAAACGCGATATTACATCTTTACCCCCTCACGTGCAAGTCACGTGGGGGGTTTTTAATGGCCACGTGACGGCATTAGCCTCCAGTATGGTCCGAGTGGAGATTTGCATACGTTGGGTATGATCAGCGTAATTTCGAAAAGAAAGGTATGAAACCAGTAATATGGCGCAAACGTTAGGTACCTTTTCAGTAATTAACTCTAATCCTGGTGGTCAACTTCTGAACCTCTTCTGTCAGACCTGCCAGTGGTTGAGCAACTTCAGCTTTCACTGCAGTCTGAACAGAATTCTGGTCAAGGGTTGGCCTGCTTTCAACATTGCTAATCCTGGTGGTCAACTTCTGAACCTCTTCTGTCAGACCTGCCAGTGGTTGAGCAACTTCAGCTTTCACTGCAGTCTGAACAGAATTCTGGTCAGGGTTGGCCTGCTTTCAACATTGCTAATCCTGGTGGTCAACTTCTGAACCTCTTCTGTCAGACCTGCCAGTGGTTGAGCAACTTCAGCTTTCACTGCAGTCTGAACAGAATTCTGGTCAAGGGTTGGCCTGCTTTCAACATTGCTAATCCTGGTGGTCAACTTCTGAACCTCTTCTGTCAGACCTGCCAGTGGTTGAGCAACTTCAGCTTTCACTGCAGTCTGAACAGAATTCACCAGCTTTTCCTCTAATCCCTGGACTGCCACTTTAATATTTTCAGAACTTTTATTTGTGGCCAGTACCAGTTCATTCATCTTCTCAAACACCAGCTTCTCATTACCAGCAAAAAGGTTCATTTCTGAAGCAAGATTATTTGATAATAGAGATTTAAATTCAGAAACAACCTGAGTAGAAGACTGGAGTGATCTCTCCAGGTCTGCCACCTTATTCAAAAGGCCTTGGACCTCGGTAGAAGAAGAAGTGGAGAGACCACCTGGAGGAGAAAGATCTGAAGCCATTCTGGTTGCCAAGGGAACTTATGTCTGGACTCCTTCAGTTGATGCTGCAGATGTAATAACAGTTGAGTCCAGCACACGAGGAAATTCCAGTGGTGCTTCAAGAGGTGGAGGTTGATTTGGTGAAATCTGGAGTGAACTTGGGTTGAAATAAGAAGTGTGTTGCGGAATTGAAGGTGGTGGTGGTGGTGGTACATTTAATGATTCTGGTGGTGGTGGCATATCTGATTCTGGTGGTGGTGGTACATTTAGTGATTCTGGAGGTGGTGGCATATCTGATGACTGTTCCACTTCCATTGTAACATCATCACCCAGAAAATCCATATTAGCATCAAAATTATTACCATCAGACATTGGTGACTCAGCTTCGTCCCAAACAAGAATTTCACCAACTGTCTGATCACCAGCCTCTCTATTCAAATCCAACTAAGCATCCTGCTCAACATTTTGTTCCTGCTCAACATTCTCGATTTCAACAATCAAAGTACCATCTTCATTCATAATATCACCAGCCGAAGAATGTGAGACTGGAATCACTAGAGGTGAGGCTCCAGTAACCCAGTCTGTGCAAGAGTTGTGTCAGAAATATGGCTATGTAAAATAGTTTGTGCTGACACGGACTCTACTTAGGGTTGGGTTGACCCTCTATTTTCTTCACCACTTCCCCATACAAGAACATTGGGAGTGGCTGCTTGTATGTTTTCCCTTAAGACATCTCCAGACTCCTGTTGGGAGGAATCTGGATGGCTAGTATCGGCACTATCTGGAGCGACCAACTCTCCCTGTGTCCTAAGACGACGAGGTTTATCAGATCGTGGTCGTCTAGAGGGGTTTTCAGGTAAAACATTCACATTCTGCTGTTGGGCAGGAGCCACCTGGGTTTCTGGTGGCACCATTTCAGCATTGAGGACTCCAGCGGGTCCTTCATTATTTTGAAGCCCACCTGGAGCCTCTTCCAAGTCATCTGGTGATGATGCTTCGGTTGAATCATTTCTAAAATGGTTAAGCATATTTTGAGGGATATCAACCTCACCAGGAGAAGATTTTAAAGAAGTCAAATCCCTCATATATTCACACACAGAAAAATAATCTGACTCATAATCATAATCATTACGAAGAGCCCTTTTAAAAATAATTGAAAGGAAACGAATAAATGGAACATGGGCCTTTCTACCTTCCACCTTAATCCGCTCAACAAGATCATAGAAGAAGATATGAGCAAAATCAACCCTGTACCCGAACCAGAGACAATATGCAATCTGGAGCTGTGTTTGATTTATCTGGTCCAGCCCTCCAGAACTGCCTCCCAAACACTCGACAAGATGAGTGAAGAAGTATCTCCATGAGTCTGTAAGTTTGCTCATGTAGATGGTGCCTTTTCTTGTTAATTGGCCATGTTCATCCAAAATATCAGTATGGCCCATCTGCCTGCACACATCCCTCAAATTGATGCCAGAGGGAAGTGTTATGGCCATTTCATTCTCAGCCAGGTAGTTTAATCGAAGAGCATCTCTAAGAGAATTAGCAGTGAGAAAGAAGGTCCTCGTTCCCTGTTTCAGTGTAAAGCGAATTGCTTCATCCTTTTCAATATATCTAGCTGTGTACCAAAATTCACACAAATACTCATGGTACATATTCCCTGGATTTAGGGTAAGAGCACCATATAATGGACAGCTTAGAAAGAAAGCAGTTAAGCGTCCAATGAGGGAAGTGGGTTCATGAGTGGTACTCGAGAGTTTAGCCATCCAATTATTCATATTGATTCTGATGGCTGATGCTTCTAGATTAATATGAGGTGGTCTTTTTACGGCGGCCGGAGGAGCATAAGCGGCAGATAGATTGTCTGGGAGCCATTTTATACAAATAACCCAGAAAAGAAAGAAAATATGATGTTTTAAAGCTTTTTAGGGTTTTATGAACGATTTATGATGAGAGAGAGTGATGATTGGAATTGAATGAAGAAGAAAGTAAATGAAGGAATTTTGAAGATTTGGGAGTAAATGATTTTTCGAGATGAAGTAAAAGTGAAAGTAAATAAGGGTATTTATAGAGAGAGAGAAAATGGAATTCAAAACGGTTAATTTGAATTTATTAAAAACAATTTTGATCGGTTTTGACATCCGCATTTAATTCATCCCATCACACGTTTGACAGCCCACAAAAATAACCAACTTGCACTTTATCCATCATTAAGTTTGAAAAATGACATGCCACGTAGGATAAACAGTAACTGTCCATTCAAAGGTTTGCTTACGTGGCACGCACAAGGACCAAGTATTAAAATATTATGACTGACACACCATGACTCATTTCAGTGTATCTGGAGGTTGACTGGACACTCCAGTGTCACTGGTGGATTAGGCCAGTGAAGGTATGCACTGATGGTACACTGGAGGACTTCCAGTAATGTACCAGTGATATTTTCCAGAAAATTTCTTCCAGTGGGAAATAAATTCCCCCTGAGATTAAAAACATTTTAAGGACAAAAATATATGGCCTGAGTCTTCCCCCTGGAATGGTGATTCATAAATCTATTAATGCAAAGATAGTATCACAAAGGCGTTCGATAGCTAAGCTGGCATAGATTTATAAATATGGAAATCAAGAACCCTGCCAGTGTCACAAAGGTGTTCATAACAAGGTTCCAGATTAAGGGTTCAACATTCCCAACTCACCAACAAGATATTCAAAAGTTTTTACATCCAGTGGTTTGGTAAAAATATCAGCGAGTTGTTTGTCAGTGGGAATAAAATGGAGTTCAATGTTATTTTTCATAATATGATCACGAATGAAATGATACCTGAGATCGATGTGCTTTGTCTTTGAGTGCATGACTGGATTGTTTGAGATAGCAATGGCACTGGTATTATCACAAAATATGGGAGTTTTTGAATATTTAATACCATAATCAAGCAACTGGTTCTTCATCCAGAGTATCTGAGCACAACAACTGGCTGCAGACACGTATTCAGCTTCAGCAGTGGATAATGAAACTGAGGTTTGCTTCTTACTGGTCTAGCTGACCAGTTTGCCACCAAGGAAATGACATCCACTAGTAGTGTATTTCCTGTCTATCTTACAACCTGCATGATCTGAATCTGAATAACCCATTAGATCCATGCCTGAGCCTTTGGGATACCAAAGACCCAAACTGGGGACACCCTTAATGTATTTCAGTATGCGCTTTACAGCAAGCATATGAGAATCTTTTGGATTAGACTGATATCTGGCACATAAACATGTTGAAAACATAATATCTGGTCTACTGGCAGTTAAATACATCAGTGAACCGACCATGCCTCTATAGACAGTGGGGTTCACTGGTTTTCCATTTGGATCTGAGTCCAGTGTCAGTGGTGCAGAAATTGGAGTAGGTTTAGATGGTGAAGAGTTCATATCATATTTCTTTAAAAGATCTCTTACATATTTCTCTTGATTAATAAAAATACCATCGCTGGTTTGTTTAATTTGGAGTCCTAGAAAATATGTTAATTCACCCATTAAACTCATCTCATATTCAGATGACATGATTTTAGAAAATTTCTTGCACATGTTTTCATCAGTAGACCCAAAAATTATATCATCAACATAAATTTGTACCAACAGAAGATTACCTTTTTCACGAAGAAATAAATAAGGTATTGTCAATTGCACCTCTTTTAAAACCATTTTTCAACAAGTGTTTAGTCAGAGTATCATACCAGGCACGTGGAGCTTGTCTGAGACCATAAAGTGCTTTGTCCAGACGATATACCCAGTGGAGATGTTTTTCATCAATGAAACCTAGTGGTTGTCTGACATAAACCTCTTCTTTAAATTTTCCGTTCAAAAATGCACTCTTTACGTCCATCTGGTAGACCTTGAATTGATGATGAGCAGCGAATGCTAAGAATATTCTGATCATTTTCAAGTCTAGCCACTGGAGCAAATGATTCATCAAAATCAACATCTGATTGGCAATACCCCTGGGCAACCAATCTGGCCTTGTTTCTGATAACATGACCATCTTCATCTACCTTATTCCTGAAGACCCATCTGGTTCCAATTGGTTCTTTCTTGCCAACTGGAGGAGGAACCAGATACCATACCTTGTTCCTCTCAAACTGGTGTAACTCTTATTGCATAGCTATCACCCAGCTTGGATCTTCCATAGCCTCGTCAATCTTCTTCGGTTCTACCAGTGATAAGAAGCTGACGTATAAACATTGTTCACTGGAGGCTCTTCTGGTCTGAACCCCTCTACTGGAGTCACTTATGATCTGATCAATAGGATGAGCTTTTGTCCATTTAGAGTAATGACCAGGATTATTGCTTACAACAATATCAGTGCAAGAATTCAGTTGAGTCTCCTCTGGTGTTGTTTCAGGAGGAGGATCTTGCCAGACTATTTCCACATCTTCATCTGAATCAGTAAGATCACGATTTGCATCATAAAATTCTTCATTTAAAGGCATTTCTTGAATTACTGGCTCAGTTTCAACTGAGACTGATACTGGGGGAGTAGTACGAACATCTGATCCAATAACAAGTTCAGAGGGTAGTTTGAAACTTATTGAAGGATAGAAAGGTGTACTACTGGGGTTTTCTTCTTTTGAACTGGTTCCAAGTCAGGATGACTGGAAACTTTTTCAGGTGAATCTTTATTGTAGTTGATAGGATCAGATTCACAGAAGACAATTGGATTTACTGGGGGAGAATCAAGGGCTGGCTTTTTATTGATTGCATTATTTGATTCATCAAATGTGACATGTATTGACTCTTGTACTTTCTCCAGTCTCTTGTTGTAGACTCTAAAGGCTTTGCGAATGGCTGAATATCCTAAGAAATATCCTTCATCAGCTTTGGCATCAAATTTGCCTAACTGACTGGAGTCGTTTAGGATGTAAACTAGACATCCAAAAACGTGAAAATAACCAATATTTGGTTTTCGATATCTTAATATTTCATAGGATGTCTTCTTGTGTCGCTTCACATACACATATCGATTCTGGGTGTGGCAAGCAGTTGCAATTGCCTCAGCCTAGAAACTGGTAGGAATACCAGATTCAGCAAGCATACTTCTGGCAGCTTCTATCAGTGTTCAATTTTTCCTTTCTACCACTCCATTTTGCTCTGGAGTGCGTGCTGAAAAGAAGTTCTGAGAGATGCCAGTATCAGTACAGAATTTCTCCAGAGTTGCATTCTGGAATTCTGTTCCATTGTCACTTCTTAACTGACACACTTTTCGCTGGTACTTGAGTTCAATCTGCTTGATGAGAGTGAAGATTTCAGTAGCAGCTTCACTTTTAGACCTGAGAAAGATTACCCAACAGAATCTGGAGTATTCTTCAACAATCACCAGTGTAAATCTTTTACCAGCACGAGTCTGAACATTCACTGGACCAAAAAGATCCATATGAAGCATATGAAGTGGTTCAGATATGCTAAAATTCTGCTTGGTCTTGAAACTGACACGTTTCTGCTTTCCCATCTCACATCCTGGACATGGCCTTTCCTTTTTGAAGGAAACTGAAGGTATCCCATCTGCCAGTTGTTTTCTCGACAACTTATTGATATTTTTGAAATTTAAATGGTATAACCTTTTATGCCAAAACCAGTTTGTGTCTTCATCAACTTGAGTATAGAAACACTGCTCTGAAGGAGAGTTTTCCATATCCATTACATACACATTTCCTCTTCTAGGAGCAATCAATACCACCTTCCAGTCCTTGTTGAATACGATGCCCTGAGCAATATTGAACAGTACTTGATAGCCATCATCACACAGTTGGCTGACACTTATTAGGTTATATTTCAAACCATTTACATAAGCCACCCGTCTGAACTTGACTTGTCCATTGTTCAGAACACCATACCCCCCAGTCTTTCCACAACCATCATTTCCAAAAGTAATGGAGGGTCCATCAGAAATTGTGAACTTCTCCAGCAGGGTCTTACATCCGGTCATTGTCCTGCCAGCAGCACTGTCAAGATACCAAATATATTTCTTTCGATCACCCTGCACATCCACCAGATATATTAGTTAGATTTGGGAACCCATCGACTGATGGGTTCACTGGATCTTCCCTTATGGATCCCTGGGGGTATCTGGTTAAGTTCACTTTCTTCAACAGTAGTTTTTGTTGAAAATACTACTGGAATTGACAGTTTAGAAACCTTTTTCTTTTTTTCAACAGGAAGTATATTTTTATCTTTCTTTGAAAAAGGTTAAGAATTTTGTTTAGGGCCAGATGAAGTACCCTCAAAGTTGTTTAATCTTGCATTACAGCTTTGAACCTGATGAGCCAGTAGTTGAAACTGGCTCTCCAACCTTAACAAAATTGTTTCTTCAGATAACACCTGAGCCTTTCCAGATAACTGAACTTTAGGCTTAGGAGGGGAGATATTCTTTTTCTTAGGAACTGAAGGTTCCTTTGAAGCAGACTGAGGCAAAGGTTTCCTTTGATTGACCTTTTTAACTGGAGCAGTCATCTGTGATGCTCCAGTCTTAACCTCTGGGAGTTGAGCTGGGATAATACAAGTTTTTGGGGTAGATGGTTCATCATAAATGGTGCTTGGTTTGACCTCTTCTGGTAACCGGTCAATAACTGGTATTAATGCTGCAACATGAGTATTTCCATCCAGATATGCACATTTTTTGGATGGAAATTGGTTTATTCCAGCATCATATGGCTTTCTTGTTTCTAGCCATGATTTAATGACCTGTTTTTCTTTTTGCAAAATTATTTCAAGGTCATGTTTTTCCTGAACCAGTTGTTCAGTTACCAAAACTTGTGCTTGAAATGCCAGTTCAATATCTTGAAGTTCTTTTAATTTTGATTTTAAAGCAGCGATTTCAGAGGAATCTGTTTCTATACCATTAAGACTGTCAAATCTAACAGTTTCCACAAAAATTAAATCAGAATTTAGAGCTTCAGCAATGTCCAATTTTAGTTCAGGATCGGTTTCAATATCATACTCACTAACCTTTTTTATAACTATATGTCCACCCATCGACCAGATGTGACATCATCCTTCACCAGATGCTCTTGGTCTGCCAGAGCCATAAAGTAACAATCTCTTTCCTCATCTTCATCAACTGATGAATCATCAGAGGGAACCCATGCTTCTTCAGTGGTTGCAATCATGCATTTATTGTATTCTATCTGTTGAGACATGAGAGCAATTTGAGCATTAAGCTTTTTGTACTTGGACTTATAGCTATCATCAGGCTTGTTATTGGAAACAGATAGACCAGACTGAGATACAAACTGACTGGACTTGCACTCCTTCATGAAATGACCTTTTCTGCCATACTTAAAAGCATGTCAGATTGGTCTTGTCAGTAGAGGAACTGGGTGCATGTTGTCCAGTGGGCCTATTTGCTCTTGCCTTAAAACGATTAAACGTTTTAGCAATCATTGCAACCAGGTCATCACTGTCAGTTTCATCACAGTCTGGATAGATATTATTAGTGACTCCAGAATCCATTAGTTCAGACATCATCTTCTTCATAGAAAATACATTCTCGGAAGATATTAATGTAGCACAAGGTGGTTCAGAATTACTGACCATTGTGGAACTACTGGAAGCATGATTTAAAGCATCTTTTTCAGCCTCAATCCTCTGGGCTTGATTCTCTTCAGTGAATCTGAAGGCTCCATAAAATGTTGACGGAGTATGGGAGTGCAAGGTTTTACCTTGTCTCAAGACCAGAATCATGTGAGACTATTTAGTGGGAAGAATATCACAAAATTTTTCCAAAAGTTTATCCTTGTCTTTCTCAACCCCCAGTCCTCTTAACTGGTTTATAATGCTCATAAATCTGGTGTAAGTACCAGTTAGAGACTCATTGGGGAGAGCAAAAAATGACTCATACTTTTTGTTTAGGGAGACCTTTCTGGTAACAACAGTGTCATCACCTCCTTCATACTGGTTCACCAGTTCATCCCACATGGTTTTAGCACTGGGATAGATAACTAGTGTGGGAATTAGGGTTTCTGGAACAGCCCCGAGGATCATGTTTTTAAGGATGGTATCTGTTAGGTCCAGATTTACTGGACTCGCTCCAGACTTGACTACTGGAGCCTTACTGAAGATCTGTCCAGAAACGTGTTCTACTGGACCTACTCCAGACTTGGAATCTGGAGTCCCTCTGAAGATTTGTCCAGAAATAATGGAAGACCAGTGAGCAAATACTTGTATAGGAAATCTGGAGTATTCTCCAGATTAGCTCACTGGACTTCACCCCAATCCAGATCTACTCTACTGAAGACGTTCTCACTGAAGTCAAAGACTGAAGTCAGAATAAAGAAGACTGAAAAATGACGGAGTCCACTGGAATTCTTACCAGATCTGTACACTGGAGGATTGTCAGTGTTCTAGACCTTACAAGTCTGAACACTGATATCGAGGAATTGACTTTTGCCTTTACACACTTTCCAAAGAACAATCCACTTGTTCTTTACCAAAGTTTATACGTGTGTAAAGGTGGTTGGTTAAAAGAATAAAATCATATCAATATGACTTTATCCTTGTACCATTAACCAATGCATTTAATGTTCTTCTCGGATCATTAAATACATGCAACCACATTTGTACGGCACAAAATTCACTGGTGAATTTTGTTGCCTATAAATACAAAGTCATTTCCTTGAGAAAAATACTTTTAAGCATACATTTTGCATTAGAGTGAATTTGTTTAAATACTCTCGATCTTAAACTGGGATACTTCACAACTTTAAGTATCTCGATCCAAAAGAGTTATTTGACAAATATAGATCATTTGTAATTCATAGGTTGTTAGGATACATACTTATTTGTATTATCTTGATTCCGCACAACCTTGTATTTTATTTAACATCATAAATAAAATACACCATTGAAAAATACATAATGTTCCACTTTACTTGCTTATTGCTTTAAGTCTTGTATTACTTTGTTTATATATTCTTGCATTTATTTACAAGTAATACTAGTCCATTCTAGTGATTATTAGACTTGTTGTATTTTACACTTTCTAGGTTAACCATCAGGTTTCAGGGACTCACATTTGGTATCAGAGCAGAAGGCTAAACATTGCCTAGATCTGTTTCTTTGATGGCCAACCTAGAGAATACACAAGGAAGCTTTAATTTTGGTCCTGATCCTAATGTTAATGTTAATGATCAAAATAAGGAACCACCTATTGTTAATAACACTAATCCACCTCCTCCTCCTCCTACTCCTGCTTCTCCACACGTGCATGTACACTAATCCTGTTCCTAAATTCAGTGGGAACAGTGATGAGTTTGGTACGTGGAAGGCTAGGATGATATTGCATATCACTGGTATTGATAGGAACATGATGAAAATCTTAAATGAAGGTCCTTATGTCCCTACATCACCTCTCAATCCCCTTCTTGATCCTTCTTGATCTTGAAGAGGAAGGGAAAAGAGGGAGGAACATTGGTCTGAAGAGGAGAGGAGACTGGTGAATCTAGACACCCTTCTCAAAAACATGATCCTCGGGGCCGTTCTAGAAACCCTAATTCCCACACTAGTTTTTTTTCCTAGTGCTAAAACCATGTGGGATGAACTTTTAAACCAGCATGAAGGAGGAGATGACACCATTGTCACCAGAAAGGTCTCCTTAAACAAGAGGTATAAGTCATTTTTTGCTCAGCCTAATGAGTCTCTCACTGGTACTTACACCAGATTTATGAGTATCATAAACCAGTTGAGAGGTCTCGGGGTTGAGAAGGACAAGGATATACTTCTGGAGAAATTTTGTGATATTCTGCCCACCAAATGGTCTCACATGATCCTGGTCTTACGACAAGGTAAAACTCTGCACATACACACTCTCTCAACTCTTTATGGAGCTTTCAGGTACACTGAAGAAAATCAAGCTCAGAGAGTGGTGGCAGAACAAGATGCTTATAACCATGCCTCCAGTAGTCCTAATGTGGTTAGTCATACTGAACCACAAAGTACAACACTGATAGCTTCTGAGAATGTATTTTCTATGAAGAAGATGGTGTCTGAACTCATGGATTCTGGAGAGTCCAGTCAAATCTCTCCAGACTGTTATGATGAAACTGATGATGATGACCTTATTGCAATGATTGCTAAAACGTTTAACCGTTTCAAAGCAAGAGCAAATAGGCCATCTGGACAATTTGCATCCAGTTCTTCAACTGATAAGACCAATTTGACATGCTTTAAGTGTGGCAAAAAGGGTCATTTCATGAAAGATTGCAGGTCCAGCCAGTTTGTATCCAAGCCTGGTCCATTTTCTTCAAATAATAAGCATGATGATAGCTATAAATTGAAATATAAAAAGCTTAAGGCCCAGATTGCTCTCATGGCACAACAAATTGAAAACAATAATAAGTGCATGATCGCAACAACTGAAGAGAAGTGGGTTCCTTCTGATGAATCATCTACTGATGAAGAAGAAGAAAGAGATTGCTGTTACATGACTCTGGCAGACGAAGAGCACCTGGTGAAGGAAGATGTCACATCTGGACGATGGATGGACATTGTTATTACAAAGGTTAGTGATTATGATACTGCAACTGACCAAGAATTAAAACTGGACATAGCTAAAGCTCTTAATTCTGATTTGATATTTGTAGAAACTGTTAGATCTGATTGTGTAAATGGTCAAGAAACAGATTTTTCTGAAATAACTGTCTTAAAATCAAAATTGAAAGAACTTCAAGACATTGAACTGCATTTCAAGCCCAGGTTCTGGTAACTGAACAATTGATTCAAGAAAAAGAAGATCTTGAAATCATTTTAGAGAAAGAAAAACTGGTGATTAAATCATGGCTAGAAACCAGAAAGCCATATGATGCTGGAGTAAATCAATTTCCTACTCAAAAATGTGCATATTTAGATGGAAATACTCATGTAGCATCATTATA
>CM067172.1:3309522-3368173 GCA_034093135.1 Erigeron breviscapus | reverse complement strand
GCAAAGACCGCAGATGCCTCCATCAGGAACTTTTCATGTTCGTATGCCTTCATTTGAGACTACGATGCCACCACCTGCTTCTACATCGCACATTGCTTCTACTTCAGATTCAGCTTTGCCAATACAAGTTCAGCTGAGTCGTATTGTTTCGGAGAAGAAGTTGTTAGAGATGCGAGTCACAGCGTTGGAGAAACAGTTGAACCTCCAAGCTGCAAAACATCAGGAAGAGATGGACATTATGACAGCACTTGTTCATTCTCTTGGTGATAAAATTGACCGATTCTTGTCTCAAGGGGGAGATAAAGATGGTTGTAAGGATGATGAGCTAGCAAAGAAGCAAAGAGATGATGATCATGAAGATCAAGATCCAGCTCAAGATTCAAATCGAAGCCAACCAAAAGATGGTGAGACAGAGAATCAAGGTCAAGGACAAGATACTGATGCTGATGCTGTTAATGTGATTAATTCAAAGACTGCAGATGTTCAGGGGGATTCGCCAAGACAGAGAGAGTCAGAGATTGCTGGTACATCTGGTGCTAGTACATCTGGGATTCAGAAAGGAAAAGCTGTGATGGCTGCTGCTCAAGATGCTGATCCTGAAGATTCAGACAACTCGTCAGATGATGAAGATTCCAATTCAGGTAACTCTAATTCTAGTAAACGTCCTGATTATCATAATCCACGGAGTGTGAGATCAGAAGAAGATAGAATAGAATGGGAGATTGCAGAGAAATTTTGGAATGATCCTCATATTCGAGTTGAGGCAGAAGCTAAAGTATGGGAAAGTCATAACTTTGAGGTTGATCAGGCTAACATTGATCTTGATAGTGATCAATGGTCAGATACAGATCGTCATAAGAAAGAGAGAAAACGATTAATGATTGTAAATCGTTTACCGTTTGTCTTTAGTTCTAGTTCTGATGATCCTGAAGACTCAGATTATCAACCTTAATGTTATTAATTTTTGTTGGTTAAAATAGATAAAGATTATAAGATAAATATTGATGTAATTGTTACATTATATTTATGGTATAATATTATTTATTTTATCATGTTTTATGTATTTATACTTATTTTTATGTCTTGACTTATATATTTTATGTTCTTTTATCTTTGTATGTTTGAATATGTTATATTGCAGATAAGCTTCAAATAGGTGCATTGGACGATATTGATCATGTTGATGATGACTTTGATAGTATCATTGATGAAGATCTGGAAGAAGGAGAATTTGTTTCTGAAGCTGATAGACAAAGGTTGATAGAAGAACCTTATGATTTCAATCGTGTCTTTAATGAAGATAGAGACGTTCCGGTTGAACCAATAGCTGAAGAGGAACATTTCAGACTTAATCCGATCAGAGAAAGTCCAGATGATCCAAGAAATGCTGCAAAGTTAAGATTCAAAGTGTTTGCAAAGATAGTGCATGAAGAACATGAATATATTGTTGATCTAGGCTGGAAGATAAATGCTACGCGAGAGTTTAATATTAGAAATTTTATTATACCTCCGGCGGAGCAAGACCCTCAGTTTTGTATAAATAGATGGGTTCCAGTTTATAGAGGACGTACTGGTATGCCAATGGGTGGATTTAATAAACCGTCGATGTTTTGGGAGTTCATCTCAGACAAGGACACACCTACGTATTTCTCAGTGATACAGAGTTGGTTCTATGATCATAGAACTAAGCTATTTGTTATCAAGAGAAAAGAAGGTTTCCAGTATATGTCAATCAATGCAAGACATTTCCAAAGTCTTAGTGAATCTGATTTGATAGACTTAGGAAGGAGATGGTTCGTTAATCTTCAGAAGAATGGAAATGCTGATTATTATTGGCAGAGATTCCAAAAGGAAAGAATTTGGCATTTTAGTGAAAGAGGTTTGAAGCCTGAAGATAGGTTGATTAAACCTAGGCCAATGAAGAAGATTACAAAACCAAATGGCACAGTTCATTTTGTTCAAAGAAAGATTGAATGTGTTAAAGAAGTTCCTGCTATCAAATGGGATCAAGATTTGCTGACAAACATGACTTCTTGGCAGATAGATATCAAGTCAGGCGAAGCACAGATGTTTATTGATGACTCAAAGGAATAGATGTTGCTGCGCATGTATGATCCAATGCAAGTTGTCAATTTGTCAAGAGGTGATCAAAGAAGACTGATTGAGACACCTTGTTCAGCTGTTAGATTTTGGAGAAAAGAAGTTAGACGCTATCAGAATATTCTTGGTTTTTGTTTGGTCGAGAAGATTCATGCAAATAGCATAAGACTTTTGTTTGATGGTCGAGTTTGAAGTTCAAGATTAAAGAACATGTTAAAGAAATCTAGTCGCTAATGTCAAGGGGGAGTCTGTAGATGCAGATTTGTGTGACAGTAGCAACGTAGATTTGATTAACGTTTTTGTTCTTAGGAATATCTGTGTAATCGTTTAAATAATAAGTCATTAGGACTTACGTTTGTGTTTAATGATTACGTTTGAACTTCAATATAAGATCAAGTTATGGTTATTGTTATGTTTGTGTGTTATATAATTGTTTTGCAGGTACAAGAATGTAGAGCCAAGGTTTATAAGTGTCGTAGAACACTTAAACGATGGCTGAATGTTATGTACAAGTAAAACAAAGGACCAAAGGGTCGAACCTCGTGCTGACGTCATCAGCATGAAGGATTACCCTCGTGCTGACGTCATCAGCATGAAGGATTACCCTCGTGCTGACGTCAGCACGAGACCGATTGGTATTTGATTAATTAGGTTTATGGCCTTCAATTAAGGCCCAAGCCCACACGAACACAAACCCTATTAGTATAAATACATGCTAATTTACGCGATTAGCAACGAATGAAGAACTTAGAAGTTGAATTGTTGCTCGTGTGACCTTCTACACGAACTAGCACTTCGTGTGTGACCTTAGGTTGATTAATTACTGATTAATTGACGAAAGGCAGTAGCAATTTAGTTATCTCAAGAGGATTCCGCACTCTTGACATAACGAATCACATCTTATTTACGATCCATTCAACGGTAGGGACTTACACATCCCATGCTCCACCATACTCTAGTACACACGTTCTCAACATATCCTCCAATGTTTGAATAGTTCTCTCACTTTGCCCATCGGTTTGAGGATGATAGGCGGTACTCAAATTTATTCTATTACCCAACTCCCGTTGAAGACCCTTCCAAAAGTTTGACACAAATCTCGAGTCTCGGTCCGAAACAATGGATAAAGGAACTCCATGTTTTGAGACTACTTCATCAATGTACATCTTTGCCATCTTCGTTAAGGGTACATCTTGTCGGGTCGCTAGAAAATGTGCACTCTTCGTCAATCACCACAATAACCCATATCATATCATTCCCTTTTGGCGTCTTTGGTAGCTTCGTTACAAAATCCATGGTGATATGATCTCATTTCCACTCCGGGATCTCTAATTGATGTAACAATCCATACGGCTTTCGATGGTCGGTTTTCACTCGTGCACAAGTCAAACATTTTGCTACAAAATGAGCTACTTCTCCTTTGATATCCGGCCACCAATAAATCAGTTTCAAATCTGCATACATCTTGGTAACACCGGGATGAACTGAGTATCTACTTCTATGAGCTTCTTCAAGGATCAATTCTCGATTACCACCAAGCAATGGCACCCAAATTTGACCCTTGTATGTCTTAAACCCACGGCTATTTATCTCCATCACAAGGCGTTTCTTCTTTCCAATACTCTCTTTATCAATATTATCCTTCATTAACGCCTTGACTTGAGCTTCTTTAATACGGTCCAATAGTACCGACTTTGCTTGAACTTGCATACTCATCAATTTGCAAGAAGAATTCTGCACCTTCCTACTTAGTGCATCCGCCACTACATTGGCTTTACCCGGATGGTATTTGATCTCGCAATCATAATCCTTAAGTAGTTTCATCCATCTCCTTTGTCTCACATTCATCTCCTTCTGATTGAACACATACTGTAGGCTCTTATGGTCGGTATACAAGGTACACTTAGTGCCATAAAGATAATGTCTCCACAACTTCAAAGCAAATACTACCGCCGCTAATTCAAGATCATGGGTCGGGTAATTCTTCTCATGCGGCTTCAACTGGCGTGAAGCATAAGCAGTCACCTTGTCCCTCTGCATAAGGACACAACCCAAACCCGTAATCGATGCATCACTATACACAACCAAATCATCAGTACCTTCAGGCAAGGCAAGCATAGGAGCTTCACACAACTTCGTCTTCAATGTTTGGAAAGCCTTCTCATGTCTTTCGGTCCACTCATACTTAACTCCTTTCCTCGTCAATTCAGTCATTGGCTTAGCTATTCGGGAGAAATCCTGAATAAACCTTCGATAATAGACAGCTAAACCAAGGAAACGTTTGATCTCGGTAGGTGTCTTGGGCTGCTCCCACTTTGAAACAGCTTCAATCTTTGTAGGATCTACTTTTATACCTTCCGAAGAAATGACATGACCGAGAAATTGAACTTCTCGCAGCCAAAACTCACATTTGGAGAACTTAGCATATAATTTCTTCTCCCTCAACACCTCAAGGACGGCCTTTAAGTGCTCACGGTGCTCAGCTTCAGACTTAGAGTAAATCAAAATATCGTCAATAAAAACAATTACAAAATGGTCTAGAAAGGGACGGCATACCCGATTCATTAAGTCCATAAACGCGGCTGAGGCATTAGTCAATCCAAATGGCATGACAAGGAACTCATAATGTCCATATCTAGTACGGAAAGCTGTCTTTGCTACATCTTCCTTCTTAACCTTCAATTGATGATAGCCGGACCGCAAGTCTATCTTAGAAAAATAGGAAGCACCATGAAGTTGATCGAAGAGATCATCAATTCGTGGGAGAGGATATTTATTCTTAACCGTTCGCTTATTCAACTCACGGTAGTCTATGCACATGCGCATCGAACCATCCTTCTTCTTTACAAACAGAACCGGAGCTCCCCAAGGCAAGGAACTAGGTTGTATGAAACCTTTGTCAAGTAACTCCTGAAGTTGGGACATTAACTCTTTCATTTCTGTAGGAGCTAATCGGTATGGTGCTTTTGCAACGGGTGTAGCACCGGGTATAAGATCAATCTGAAAGGTGACTTCGCGATCGGGAGGAATACCGGGAAGATCATCGGGAAACACGTCAGGAAAATCAGAAACTACATCCACATTAGCAATAGAAGGCTTCTCCTTCCTTGCATCAATGACATAAGCAAGGAAATGGCTTTTATTCTTTCGTATGCACCTAAGAGCATTCATCATATTGATAATCTTTATTCCCCCTCTCTTCTTATCTCCATAAACTGTAACAACTTTACCATCGGGTGTAGAAAACCGAATAATCTTTTGTGAACACAAAATATTAGCTTCATTCTGAGACAACCAATCCATACCTATCACTACATCAAAACTGGCTAAAGTAGTAGGCAATAGTTGGACCGGAAATGAACGACCTTCAACCTCAATATTACAATCATCATAACCCACACGTATATCACTAATCGTACCATTAGCAATTTCTACTTCTATTGAGCAATCTAAAGGGGTAGTGTCTCTTTCTAGCTTAGGAGCAAATAAAGTAGACACAAATGACCTATTTGCACCAGAATCAAATAGAACGGAGGCAGGTTTTGAATTAACAAGAAAAGTACCACTTACTACCTCATCGTTGCTCCTTGCATCATCCACTGTCATCTGTAGAGCTCGAACCTTAGTTGCTGTGGTGGCTGTCTTCTTTCCATCATTCTTCATTTGAGGACAATCGGCTATAAGATGACCCGTTTCTTGACACTTGTAGCAACGAGTCTTGTCCCTGCATTCAGTTGCCAGATGTCCGAACCTAGCACATTTGTGACACCTCCTTGTCTTTTCAGAACACTGACCATCATGAAAAGCCTTACAAGATGCACACCACGTACCACTTTTCTTCTTATCTTTGTCCCCACCCGAACTAGAACTTCCCCGGAACTTATTATTATTATTATTATTAGAATTAGAAGACCAATTAGATCTCCTCTTAAATCCCGACTTCTTGTCATCAACTTTCTCAACTACTTTTCAGTTTTGAAGTCATCATCCAACCTCTTTGACTCCTTTATTGCTGCAGACAATGTCACATGTTGCCTACACAAACCTCGATAGTTAGCTGGGAGGCCATCACAATATGCCTCAACCTGATCTTCATCCCTACGAACCAAATGTCCTACAAACTTCAACTTCTCCATAAAAGAATGTGCATATTCCGAAATTGCACCGGGTTTTGCAACCAACGATCTAAACTCCTTCTCAATAAGCCTCAACTCTCGAGTTCCCACATACTCCTCTAGAAACTTCTCCTTAAATGTACCCCAAGGCATCACAGCAAGTACCTCAGGGGCCATGGAAACTGTAGTAGCCCTCCACCAGTTACGGGCATTCTTCTTCAACATCCTACTAGCACACAAAACCTTCATATCATCCGGACAGTAACAAGATGCAAATACTACCTCAATATCTTCAATCCACTCCATAGCACCCACTGCATTTTGGGTACCATCAAACTCCTTGGCACCACATTTCTGAAAACTCTCATATTTAAAGTTGCTAATGCGAGGTGCATTCACAACTCTAGGTCCACCACCATTCACCCCATTAACACCTACTGTTGCAATAACATTCTCATGAGCATGTTGTGATCTCGCCATTGATGGTTCATCACTTTGGGAGGGATTAGAGTAATTCCCATCCGAATGTTCACCCCTTTGTTCACTCCCATTCCTTTCAGCATCTCTTTCGGCCCTTACTCGAGCCAACTCTTCTTCAGTCCTGTTTAAATGAGTTCGAATAACCCTCAGTTCCTCCAACATTTCTGCTTGAGTTGGAATCTGCTCAATTACCGGATTTTCCCTATCAATTTCGGATGCGGTTGGCGGATCACCAAGACGTCGATTTTGCACACGGGGTGGCCTTTGCTCAACTTCATTTCCAGCTCCGTTTCCATTAGGAGGAACACCGCTAGGAACTGCTCCTCCTCTGTGACTATCAGCTCTAGTGTGTGCCATTCCTTCTACAAGGCAACGACGACGGTTAGCAAGAGTTAAAATGAGACTACATACATCAAGGCCATACTTCAATTAGCTACATTATCACACAATTAATCAAGCCTTAAATCACACTCTCACTCACTCCCCAACCCGTCCTAACGCACTTTATCTCAAAGGCTAGGCATCCTACTTAAGCCTATCTTATTCCTCATCGGTCTAAGTCCAAAATCCTACGGTTAAGGTCGAATTTTGGTTCACTTAAACCAATTCTCTGATACCAACTTGTAACACCCGACATTTAAAATTATGGGTTTTCAAAAACTTTTCAAAACTTTCACCTAACGGTGTTAAGAATTGCGGAAGAAATCTTTAAAAGTCAAACCGATAAAACAATTCGGTTTCTGCATTTATTGGTGTTACTTGCCATATCATAAAATAGTCTAAATGAAAACCCAACGGTTGCCCAACACAAAACAACCGTCTACAAAGTACTTCACAAATTCAGCAACACAACAAAATATAAATATGTCTAATGAGGTGTAGTATCTATGGGTAGCTAAAGTCATCAACAAGCTATCTACCCACTCCTCGCTCTGCATTCCTCATCCACCTTCAAGCTAAACCTGAGGGAATCACACATTTCAAGAAACAAGTGTTAGCTAACGAATTAGCTAAGTAAGATAACACTATGTTTATAAAGCTTTGTCCAATTAAAACATTTCATCTTATTAGACAATACGTTAAGGCACAACACACATAATACACACACATATAAACTGCATATCAACTTAGGATGAATCACCCTAAATGTGCCTATTCTTCATTTAGTTCACACATTTACACACGTATCTTCGTTAACTGCATTTAAGTGTAACATAAGTCACACCCGACTAGATGAGCAACCAAAAGCTAGTCATCATACGTCGTTAAGGAATGGCAAGCCAATCCCGGAGTAATCCGTATATGGAGGCGGGTCAGACCCCTCGTATTACTCAAACTGCGTTTCGATGACCATGTTGCAAGGAGCCACCCAAGCAACCTCACGTTCACGCACCCGACGGGCTAGGGCAAGTACGGGTTAAGGTTAACACTTTCCTGCATATCAATTTACGAGCTCGGTATCACACATTATTAGTTTAGGCATCACACAACCTAAACATTTCACACATCATTAGTTTAGGCATCACATAACCTAAACATTTCACACATAATCTTCATTACGTTTGGGCCCTTAAACGTGCAAGTGACTTGGCAACCTAGAAAGTCTAGTGAGCTAGGTGAACAAGCCACATAAGTATGCACATATCAAGAATCAACATCATCTCTACATTTCATGCATAACAAAATACTACATCACACCATCCTTCATTTCATAACATTTGGGACTGCATTTCAGGTCTCATGGTCAACTACATAACCCACAATACCTCCCGTGTAACCCCATATGCCCACATGCAATATAAAGATACCAAATGGGAAGTTATTATTCGAAACCAGCTATTGTTGAATCCCCCAGCGTGTCAAAGTAGTGTATCTTACCTCCAAGTAGTCCACAACAATCAACAACTAGTTACTGTGTAAAGCAACTATGCTCGTCTACCTATAATTAGTAAACGATTATTAGACAAGCTACAAACTCACGTTATTAAGGTCACAAACTAGACCCACACACTTTAAAGACTCACTTAAGATTCAAGTCTAATCTACGTGTCAAAACGATGTTACGATTCAAAAGTATAAACGTTTTGAAAACAGTCTGAGTTGCGCCGCAGCTTATCTTCTCTGTATTTGGGTTGCGCCGCAACACCCCGTTGCGCCGCAACTCGACCCTTTCGTTGCACCGCAACACACTTCGTTGCGCCGCAACTTATTATTCTGTTTTCCGGTTGCGCCGCAACTAGGCGTTGCGCCGCAACTCCCCTTCGACCTGCACTTTTACAAAAATCGTTTTCACCCCCAATTCGACCCCAAACGACCCCAGGTCTAAAATACAGATTCAAAACTCTATAATCCTTCATATTTAGGCCATTACAAAGTATTTCAACCCTTATTTAAACCATACATGACTTATATCCTTCAAAACACCATTAAATCATCATTAAACGATTCTTCCATAACCCCATTAAGATCCCTAATGACTTATACAATTAAAAGGATCTGAAATCAATGAGATATTACCTTCTATACACGTAGATCACACTAGGGATGCAAATCACTTGACAAAACACTCTCAAATCACACGTAAGGAAGCTTTTCGGCTTGCAATTAGATGGAGGATGGCAAGGGGGCGGTTAGGGCTTCTTAGGAGGATGTGTTTTCTGCAATTAACCCTCTAATGACACTCCCTAAACCCCTTAACCCGTTTTTGACTTTGCCCCTATGTCAAAACTAGTCCCTAAGCTTCCTAATCCTTCATTACTAGTCAAAACTACCATATGGACCATATATAACATGATTACTTCTTTAAATACCACTACATAGGCATTTAACTACATTTTACACACATATACACTTCATTATACATTTAGGCTTTCAAGTCTCACACACATCACACAATAACTACATATACGCATTAAATCAAAAATAGACTTAACGACACATTATGTTGACTTAACGACACTAGTCAACTGTTAAATAAAAAGTTTCGGATATTACAGAGTTGGTTTAATTACTGTTTTGATGGGGATGAAAAAATTGTAATTAAATAATGTGCAAAAAGTTGTATTATTTAAATGGTTTTTGTTTTTAATCAAACCCAACTTTGTACAAATGACAGGTTAATATTATTATTTTTTAACAGATGTGCTAAACGGTTCTAAATGCCTTTAAATTCACATGTGTCAAGCAAATGTGCTAAAGCTCAAAAAGCAAATGCCAAATTACTTGACATATTACGATAAATGACTTCTTTTTAGAGTAATAGTAACTTATTTTTCTTTTATTTTCCGAACCTAAATAAATTGGTTGCTAATTTGTTTGCTGTTTATTATAAACTGCATAATTTAAACAATTTCAAGATAGTTCTTGTATTATACAGTAATTTAATGTAACAAGCAGAATAAAAAATAAATGAATAAGTTAGCCCGCGAATTATTTCAATTCAAAATTTAATTAAGTAAAACCCCAAAATTCAATCAAACACATTTTCCCTCTTATTATTTTCTTCTTCTTCTTTACCATCCCCAAAATGAGACCCGAAAATCTTCTCATCCGCCCCACCCCAACCCAATTCTGCACACTTGGCTGCCCGATTCTCGACACTTTTCTCGGCGGCGGAATCCCATCAAACTCGATCACCGAACTTGTTGCCGAAAGCGGTTGCGGCAAAACCCAACTCTCACTTCAACTCTTATTCACCGCCCAACTCCCTCATCACTTAAAAGGCCTTTCCTGTTCATCTCTATATCTATACACCGAATTCCCATTTCCTCATCGCCGATTTAAACAATTACGTGAATCTTTTCGATCCTCTCACCCGATTTTATTTGCATCTTCTCGTGACCCTTGTGATTATATATTCACCCGAGATTGTCAAACTGCACACCACCTGCTCGACGTATTGCTTCAGTTAGGTTCGCGTCTTGAGAAGGGGAACGAGACGCGGTTAAATGTTAAGTTAATTGTTATTGACTCGATTGCTGCATTGTTTAGAAGTGAGTTTGAGAACAATGCTGGTGATTTAAAGAAACGGGCGTCTTTGTTTTTCAAGATTTCGTCGGTTTTGAAGACGTATGCTAATAGATTTGGGATTGCAGTTGTGTTGACTAACCAAGTTGTTGATTTGATGGGTGATAATGATGGGGTTAGTGGTGTTCGGGTTGGGAATTTAGAAGAGATGTATACGTCTGGAAGGCGGGTTTGTCCTGCTTTGGGATTGTCTTGGGCTAATTGTGTTAACTCGAGGTTATTTTTGTCGATGCATGAGGTGGTTGAAGGCGTGGGGAATGAGAATGGTTTACCTGTTGATGAAAATGGTGGTTTTGTTAATAGACTAAAAAGGAGGGAACTTCATGTTGTTTTTGCTCCCCACTTACCTCATTCATCTTGTGAGTTTTTAATAAGAAAGGAAGGCGTTTTTGGAGTTCGTAGATGACCTTCATAAGCAAAGAAAAATTGTCATCTTTTTGCCATCTTGGCCTCCGATTGTAAGTTGCATATTCGAATACAATTCAAGCATACCCTTCTGTTTTTCTGAGGTTTTAATCATATAATTATCTTTTGCGAAGCACAGTCGTTACTTTTTGCTTATTTAGTAGTGTTTATAATAGTTTCTTATCTGGGGGTTATCCGTCCTTTTGGAGTAATTACGATATGTCATAGGAATATAGGATGCATACTTGCTTTTTTTGATCTATGATGATGCTTGTATCATCCCTTTTCTGGAAATGTAGAATTTATGAATCTCTGAGCTTGGAGTAGTCTACAATGTCGATTTATCATCACCTTTTTTTGAAATGTTGAAATTTATGATCTTTGAGCTTATATAATTTATTCGATATGCTCTAGAAATGATATAAGATGTATTTAAGTATCTACTGCCAAGTCTCTTATGTGAAAGTCTTGTTCAACATAATTTGAGTTTTTTTTATGGATATGGGTAGAGAGGTTATTCCCGTTAAATACTACTAATGAATAAAATGCTACAAAAAATCACAAAAAAAGAGGGAACACCCATCAAGCTTGTTACTCATATGCCCCAAGAGTAACCAACAAGCTAAGAAGTTAGAATATATGCTGTTGCAGATTTAAAATCAGGGAACTATCTATGCTTTGGTTCAGACACTTTGCGTGTGTATCGTGAGAGATTGGACAAAATGACCCGAATGCACACACAATACCGAGGAAAGTATACTCTTTGATGCATATATGAGTTCATACATACATTGTCTTATGTTACATGTATAGCGTTGGGGTTATGTGAAATCTTGCAGGCAAGATTTTCAAAACTCATTAATAGTGCTATTCACTCAAACGTCTAGTATTTCCTGCAAAATAATAAAAATGCTCTACTTCCTCGCATTTCCAATCTTTATCCTGTTTGTATCATCTTTACCGCATCAGAGTAGGGGGATATTTAAATGTGTGTTTTGGGTAGAAGATAATGTTCAGATTATTCTGATGCTAATAGCTGACACTGTACTAATTATATAAATAATAGTTAAAATGTTGACAAAGTCTTGTTATTCTACATATTCACAGATTTGTGAAGAAAAATCTTTTTGATCTAAGCAGTTTGACATTGTGGCATTATTGAATTTGGAACTTCCAAGGATTGTATATGTCTGGGAAACAGGGTTGCCTGCTGTTGGATTATCTTGTGCTAATTGTGTTTCTTGAGATTGTTTATGTTGATACATGAGGTGATTGAAGGCAAGGAATATGGTTCACCTGGTGATAATTACATTTGTTTTGTTAACCAATGAAAAAGAATAGAGCTTCATGTTAATTTTGCTTTTCATTTACCTCATTAGGGAAGGTGTTTTGGGAGTTTCAAAGATGACCTTCACTTGCAAAGAAATTGATAATCATATTATTGCCTTCTTAGTTTCTACTTTGTTTTTTTTTTGGGAACGGCAAAATGAATTCAAACACGCCCAGTGAGACTTGAACCCATTAGTTACTACTTTGTATTATGTTTATTGCTTAATATTAGGTTGTTAGGTTTTGCTTGTCTATTAGTGTTTATAGTAGTTGATTTAGTTTTCTCGTCAATTTTAGGGTAATTGTGATAATCGATATTTTTGATAAATGGTTTGCTTCAACCCTTTCCTGGATATCTTAAAGTTTATGATATTTGAGCTAGAATGTATAAATTTCAGATGATGTTTTCTGGAAATGACATTGATGATTTTTAAGGTTGAATAATGTCGTTGATCTGCTATAATAGCTCTATAGGTATAAAATTCCATGATGCCGCTTATGTAAAACTATTGCAATGCAGAAATTTGAACGTCTGCTATTGCAATTTTGAAATCAGAGAAGGGTTTATGCTTCTATGCAGACATTATGTCTGTTGTCGCTCATGACTCATGAGAGATTGCACAAAATGATCCGAATTTAGGCTAAGTACCCAGGGAAGTATATTGTACAGATCTGAGTATAATTGCCAGTATATTGTACAGATCTGAGTATAATTGCCATTCTGAGAATATTGTTTGACAAACTGCATTTATGATTTCACACATACATTGTCAGCTGTTACATGTATACCTCTACATGGCCTAGAAGCTATCATATAATCTTGAAAACTTGAATTCAATTTTTCATAGCAACATTTGAACAATAGATGGAGAAGTAATGAGATCTTGCAGGCAAGTTACTCAAAACACCTCAACAGCCTTGTTCATTTGAACCTCTAGTATCACCTGCAAAAATGAAAATGCTTTAGTCTCCGTTTGTCATCTGTTTTTCCAATCTTTATACTGTCAGTATCATCTTTATTGCATCACCGTAGGGCAATGTATGGATATCTGTTTTGAAAGCGATTGTATGACTTGAAAAGGAGAATTAGTTAATCAGTAGAAGATGGGGGGCTTGGATGTTTTTGATTGTAAAAATTACATTATCAAATGTTGAGTGTTGAAAAATTCTGGATTCAAGGGGAAAGAACGTTCTGTGAAATGAGTAAAAGTCTTTCTAGTGAGGTTTAAAGAAGGGTAAATAAGAAATTTCATTTTAGCCTTCGATGACTAGTTTAGTTGCAATTAATATGAAAATAATTACTTGATCAGAAACAATAACAAAATTAGAAGCAGAATCTGTTTCGAAACCTAAATCCAAACACCCCTATTCTCCAACGTGCAAAATGGTTTGACAGCTCTGCCCATAGAAGAAAGTCAACACAAAACTAACATAAAATTTAGCGCTTAGGACAGATAAAGGAATGTCGGTAAGGGATGACCGGACTATCGGAAGAAGTCACAGGCACAAGGAACTATTTTTGCATAGTTGTCAAGGGGACTTGCTAAGTGCCAGAGAGATTAAAATGATCACAATTCTTGTAGGTTTTGAAGATTTACCTTGCATCTTGATGACAAGAGTAGGGTATATCGTACTCAATTGGAATACATGACGAATGGCACTGTAAACACAAAGGAAACAAACATTAGTCAGTTTAGTGTCATCTATATAAAAAGGGAAAATAAAAATGCATCTATAACTTGATACTTTCTGATGAGAATCGAGTGTTTCGTGAAATTTCATCACAAAGGTTCATTAACTAATTCACAGTAATATCTTTTTATGAGCAATTAACGTATACTTGAACTACAACAATTATTACCAAATAACATATATTCTTGATTGGGACATCTAAAAAAGGAATACATGAATGATAACATTCTTTAATGAGTATTTCATATCGAGCATGCTTGTTTACTTGGTAAAACCATCTTCAAAACAATGAATTTAACAATCTGATCGGTCGGATAGATCATTTCAGCATATGACAATTTTTTTGCAATGATTACCTAATTGAAAGAAAAATTCCATTATTTATATCACACTTAGCTTGTTAGGGTAGTTAACTTAAGAAACTGCATCCAAGAGGGGTCATCTTTCTAGTTACTTAACTTTAGTTTACATCTTTATAAGTTCATAGTGAAGGTGCTATAAGATTGCAAGAGCAAATCTAGCCATCTAGGAGATGAAATACAATATAAGAAATTGGATAACAAACGTACCAAGCAAAAATATAGTCAGCATCAAAACAAGCATGAATAGAAATGAGCTTCTTCTTTGCAGGTGTATCGAGGTCTGTAACTGCCTTTGACTTCCAGCAGCCCTTTTAAACATCTACAAAAGCATTGACTTTAGAATACTAAACTAATCTCAATAAAAGAATACCAGGTACGTTGACATACTAACCTGATTAAACCAATAATTCCCAAATTGTGGTCTGCAAACATGGCCTTTATCTTTCGGTATTGACTCAATATCCAACATCATTGGTTTCTTATGTTCATCATCAAGATCAATTGAAATGCCAACATCAGGAGAACCCCGTGTTCTTCGTGGACCAGCCTTCCTATCAGCTTGACACGAAGAACCATCACTAGTTCCCAATAATTCAATTGGCTCCATCTCTATTATATAACTATGATCCAGATAGTCATCGTAGTTACCCTCTTTACCATTTCTCATATAATATGGCTTTGAGCTACTCGATTTTGAAGAATCTGTAATATCAGAATCAGAATCTTTTGTGCTCTTCGAGCTTACTGAACTCCCCGAGAGAAACATAGCTAAATCGTCACGTTCTTCTTCATCCAAATTTACCCATCGAAGCGGTTTCCTGCCTTCATCACTGTAATATTCTTTCAACGCTAATTCGACTCCAGAAATTTGTGACGATATCGCTGAAACAAATTGTTCATGCCTCGTAGTCCTAACATCATTGACAGTATTTTTGTTGCTCATTCTAACAGCTTTTTGAAACTCATCCAACTGAAATTCAATAACCAAAGAAATAAAAATGATTAGTACTTTATGATATTACTCCGATTAAATTCGTCGATTACGATATTTACGAGTAACCAACCTGCCATTTTGCAGTGCCTAAAGCAGTTTGCAGCTCTCTACAAAGCTCATCTAAATCACTGGATTTAAGCCCTTCCCTCTTTTGTCTAACCCATGTCCTGTATGCTGACTCCATACTAAACATTTTTACAGATAAATCATAAAAATTGTTACTTTTTGGATTAAATTGAAATAACCAAGAAATCCCACAAAAATAATTAAAAATTAATGACATATAAAAGACAAAAAACTACCCTAATATAAAAAAAAAATACATACATATGGTCAAAGCAAGAAAGTATACAATATTCCTAATCCTTATTCATAATTATAATTAAATCAATAAAGACTATAACTTTAAGCAAATTAAACCATACCCAGATAACAATTATACAAAATCAACAAGAATCTTTATAAAAAAGATTAAATAGATATAATTGTGCAAAAAAAAAGAAGAAAACATACATATCTGTAGATGCTTGAACCTCTTCTGCAGCTGAAAAAAATATATCTTTTTGCCATAGATCAAAAGTATTTGCTACCAACATATTTCTTTCTTATATATATCTTTGAAAATGAAAAAAAGGGATTATTATTTTTGGATTTTTTTTGAGGGGTGTTTGATTTAATTGTGAGAAATTGAAGGGTTGTTTTCTCTTCTTCCTTTTTCTCCCCTTCGCTTCGCTTAATAAAGCAGCGAAGAAGAAGAAGAAAGAAAAGAAGAGAGAAAACTGAGAAAGCAAAGGTAGAAAGAGAGAGACAGACAGACAAAGATAGAGAGAGAGAAGTATAATGGCTTCTTTTTCATTTCTTTATATTGGTGCAACAGAAAATAAATAATAATTAATTAATAATAATAAATAATAAAGAAAAGAATGAAGAAAATCGAAAGATTGTTTTTATAATATTTTTATTTGAAGCCTTCGATAGTTCCATAAAAAAACTTGAAAAATGGGTGTTTCATCGATATAAAATAATGCATTACTGACAGCGGTTGTCATCATAAACATACTTAAATTTATGTAGGTTTCTTTAGATAAAATAATACAGTAGTTGTTTGTTTTTGTTGGGTGAGAAGAAGAGAAATTGAATTTACCAATATTTATCACATTTAAAATAAGCTTTTTGCTATATATCCCATGTGAATCAAAACTAAGTTATGACTTATGAGATAAGTTAATTGCTACTAATTGAAATAGTGAAGTGAATTGTACCAATTGCAGTATTGCACCACCTAATAGGTTAATCACTTAATCGTAACCATATGTTACATGGTCGCATAAATCAAGTATAATTAAGTGGTGTATTATGTATAAGGGATTTATACTATAGCTATTTGTTTTGAAAGCTTTGATTAAAGCCACGTCTTTCTGATGAGTTTGTCACCTATGATTATGTGATTCACTTAATACGTTATATTTAAGGGCGGGTTCATCTGATATATGATATATCCTTCATAACAGAATTACAGTTGAGAAAAAACATACACATGTACATATGTCTACTTTCATATGTGTAAAAGTGTATAAAGATGTGCATGCCTAGTTGAAATTGTGATTACTATCATCTTGACCATAATTTGTTTTTCTTTTTCTTGCTAAAGACCTAGATTGGTTATTCGATTCCTTTAACAAAGAATAATTCTCGAATGAACTTATATTCAAGATTTGAGGGGGTCAATCAAATAAGAACACCCTTAAAATAAGAACACGGTAAAAACATTTAAAAACTTCATTTTGATGCATTAAAAGTCCATAAAACTAATATAGTGTATAACTAGTTATCATTATTTAAGTGTTTAACAACACATTGATCTGTCAAAATCGAGAAAATCATGTTTTTTGTTTTGTGCATCCATCTTGGATGCATATTCATAAATACAAAACAAAAAACGTGCTTTTTTCGATTTTGACGGATCAATGTGTTGTCAAACACTTAAATAATGATAATTAGTTATAAAATATGTTAGTTTATGGACTTTACATCAAAATAATGTTTTTAAGCATTCTCATTATGTTCTCATTTTAAGGGTATTCTCACTGGAGTGTTGCCCCAAGATTTAAAATACATATCCTTGAGCTTTTAAATCAATGATGTTTTAACCAAGTAGCTTAGATGAACATTAAAATTCATTGTCGATTCAATTCAAGCATTAGAAAAGTACTCAATCAACAACAATATACACAAAGACTTGTATTTTAGTGTATGTAAGTGTGGCTAACTGTAAAAGGGAATGAGGTGCAATGAATCCCCCGAGTCGCTTGACCTCATTTACCTGGAATAAGTGGTTACCCACTAAAATAAATGTTTTCAGTTGGAGAGCGAGATTGAATCGCCTTCTAACTAGAGACAACTTGGAGAAAAGGAATGTTGAGATCCCTGCCCGTTGTGCAATGAATCCCCCGAGTCGCTTGACCATTTGTTGATTGCATGTTCAACGACGAATGAGGCCTGGTACCGAATTGGAGCATGGTGTAAAACTCTCCCAATATATGCTTTCTCGGTAACTGACTTGTTGGAGCTACATAATCATGTTATGCTTTGCCCAAATACAAAAGGTATTTTTCAACCGATTGTTTTGCTTGCTTGTTGGAGAATATAGAATTCAAGGAATGAAAGGTTTTTTAGGGGGACTACGGCTACGGCCAAAGAGATTGTGTGAGGACATCCAATCTTTGGATTTCTTATGGATTAAGAATCAGGGCCCAAGATTGAATCTCACATGGGAGAAATGAAAAACTTTTTGCTTCATGTAGATATATAGCTCATATGTTCGTACTAATCTGTTCATGTAATATGTGTTGTTGCTAATGAAATTCGCTTTTCAAAAAAAAAACTGTAAAAAGGAAATTGTAAACTATGCTAGATAAAAAAAGAGAGGACATGATAGATCCTCCTAAAATAATGACCTAATTATCCTCCTAAAAAAGAGAGACCAAGTGAATAACACATATCGTATTTTTAAATTTATTAGAAGGATTATTAGCCTATTTTTCTAAATGAGTTTACCATATTTCAAAGTAAAAAATGAGTTGGGATTTGAGAAATATGTGGTGAACAATTCCACGTAAGACCGTTCGGAGTTGAACATTAGATGGGCGTTCCGGTCTCTTAACTTTCGTGCCCCGTAGCAATTCTAACGCCAAGCACCTCCCATTCGAAATTGTCTTTTTGCCTGCAAACTTTCCTAAATTGGTGTGCCATTAAATTTGTCTACCCAATATTATATATATAACATTTATTTTATAACAGAAAAATAAAAATGGAATGCCCTAGGGCATTCTTCCATCCCAAAGGAATTGGGGGAATGCCCCTTATGATTAGTATAAGCCACGTGTCATGCAAGGAGTGGAGGAGGGGCATTCCCTTAATGCTCCACTCCTCATAGTCTAAGTCATATCATGTATCTACGCCAGCAGCCAACTTTGAACCAGTGGGACAGGGACCCATATAATGTCAAGTGTCGACTATAACTTTAATATTGATTCTTTTATAAAAAAAAAAACCTAGACATAACAAAAAATCATTTTAAATATATTAAAATATATAATTTCTTTTGAGTTTTCAAAAATACCTACAAAATTACAACACCGCAAATACGGCTTACATTTTTGAGAAAAATTGCAAGAATTTGCAAGGATTTCTTACAAATCGCAAAGAGGGCTTGCGATCTTGCCCAAAAATGCAAGAATGTGTTGCATTTCTGGGTGAGAATTACAACTTCTTGCGATTCGCAAGAAGTGCTTATGATTCGCAAGGAGTGCTTGTAATTCGCAAGGACTGCTTGCGATTGTGCCCAGAAATGCAAGACATTCTTGCATTGTTGCGATTTTGTGGGTATTTTCTAAAAATTCGGAAAAACTTGAGTATGTTGGTATATTTAAAATGAATTTTGGTTATTTAGACTATTTTCTTTCTTACACAACCCACAATGAGGATATTTGTGGGAGATCTATGGTGATGTGGAAGATGTTTATGAATATGTTTTGGTATGGCTAATGAAATGGAGGTTGTCGATTCATAAGTGTTTGTGGAGAAGAATGAAGAATGATTAAGAGAGATCATGTTGTTCGTGTGTACGTATATATTATTGAATATTTGTTGGAATGATGAATATGTTGTTGGTAGGTAAAAAAGTATTTGTAAGAAGAATGTATGTAAAGTTGATGTGACATGCTGATAAAACTGTTTGTAAGAACAACACCCGAACTGATGCAGATAGTCTCAGTGAACATACTTAGGGCATCTCCAATGGTGAGTTTTTAAAGACTTTTTTGTTAAAAATGTGTAAGAGCTTTTTGTTAAAAAAAAGCTTTACATCCGATGGTAAAAACTTTTAAAAGCTTAAAATTAAATAAAGTAACGATGTTTAATATGATTTATTTGATGAAAAGCTTGATATATACCAACCTATAGCTTCCTACTAACACCTATTTTTGTACTATTTTATTTCATTTTAGTCTTTAAAAAGCTTTTTGTCATTGGAGGTAAAACTTTTTTTAAGAAAACCTCTTACACATACTTACATCTTTTATTACAAAAAAGCTTTTCAAATATCACCATTGGAGATGCTTTTATAGCATCTCCAACAACAAAAAACTTTAACTTTTTTTAGTGACATCAGTTTTTTATTGATCCATCTATTAAAAGCTTTTTCAATATACTTACATTTAGATTTATCTTTTCAAAAGTATACATGTAAGTAAATCTATTATAATGGAATAAAATGAAAAGAGAGATAGAAAGTATCTCTTAAATGAGATTAAAATGAATATTTCATAAAATAAGTAACTTTTTAGTAGCTTAAAGAACCCCAATTAAAAAAAAATAGTTTTTGGTTATAATGGTAAACCCTTTTTAAATGACTTTTTTACAAAGAAATAAAGTCTTTCATTAATCTCTTGTTCGAGATGTCTAAAAGACTAGAACCATAATGAGGCAAAGTGTCATTTCGGGGGCTATATTAGCTTGCACTCCCACCTGCGAAACCATGCAATCACAAGAGCTGTTCGAACTATACAACGATTCCCTCATTGCCCCCAACAAGAGAAAAATCATCCTAATCCTCCTGACTTACTGCTGGTTTGGACAATAAGAAATAATTGTGTCTTCAACAACAAATCGTCATCTTTCAGGTTTGCGCTAAGAACTCAAAACTCTCAGCTATCTCTGGTACTCGCAAAGGACTACCAAACGCATCATTGATTGGCAACATTGGAATAGTTTCAACTTTTAAGACCTTATGCAACTCACAATTCATTTTTCTCTTGCTTGTAATCTAGCTTCTCACTAGCCTTCCTAATATTAATAAAATTGTTGATTTGAATGTTAAAGAAAAAAAAAAGCTTTCACCATTTTATTAAATTTTAAACTGTTATACAAAATACAGGACATGACTTTAAATCATCATTTAAATAAGAGTTAATTGCATTTTTGGTCCCTGTGGTTTGTATGTTTTTGCAGGTTCAGGACCTTTTCAGGTTTCATTGCATTTTTGGTCCCTATTTTTGGAAACCTTTTGCAAATTTGGTACAAATTAACGGTGGTTGTTAAATGAAGCCGTTAAGTGTTGTTAGAATAAAAAATGGTGTTTAATTGTAAATTTCTAAAAGTGTAAGGGGTATTTGTGTTAATAGTGTTGGTCAAAAAGTTTTGTCCTGTTGTCACTGAAGATATACACGTGATTGTTTTGTAAAAATTTATAAAAAATTACGAGCTCTATAAATGAAAGTTTTGTAATTTAAAACGCGTCGGGAAAACGAAATTCACGATTTATCCCTCCTTTCTTCGAGTAAAAACTCGAAACTGATACCACTCGACTCATAATTCCACCGCGCACAAACCCTGACCAAAATGAACTTCAGAAACCGTCGTCAGAAAATATGGCAATTTGCCGGAAAACTTAAATTTGCGATTTCTACTTTGTTTTTACGAATTAAAACACGAAACCGGTACCAAAATGCTCAGGTTTGCATTCCGCACAAACCCTAGCCTATTATTCTGTCAAAAAACTTTGCCGGAAAATTCGCCGGAAAAGTAACTGTAAACGAATCTAATGAATCGAAAACCTTAAAATATTAATATGCCCGGAATCGGATCGCGAACAAAACCTGATGTTTTCCAGATCAATTTGACAACTTGCGAAAACGGAATCGAAGAGGGAAGTTTGCAAAAAAAACTTTTTGTTTTTTTTTTAAATAAAAGAAATGGATATAAAAGCAATAAAAGAAATAAATTGTGTTAACATGACAAACATTTTGACTAACACTATTGACACAAATACCCCTTACATTTTTAGATATTTACAATTAAACACCATTTTTAATTCTAACAGCACTTAACGACTTCAATTAACAACTACCGTTAATTTGTACCAAATTTGCAAAAGGTTTCCGAAATAGGGACCAAAAATGCAATGAAACCTGAAAAGGTCCCGAACCTGCCAAAACATACAAACCATATGGACCAAAAATGCAATTAACTCTTTAAATAATTAGAAACTATAGAAGTTAATTTTTAACCTGCTTATGATTCACAAAACTTGTATTCAATTATGGATAAAGAAAACCATACATTTTATATTTGAAAACATGACTTTTTTCGAACTTTTTTCAAAATAGATTTATTTTAAAAAACTTAAAAATAAATTAAAGTTGAGTGTAAGAAGAAGTAATACTGTTAAATTCAAATTTATCATTAAATAAGTAATGATTCGTATAGGAGAGATGATTGAAGCAATGATTCGTAAAGGAGAGATGATTTAATAAAGGAAAATGATTAATCCTCCTAATATAATAACCTAAAAATCCTCCTAACTTTTAGATGAGGATATGTGAAAAAATCAAAGGGTAAGATTAGGAAAGAGAATTAATGGTATCCACATGTCACCTTCTAAAACTATTAGGAGAATTTTTAGGCTAACTTTTTAAAAGGATAAATCATTTTATCATTCTATGCATGCATATGATTAGTTATGTAGTGAGCTGGAAATGACACCATTTTATCATTTTATCACACAAACAATTAAATAAGAGTAATATTTTTTTTATACGGAATCTATGAGGATTATTTCTTTGTTTCTTTATTATTTGTTACGAGTATACTATTCTTGTTAAAGTGCAATCTACAACTTATTGATTGACGTTCGTTGTTTTCTAGATTATATATGATTTTTATTATATGTTATTGTATTTGTAGGATCAAAGTAACTTAAGGTCAATAGAATTAGTAATTCAATAGAAGTCTTTAATCTTGAAAGGTTTTATATGGATTCGAAAGGGCCTGACTCAACATTGATTTCGTGCTTGAGTTGGAGGGCTCTACCTCCATCTATCGAGTCAAGCAATTCGAATAGAAATACAAAGTAATTTCTTTATTACTTTTGTGTGTGAATTTTTCTCATTTTTAACAAGCCCGACATGATATCATATAATCTTGCAACTCATATTAGTGGGTAACTGGGTATATTGTCATCTCAAAATGACCACACAATTTACAAAAAAAACAATTAAGAAATATTCATTCCTTCAATTCTAAACCATCCTTTTTTCTTTTTATCCATAACCACAACTACCATGTTGGCTATTGCTTTTCATCATTGTTCTCCATTAGTATTTTTTTTTTTAACAGTTAGTCGGTATTCGACATCAGGGAACACCTCACCGTATAATGGTGAAGCTCTGCACGTACTCTAGACTACGAGATGTAGACCATAAGCCGTTACAGGTGATTCAGGGAAAAAAACCCACAGACTTGTCACTCCTAAGAGTCGAACCCAAGACCTGTGAGAAAAACCAGGGATGCATCTGCCAGTTGAGCTAGCTTCATTTGCTGTTCTCCATTAGTATTAGTATAAGATTGTGTAGGATCCAACTATTTCATTTATAGTCTTGTTAATTCCTATATATGTTTCGAGAAAATATAATATTCATTTATTATCACCAATTAACTGTCCCTGCACTTTGTCATTTGCAGGGCCGTCTTATGGTTTCAAAGACCCTATTCTATACTAAAATATGTCTATATTTTAACAATCTCTAAAATGTAAGTCATGATTGTTCATACTCTTTTTATTTATTTATAATGATAAGAACATCATTACATAATAAACAAAATAAATTAATAATAAACATTCTTGACAGTTACCTAGAAGCAAAAGGAAAAGACTATGTAATTAAAAATCACACTAGTTATGCTAGGTTGGAACGCATGTGCTTAAGAATTAGAAGAAAAAAGCATTATTAATAGGCTAAATATAACATTTTGTAATATATTTTTCTGTTTATTCATATATATGGTTGAAGCAGCAAAATTTTGGGCCTCTATAAAACATTGGGCCCTGCTCATTTGCGCGGGTTGCACATGCCCAAATCCGGCCCTGGTCATTTGCTTTGAAATTTTTTTTCTTAGGAGGAGGATGGTAATCATGTCTCCCATGCTTCATGCTAGCAATCCACCACTAATATACCTCCACATCATTCCATGCCTAAGTCATGCCTAACCATGCAACATGCCCATCTCCATACCTCAAATAATTTAATTTTTATTTTTAATTCATAATATATTTAATTTAAACAACTAATAAAATAATCCATTCATTTAAAATTAGAATTACATAAAGGAAAAAAAAACATAAAACCGAAAAAAAACCATAAAAACCAAAAAAAAATACATAAAACTGAAAAAAAAAAACATAATACTAGTCATCAAGGTGTGATAAGTCTTGAGCGGTTACGTGCTCCGTAAGATCGTAACGGAGTATGTCATGGATACGTTCGTCGATTAACTCCGTATAAACATTTGGGTTGTAAACTGGTGCGACTGGTTGATCCATTATATGAACCGGTGATATTGCTCACCCATCGTCTTTTAAAATCATATTGTTCAATATGCAACACGTATAAACAATTTTTACTATCTTTTCGACTGTTTTGAACTGTAACACCCGTCATTTTAAAACCTGGATTTTCAAAAACTTTGTCAAACAACGTTTAAACGAAGCGGAAAAGATCACTTAAAAAACTGCCCCATCCCTAACGCACGGTACCTTTCATAAAACGGTGTTACCAAGTGCATCATCAAAACAATATAAATGAAATCCAAGTCATGGCACCAAATGCCATTCATTATTACAAATATCTTAAAACTTAAATAAAGTAGCCAAAACATAAGGCTAGGGTAAGTCTAAGCATTAAGGACACTAATGCTATCTTCTTTATTTCTTCTACCCATCTCACCGAGCTAATCCTTTCACTAGCTCAAGTTTGCTTATCCTGAAGGCACAACATTTTCAAAAGAACAAGTGTTAGCTTTAAAAGCTAAGTAAGATAACATGAATTTGAAAACATTTGCCATTTCATAAATGTTAATATCACATAATAATCATAACACAATATGATCAATACTTTCCTATGGTGACTATCATATCATACATGGCAATAACATATCATCATCACTAATATCACATACATATCTTAACACATTAGGATCCATCATAGTCCTATTTGTGCCTATCATCAATATACTTTACTTTTCGTCTTTCTTTTCTTTTCTTTCTTTCTTTTCTTTTCTTTTGCCTAGATGTAGGCTATTGACATAAGCCACTTATCTTAGGGATGTGGGGTTGTGTGTAGGCGACCATAAGACCTTACATGGAGTCCTTACACCCGACTTGATGGGTAGACCTCACGGCGGTCCATCGTCGTCGTTAAGGAAAGACAAAGTCAATCCAACTGAGTATACCGTTTAACCTTTGCGCGTTTAGTGGTTAGTTACTCCACCCGGATACACTCAAACATAACTATGCCACGGGGAGGTATCTAGATTCCCGCACTACGTGACCACATACACACTAGCTCCGAAGAACTAGCATGGGTTAAACTTAACACAACTTTACTTATGCTCGAGACTTCTTTATTATATTAGCTTAGGCTACACTTTCACCTAAACTAATCACATACATCTTTCTTTACTGTATATTAGCTTAGGCTACACTTTCACCTAAACTAATCACATACATCTTTCTTTACTTTAGGGCCCTTTATCGTGCATGTGACATGGCAATCCTAATCATAAGTCTAGTGACTAGGTGTTCAAGCCATGCATACAAACATATAACATAAACATTTCATCTTTTCATAATCACATAACATATGCATTTCATCATTTCATAACATGTACATACATAACTTACCTTTGCAACATGCATAATCATATCATACATCGTTAATGGTAGTCATCATATCCCATATCAACCTCCCATAAGTACCTATAAACATACTTACATGCATCTATAATCATTTGAGAAGTTTAACTTATAAAAACGTGTTTTGTTGTACCATTAGGTGACAATAGATGTTATCTTACTTCGGTACTGCTTAGCAATGAGTTGCGTATGTCTTACAGTGCTTGTTAAGTGCTCCCGACAACCTAGAACGAGTATAAGATCGATCTATAAGCTAAACAAGTCAAAAGTACCAAACTGGGCAAATATGCTCCGCATGGCCATAATATGCGCCGCTTATTTTGAGTTTTCAAAAGTCAGAGAATTTCATGCGTTTGAATATGCTCCGCATATTTCAAAATTTCAGTATATGCTCCGCATGGAGTTTTCATGCTCCGCATATCGGGTTCCGATCAGCAAATCCCTAACTTTACTTGCTCTAAACGATTTTCATTCGAACCCAAACCCTTACCCCGACCTGGAGACATCAAATTAACCTCTTTTAAGACATAATTGATGACTTCAAACCATCAATTGATTCCTTGGTCCTTTACAAACATAAATCACTTAATTGATCACCCGAATAACATGAAATCGGTAAACGTTTTGCAATATAACCCAACCCAAACCCCATGGCCTGGATCGAATTCACATATATGACTCACAATATCAGAAATCAAAGGGGAATCACCTATATTACCTGTAGATGATCAAGAGGACCCGGAAACCTAACAAAACTTGCTCGAAACACCAAGAAACGAATAGATCTTGGAGGGAATTACTTTGAGAAGGGGAAGGGGGCGGCTTGGGGTTCTTTGTCACGTAAGGATACAGAATTTAGAAAATTAGGGAATCCTAATTAACTCTTAACCCCTGGCCAACACTTTCATAACTTCACCTTAAGTCCCTCAACTTCCTAAACGTCGCATTCTAAGCTTAACTTTTTTATTGGAACACTTAACGACTTAACAAGCACTTAACTTTCATAACTTTACTTTAATTACTTTCCTTTAACATACTTTAATCAAATCATATTAAACACATAAGCATTTAATTACATAATCCCGTTTAGGGCACATAACTTAACAAAACCTAACATTAACTAACCGAATAGTCAAATAGTCAAACTTGAAAAGTTTGGGATGTTACATGAACCGAAGAGGATTTTGGAGAATAACCCATTTGTTCTTAAGATGACCAAAAGCTCGTTCCACATCCTTTCTCGCCGACTCTTGTAGCTTCTTAAATCTTTTTTCCTTTGGGACGCTTGGATACTTGTATGCTTTAACAAACGTTGACCACCTAGGATAGATTCCATCAGTAAGAAAGTATCCACGTTTGTAAAACCGTCCATTAACAAGAAATGAACTATCTGCCGCCGTTCCATTTTGCTCTGAAACATACAAATGGAGGCTGCAATACATTGATAACGTTGTTTGAACAACGGATTCCAGATCCATAGATCATGTAAAGCAACACACTCAAGCATAATACTTGGGTGCTTGTGATCGCCTCTCTTGAAATGCCCGGCTAAATGTCTAGGACATGTCTTCCACTCAAAATGTGTATAATCTATGCTACCAAGCATTCCGGGAATGTTATGGCGTTCTTCATGTGCCTCCAAAATACTTGCAACGTCATGGGGTGTGGGTTTACATGGAAACTCTCAGCGATATAATTCCATTATATCATCACAAAAATGTTCAAGACATTCAGCTACACGAATTAATTAAAAAATAAATAAAGCCCAAATAAAGGAATACCAAAAATAAAATAAAGCGAGTAATTAAACAAAGGTAAAAAAACATATTCGAATATTAAAAAAAACAATGTGAAAATTAAAAAAAACGAATTCAAAGACCTAACCTGACGTTCTTCGCGCCATGTTTAAGTAGTCGTCAAATCTATCCGGCGGTTCACCCGATGCAAGTTGTTGAATGGCCGAAGTGCATTTTTGTAGGGCGGTGAAACTTTTTTTCCCCTCGTATCTTGGCCCTCTTGAAACCATTCGAAAATCGTTTCAATATCGTTCACAATTTTTAAAAACAAGCTTTTATTCATACGAAACCTAAGGCGAAAAATATGGTCGGGAAACTTTGGTTCTTCCACGAAATAGTTATTTATTAGAGTTGATGAGCCTTTTCACGAAAACGGGTGACGGCCTCTCGAGGAGTAAACGTCGAGCTAGCCGTGTCTTCAATGGCATCGTTAATGGCTAAAAAGTTGAGATGGTAGTACCCGTAGAAAACAATAGCTCGGACGAGGATTCGGGAAGTATTACCTCCACTTCGGATGAGGAAGAAGATGATAAAGACATGTTAATGAAAATGTAGTGAAAGTGTTATAGTGATTTTGTTGTTTGAGTGAAAGAAATTTGTATTGTTTTTGAAAAGAGAAGTGTTATTTAAATAAAAAGAAAAGGAAATATTTTTGTTTTTTAAAGTTTCAAACGGTCCCTTTGACCAAAAAAGGTGCCTCCTAACGGTTATATACGCTTCTCCACGCTCCCATGCCTAAGCGGCAATTTTTGCCTGAATGGTCCATGCCGCTCCCATGCCTAAGTCTTGGCATCGGTGTTGCCGCTAGGCATCTCCATTGCCACCCTCCTTAGTATACATCTCTGAATTCTCATTTCTATCAACGTATGTCTTACCATTTATTTTCCATTAGTTTTTCCACCGATGTGTTACACGTGAGTATATGTATAGTTAATTAACTATTTACACAAATTCACAATTCAGGAACCGTCTCTGTAATATGTTACTTTCTCATAATTCATAAATCGCTTCTCCACCATATTAGGGGCTTCTGTTAAAAGATCATCGGGTTTTGTTTCCATTTTTCTTTAGACCTATTATCATAAAAGTAGCCAAAATTAGCACATTTGGTGAATTACTTTTTCTATGGATGTCAAAAGAGGCAAATAACACTTAAAATAGCACCACGTTTGAAATTATCATGAAATTTGTCATTGCATAATTGGAGGAGCTATCTTTTTTTTTTTAACAGTCAGTCGGTATTCGACATCTGGGAACACCTCACCATATAATGGTGAAGCCCTGCACGTACTCTAGACTACGAGATGTAGAGCATAAGCCGTTACAGGTGATTCAGGGAAAAAACCCACAGACTTGTCACTCCTAAGAGTCGAACCCAAGACCTGTGGGAAAAACCAGGGATGCATCTGCCAGTTGAGCTAGCTTCATTTGCAATTGGAGGAGCTATCTATAGTAACAGAAAAAGAGTTATCCATCTACCAATAAACTAAAACAGGATTGAGATGTTCTTGAAACGACACGTGGCGTAATCCTTGATCGACATGTGTCCTTTTAATTTATTTATTTTATTAAATTAGCTTTTTTAATTGTATATGTAACACCCGACATTTAAAAACATGAGTTTTCAAAAATTTCCACCTAACGGTGTTAAAAGATGCGGAAGAAAACTTTAAAAGTTCAAAACCGATAAAAACAGTTCGGTTCCTGCATTTATTGGTGTTACATGCCATACCATCAAAATGTCTAAATGAAAACCCAACGGTTGCCCAACACAAAACAACCGTTTACATAGTACTTCATAAAATCTGCATAATATCAAAATGTAAATGATGTCTAATGAGGTATAGCTTCTATGGGTAGCTAAAGTCTTCATCAAGCATTCTACCCAATTCCTCACTCTCCATTCTACGTCTTCCTCGGCTATGCTAAACCTGAGGGAACAACCACATTAAGAAACAAGTGTTAGCTAACGAATTAGCTAAGTAAGATAACACTATGTTATTAAAGCATTTGTCCAATTAAAACAACATTCATTATTAGACAAGTTTATTTAGGCACAACACACATCACACGTTCACACATAACTGCATATCAACTTCATATCAATTAGGATGAATCCCCCTAATTGTGCCTATCCTTCATTTCATTCTCACATTATCACACGTATCTTCGTTAACTGCATATAAGTGTAACATAAGTCACACCCGACTAGATGCTTCACCAAAAGGCGAGTCATACTTCGTCGTTAAGGAATGGCAAACCAATCCAAGAGTAATCCGTATGTGGAGGTTGGTCAAACCCCTGTAACACCCGTTTCGTAAAAATATGGATTTCCAAAAATTTTCGCCTAACGGCGTCAATAAAGCGAAAACAGTTTATTAAAAACCTCAACCAATGAAAACAGTTGAGAAACATAAGTGGTGTTACTAATAGCATCAAATCAGTAATAAAAGAAATCCATAAGATTGCCCAACATAAAAGCAACCATAACATAGTCATTACAATAGTTCCATAAAGGAAATCATTAACATTAAGTCTATGCGACGTTATTGGGTAAACTAAAGCCATCTTGATCATCTACCCATCTCTCGCCAAAGCTTCACACGACATCTCACTGCTTAACCTGAGGGGTGTCAACACATAAGAAGAAACAAGTGTTAGCTATAAAGCTAAGTAAGATAACACCAGGTTTAAGCAAAACATTTCATCCATTAAACACGCACTTTAAAACATTACGTCATTTGATTTAGGCATATATATCACCACATAACGTATCCATATCACATATAAGCATAGAGTCCATGACCCTAAGTGTGCCTAATCAATTTCGTCATTTCATCTCATCTCATTAAGTTGTGACTAAGTCACCGTTAAGTTGTAACCGAAGTTACCGTTAAGGAAAGACAATGTCGATCCATGAGTAGCACGTTATGTTCATAACATTAGGTGGGTCATCAGGCCACCCGAACTACTCGCCACATATGACTTGTTGCAAGGAGCCACCCGAGCAACCATTTTAACGTACCCTCCACATACGGGCACTACGTACTCTCCCACATGCGAGCACGACGTACTCTCCCACATACGAGCACGGTTTATACGTACCTATTACCACCGTCAGGCACGGGTTATGCATAACTCTTAACGTCTAATTAGCTCGAGCATTTACCATTTAGTTTAGGTTTCCACATTAATCCTAAACTAATCCACATCTATCATCTTTTCACGTTAGGGCCCTTAAAACGTGCACGTGTCATGGCAACCTAAAAAGGTCTAGTGTTTTAGATGAACAAGCCACATATACATGCACATATCATCATTACATCATATCATTAACCACCATTCATCATAACATATTATATCGTTAAACATATCATCACATATCATATCATAAACGTATTTACGGGGAAGCATTTTAGGCATAGGCATCGTCATCTTTAATCCCCGAATACCTCCCATATCAACCCAACCACAATATAGGTTATACATTACCGTTGGAGGTTATAGTTTATGAAACCATTTTTGTTGCACCCTCAGCGTGACAAAAGTAGTGTATCTTACCTGGTAGTAGTGTACGCGCGTAATGAAAGGCTAAAAGTGCTTAACAATAATCCCCGACACCTAAGATACATTAATATATGAAATATAAGTCATTTGGGACCTTAAATGGACTTGAAAACGAACTTAGATTTGTTCTTACGAACTTAATTCCATAAAACGAACTTAACTGCTTTCTGATAACAAACGAACTTTAAATTCGTTTGCCAAACGAATTTAATCATCCACAAACGAATTTAGACATCTCAAACGAACTTAATCTTTGTTTCCAAAACGAATTTAGCCAACGGATTTAACAAACGAAATTAGTCTTCTTTTAAACGAAAATAGCTTAAACGAAGTTAAACTTCGTTTTGTCAAACGAACTTAGATTTCCAGAAAACGAATTTAGTCATCAGAAAACGAATTTAAGCTTCAGGAAACGAATTTAAACCTATCTTCGTCCAGAATTCAAAAACGACTATGTTCTTCATTTTTTCAGAAATCGATCGACTTAGGCTGTTCCCAAAACATGTTTTTGACATAATTGAACATCTCTTGATCATAAAGATCGATTATAAACTCGTTTAACACCATTATGAACATCAATTGACCAAAACACATAATAAACCCTAATTCTTTCAAAACTTCTTTTAAAATCAGATTTGATTCAAATAGAAACATCTTTAGATCTGAAATATAGCCAACGAATCATTGATTACCTGTAGCAAATGATGGCCGATTGATTTCCAATATAAAACACTCAATTTATTGACCAAAAACTTGAAGATTTGCTAAAGAAATCAATTAAGGAATTGGAAAGGCTTAATGTGTGTTTAAGATTAGGGAAAATGGCTGAAACTAATCAGGGATTAGGCTACCCTAATCACAATTTTCGTTTTTAACTTTACACCTTTGGCAAAACTAGTCCCTGAACTTCATATTGACTTTATTTCGCTTAAAAACACCTATTGGGGATACATATAACACACTAAAGCACTTTCGCACACTACAAAGCCTTTTACACATCATTTAGTCCACTTTATTGTCACTCATTAAAGATAATTAAATCTCACATATAGGGCACATAAACATATAAACACACATTTTACCACATAACATATCACGGACTTAGAATTTGACCTAACGACGTTAGTCAACAGAAACGATTAAGTTTTGGGATGTTACACAAACCCCTCGTATTACTCGCCCTGCATTATAATGACCATGTTGCAAGGAGCCACCCAAGCAACAACTACGTTAACGCACTCGTCCGGCTAAGAACCAGTACGGGTTAAGCTTAACACTTTCCCTGCATTATATTTACGAGCTCGGTTTCACACATATGGTTTAGGTAACACACATTCCTAAACCGTCACACACATATAGTCTAGGTAACACATTCCTAGACACACACTATGTTGACTTAACGACATTAGTCAACTGTTAAATAAAAAGTTGAGGATGTTACAGTATATAGATTCAAATTTCTTATTAAACTTAGAATTAAACTATAACTCTTAGCTTATAGATACAAAACACATTATAACCTTATTTGATTTATCGTTTTCTCATTAATAAAATTGTCTCTTTTTCTTTCTCAATTCTTCAACTCTATTACTTATATTACTTATAATAAGTTAATAACATGAAGACTTCAAAAAATTGAGTTTACGATCCGAAATCACAAGGCTATTTGTCGTCATCCTCTATGCTTACAAGTTCCGATTTTGATGTGATTGTAAAATATAAGGTAAATCCAAAATTTTAACTAAACATATATTATATTTATCATTGCTGTTTATTATGACTTAGCTTGGATCATCGGTTTACTTTAACCACAATTTATCTCATACTCACAAATCATGTATGCGCTATATATTCGAATTTCTTTATGATACAATCTATATAGTTACCGTACATCGTACGGGTATTAGGACTAGTAATATAACTAAAAGAGGAGGTTGGGGATACACTTGGCATCCCTAATCATCCTTCTTAGGTTAATTCTCTCTCCTAATTAATCTAGCTCTCTCCTTTTTTAAAGAATTTTTTTCTTCTTATTAAATAGATAATTATATTTAAAATCTATCATAAATTTTTTTCTATCAAAACAAATCTTTTTAAATTTTAAAGATATATATATTATCCTTAAAACTCTCAAAGTTATTATATATACAACATAAAAATTTTTATTAATCATTTTCTATCATTCATCTCCTTTCTATCTTTAAAAAAAAATCATGGTCATATAGCTTTTCAACAAAAGAAACATACGTTTTTTTATATCACTTTAATTTAATTTTTGGTATTTATTCATGTTTGTTCATTATTTGATATTAAATTGTTATGTTATTGTTATTTTTCAACTCTTTTAATTTATTTTGTTGTCAATTGTAGGTTGATAATGACTTATTTTTCTACAAAAGATTATATTCTTTTAAATTTATTTTGCTCATTAATCTATTTTGCTCGCTATTTACATCTTTCTTTTTTAAATTTAGAATATGACATATATTTTCTTTTTTATTTTTTGTTAGATAAAAAGAAGACAATGTTGGTTCACGATGAAGATTTGAATCCAACACATTAGTGTAAGCGAGCTCTAAGATCACATCTTTGGAATAAAATCCAGTTAGAAAAGGAAATCCAATTAGAGATAAGCTGCCCATGAGCATCATGGCATAGGTAAAAGGGAATGAGGAGGCAAGCCCCCCCATCTTCCGCATATCTTGCTCATCCGACATGGCATGAATCACCGAACCTGCACTCAGGAATAGTAATGCTTTGAAAAAGGCGTGATTCATTAAGTGAAAGACGCTAACCGAATAGTTAGAGATGCCGCAAGCAAAGATCATATAGCCTAATTGACTGCAAGTTGAATAAGCTATGACCCTCTTTAAATCGTTCTGTAATAACACATGTTATCATTTTGATTCTCTTTGATATATATATTTTAAGACTATCCGTCCATCGGACGGGACTGAAGACTAGTATACTTATATATATCACACATATAATTAGGTGTTTTGATATGTATAGAGATAATAACGACACTTGTCACAACTACTATATGTCCAAATAACATAACATTTCGGAACTTTTCACAGTTAAGTTGGTTCGAACAGTGAGTTATTTGGTCTTTCGCCTTTGATTATTACAATGGAATAAAGGCCAACGGTTTTATTTGGCATGCTGAAATGAACCGGGTACCAACAGTGCAACCTCTTTAGGTTCGAAAGAGAAGAAACTATTTATCATCTTATGTCCAACTCATTGCTTTCCAAGTATGGAATTTCGTTAGTAGCTGGTGTAAAATTTTCCAAAGTTATGCTTTCACGGTACAGATCTTCTCCAGATTCACAATCATCTTCCACACTGAGACAAGAAGAGGAAGATGATTTGAGACGGTTAATTATTTGTGCGTGTTGTTTACTATGGAAAGCAAGAAATGTTCGAAGCTTCAAACAAAACTATTCGATCCCAACATTCTTTATTTGAAGAAATCAAAGAAGCTTTCTACATGTGGATACAAGATCAAAGTCGCCAGGCAGCGTTGCAGGGTCGCTAGCTTGGGAGGAAAAATTCTTCTACGGGACTAAGGGGTTCCTGGGCATTTACTTTTTTTTTTACAAGATCAAAGTTAGGTTCTATGGATAGAATACTTGGTGCTGTTTCAAGTTTTAGATTGTATTTCAAATTTTAGATTGTAGTTCAAACTTGCTGTCAATAAAGAACATATATATATTGTTAATTCATCGATTGATGATTTATAAACCAAAAGGTGGAGAATATGTTAATAGAGGGTAGAGGCACACTCGATGTATGTGATTTTTTAAGACAAGCTGTATTTGTTTGTGTATATATCCTAGCACAAAAATAAGATAAACGTTTTATATCACAATATACGTTATAAAGAACTTTTTATTTTTTATTTTTTGATATTGATACGATCATATTTCCTAAAGATATTATGATGTAAATGGGTACAAAAATACAAACTATAAAGTTGATCAGCCTTCAATTAAGTAAGGATGAACATGGAGAATTTGGTGGCTACACCAACCTTTTAAACTCATAGTTCTACCAACTCTCAAAAATTGTAACACAAGTGTTATGATTAAGGGAGAGAATGAAAGACAATCATATTACAATTAGTGAGATCTTAACATCCTAATCATGAAATTTTTAACTAAATAAAAAATATAATATAACACAAATGTAGCATTCTAGCTATAGATATATTTGTTACACTTAATTGTTATCATTCCCACATCTATCTTCTCACAATTTTTATTTCGAATTTTTTTCTATCCCAAGTATTCATAAATGAGCATCTTTCTAACCATTTGGGTTACAGTCCAATGTCCACATGTACTCTTAAAAAGCGATTTGATGAGAATATCATTCAGGTTTGAATCCCTACAATTCAACCAGCCAAGGTTTCTGGGATCTCACATTCTCACCGTCAGGCAGCGTTGCAGGGTCGCTAGCTTGAAAGGAAAAATTCCTCTACGAGACTAAGGGGTTCCTGAGCATTTACTTTTTTTTAAATGAACATCTTTCTTTTTTTAATTAATAATAATTTATTTCAAGGTACGAAATTCCCCCCACACTTCTAATTAGGATAATTTGTAGGCTGAAATTGTAGGACTAGATATCATTTCTCTAATCAAATTTATCACCATCGTTCTCATTGTTTCTATATATGTACATACAAAATTCATGCAACTCTTTATCTGTTTCGAGTTTTTTGAATTTTAGTTTTTTAAACAATTATCTTCTCTGAATTGGTTTCTTATCGTATTTCTATAGTTTTTTTTTTTAAATTTCTTCAACTCTAATTTTATTCTTCAACTAAGCAATAACAGTTTTTTAAAATCGTTATAGGAATTTGACTGTTGCTAATAAATATTGTATTTTGTTTGTACACCGAACCGGGGTCCTAGAACGGAAATGATTAGGGGCTTTTGGTTGTATATTGGCGATTCCTTTATTGGTAAGGCCGAGCCTTTTGTACGCTAATTAGGTGTATTATGTGTGTTGTAGATGATGTAAATTCTGTGTATTGTGTCCCCTTTTATAGGGTAAATGTATCGTGTCCTCCAAGTAGGGTTTTCCTCTTGGAATAGATTTGTTGCCGTTCATAGAAGATTCGTAGCTATCTCATGCGTAACCAACTGCCTAAGAGATAAGTACATATCTTGTTATTGGGAGAATGTATATCCTTTCCATTATTATCGGCTCCAAGGTAGTTTGCATGTAGGCTCCGTTCGGAGGCTGGGTGGGTAACACCAACAAGCCCCCCAGTTTAATATAAGGAGCTGCGAAGATCGTTGTATTAAACCCGAAAAGCTTCCAATTGCTCGCTAGAGGGTCGTGTTGTCTATAGATTTTTTATCCCTCCTTACTTACACTTCAACAACTTCGTATGTTAAGCCTATCACGAAGTTTGACCAAGCTTTGTCATTTAAGCCATTACAAGATTTGGTCAATTGTCGAGATGCAAGTAAAAAGGGTTTCAGAAATTATTTTGTACATGTGTTACTAAAGAATGGATGTATTAGTGGCACTTAATAATTTTGTTACTAAAGAATTGATGTATCAGTGGCACTTAAAAAATGTGTTACTAAAGAATGGATGTATTAGTGGCACTTAAAACTTGTGTTACTAAAGAATAATGTATTAGTGGCATTTAAAAAAATGTGTTATTAAAGAATGGATGTATTAGTGGCACTTAAAACTTGTGTTACTAAAGAATAGATGTATTGGTGACACTTAACATTTATGTTACTAAACAATGAATGTATTAGTGGCACTTAATAATGTGTTAGTAGTGTATATATATTAATGACAGAAAAAATTATGTGTCACTATTACTTTGACTAAAGATAAGGGTTTCCCAACAAGATGTCGACGGCCTCATTGATGGACTCGTCGACGACGACCTTATTGGCAGCGAGGTCGTCGACGACCTCATCGTCGGTCCCATCGTTGGGTTGAAGAGGGTGGACGAGCTAGAGATAGGGGATGTGGGGCAGACGGTTTGTTTGATTTTTTCCCTTTTCTTTTTTCAGGATTTAATACATATATATAATATATATATATATATATATAATTTTTAGTAAATGGGCTTTGATTTACTTTTTTTGAATAAACATTATGACTTTATTTCATAGATTCCACTTTTAATAAACCACCATATGTTCAATTACAACTTAAACTTGGATCTAATCGAGAAACATATTGGGCCTAATAAGCCCATTGAGATAACAAAGAAGGTTTAAGGCCCAATGGGCGCATTGTATGAATGAAGGACTCACACGACCAATTTGGCCCATTTATATAAGTAGTGAACATCATTGGGACCAACAATTAAACATAGATACATACATCCATATATACATTAAAGCACATACATATATACATACATTTATACTTATCGATGAGTCATGTTAAGCCTAATCGAATGACCGAGAAACATATTGGGCCTAATAGGCCCACTAATATAACAAAGGAGGTTTTGGTCCTAACCATCCTTGTATCTCCTTGGGGACCTATCACATACATACATATATACTTACATACATGTCACATATATATACCTCAACGAATGATTGAAAAATATATTGGGCCCATTAAGCCCAATGACTAAACGAACACTAGAAATGAAACTTTTGAAAGTTAAGAAAGACATACATACATCCATTTATAGTGTTCGTCTAGTAATTGGGCCCATTGGGCCCCTTTGGGACCAACTACTACACGAACACTATAAATGGATGTATGTACGTATGTATGTCTCTTTTAGCTTTCGAAAACTTTGATTTGTAGAGTTCTATCTAGTTATTGGGCCTAATTGGCCCAATATGTTTATCTATCATTTGTTTTGGCCTAACGAGCTAAGTATGCATATAGCTCGTGTATTGGGTCTATTGGTCCAAATATGAATGTATATGTATGTATGCATATGCACAACATAAGTGTATGTATAGACGTATATTAGGCCCAATGACTATATGAACACCATGAATGAAGGTTTTGAAGCCTTGATTAAACGGTAAATTTGGACACAACGGTATGTGTTTTCATATACCAATTTTAATTCCAAAAAGAACTTATTATGAAAAAACTCATGTCTATTCTTGGTAACATTTTATTATAATGATTTTACAAATAAAATTATAATTATACATTAGATATACATAATTATCTAATAATAAATCTTACAAGTGTGTCGTGTTGATGAAAATAACAAATAAAATAAATGTTAGAGTAATCGGATCAATATTATAGATAAAAGAAAAGTATTAACTAAATTACTAATTACTAATTGTAATACAAGAACACATGTCTCCATCGGAAAAAAACGATCGCAGCCACTAGCCACCCCTTTTTCCCCTTTTCTTGTAAGTATTTTTCTTAAAGTAATTGATTGTTAAATTATGGTTGTTTAACATAATTGAATGTTTTATAAGTTTTCTATAATAGAATATTTCTATATTGTGCTTTTTATTTATTTTTTACATAATATCTTTTCGTGATTTATATTTAGTTTTTTATTTTACAGAATATTATGTGTCATGTATATATATTTATATTTGTTTTTTTCAATTTTTTTTAACAGAGAGCTATTGGGAAATCTGGGTGCAAGAAAGTCCAAGTATAAAAGTGAAATAAGGAAGAGTATAGAAATATTTATGTATTGTATATTTGTATGTATGTAATGTAAGTTTTGATGTTTATCTTGGGATAAAGTTTTGATGTTTTAATTATTGTTTATGTTATTGATGTTGTATATGGTATCGTAGTGGTTTTTCATGATATTGTGAATGTTGTTTGATGGTATTGTCAAATAATTGATATGATATATTTTTGTTTTTGTCGATTGATAAGTTCCAGAAACAGAGATCTGTTAATTTTGGTTTTGTTGGAAACAATTATGGGCAGAAGGACAAACTCCTCTCTAAAAGCTTTAGCAAGGAACATTGAAAAATATAGAGTTAAGTACTTTTTTCGTCCTTGTGGTTTATCGTTTTATCACTTTTCGTCCTCGCCGTTAACTTTTGGCTAAAATCATCCCCGTGGTTTGCATTTCGTCCCTGCCGTTATAACTTTGTCGTTAACCCCCTCACATGCAAGTCACGTGAGGGGCATTTTCGTCTTTTCACCAATTTAAGTGCAAAAATCATCCCTGTGGTTTGTCGTTTTTGCATTTTTCATCCTCGCCGTTAACATTGTTGACCAAATCTTCATATGTTCTTCATAGCTGCTTCCACTCATACTCATATATTCATATTTTCTTCTCTCTCATCATCATAAAACCCAGAAACAAAAAAAAAACAAAAAACAAAAAATATATCTTTAAGATTAAAAAAAAACCCATCCATATCTACATCTATATCAATGATTAAATCCTTAAAAATTAAAAAATCTTATCTTGCATATGTACATTACAATATGTATTTTCACATCAATCCATACAGCACCACTAAGCTGCCCAAGAGATCGTACGACCACCATCATTATTATTCCCTCACTATTTCAATATCATATATATACGCATATATATGTATCTTATATATATAAGATCATTACCTTTTTTAGGTTTTTTGAAAGAAGATATATACATCTAGAAGATGAACTGTGTGTACGGATATAGGCCGGAAAAGTGGCCGGCTGCCCAAGGGAGAAATAAGCAGGTCACGCCACTTCTTCGATTGTTGTTTGTCTGTTGGTTTTGTGTGTGTAGTGTGTTTGTTGTTGTTCATCTTCTTCTTCTTCTTAATCATCTGCCGCTAATTGTACGAATTACGAGGCACCCGTTTTGTATTATGTTTGTTGATTTTAGATCTAATCGGAATTAATATTGTTGATAAAATTTTAGATCTAATCTGAAGTTGTGTGTGTGACTGATTGCGTGTGTTGATTGTGTATATATTGATTTGTGTTAATGGAGGAGGCGGTGGTTGTATATGGAAGTGGTGGTTGTTATTAGACCGGATTCTGGGTTTATATGAAGATGAGATACATAATCTGGGTTGCTATGAAGAACAGTTGAAGATTTGGTCAACCGTGTACAAGGATGAAAAATGCAAAAACGACAAACCATAAGGATGAATTTTGCACTTAACCATGGGTGAAAAGACATAAATGCCCCTCACGTGCCTTGCACATGAGGGGTTAACGGATCCAGGGACGAAAAGTAAACCACAGGGATGATTTTAGCCAAAAGTTAACGGCGAGGACGAAAAATGAACAAATGATAAACCACAGGGACGAAAAAAGTACTTAACTCAAAAATATAATAAAAAAATTATTTCACATACAACGAGGACAACAACAATGTGCCACCAAAAGCTGTTTAGGCTGTAGTGAAACAACTAAAAAGTGTCACTAAAGGTGGTGAAGTCGATAGTGGCATAACAAAAAGTGCCACTAAAAACCATAAGACCTATATTGACACACCAATAAGTGTCACTAAAACCCTTTAGTGGCAACGTCTTTAGTGACACTTTTTTTTCTGCCACCCATTACTTGTGGGGACTTTAGTGGCACTTGATATCGCCCATTTTATACATATTTATTTTATGCGATATCATTTCTTTTATGTTTGTTTTATGATTATTTTGATGAACTTTGATACTTATTAGAAGATTAATTGAATTATAGGTTTATTTGATGGAATGTGAAGAAAATGAGCATAAATGACTAGTTTTATCAAATCTGAAAGATCGAAGATGTAAGCGAGCTTAAAAGTGATAAAACAATTCATCAATCAAGAGCTTGAATTCTAAGACAATTGACAGCAAGTCCATGCATAACCAATTGGATTAATATCTACTTATGAAGACGGGCTTTTATGGACTTTTAATAGATTAAATTAAAGCTTTGACAATTAAATTCATAAAGGGAGCCCAAGTTTTGTTGGAGGTCGGCTAGAAGTTCACGTGGGCTTTCAAAGAATTCATCCAAAAATCAAATCTTAATCTTATCTTAATATATACTAAAAGGCAACTGACCTAATCTCAATTGACCAATCACAACCTTCAATTTCTCAAAATTAAATAAATCAACACATGTCTAAATTAATTTACACTTTTTGATTTTCCATCACAAATTTACACTTTAACCCACCTTTGAAATAATTATATTTTATTGCTAATGTCTATCTAATAACAAAATATAGCTATAATAGTAATTATAATTAGACTATAAGAAGGATAATCATTTTAGTAATTGGAATCAAACTATATTTAGGATATAATTTTTTTTATATAAACCGAACCCTACAAATAAAATCACAACACCTGAAATCATTAAAAACACCACGAACCAACCACTACTTTTATTGTTTTAACAACCATGACCAACGAAAATAAAATTACTTTTTTGCAGGACATCAATGAAAACTCGGTCAATTGTGTAATCAAGCTTAAGATATTGCTTCACTGGAAGAGTTCGTATAAAAGAAACCCTACTACATCATCCAGTCTTGATATGATTTAGCATTCGGTATTTACATTTGAACATCTCAATTTATTTTTAAGTGTATTTTTACATTTAACGTATAAGTATTTTTTGTTCCATATACTAATTCTTATATTGATAATGTTGTAAAACCCGTGTATTTGACACGGGTCTAAAATCTAGTAAGTATATATATCATCTTTCTATCACAAGAGGTGTGTCTTGTGCTTTTTGGGGAGCCACCAGAAGGAAGGGAGCCAAAAGGCTCTTGGCTTTTGTCGATAGTAGCAGCCGCCAAAGGCAAATCCTTTTGACTTTTTGGTTCGTAGATATCAGACGATTCCCTCTTTATTTTCGTTCGCGTACTAGCAACAAGCAGCAGCAATCTTCATCCCATATTGTTACTGTTTGTTTTCTTTTCTTTATTATTCGGACATTACGTATTTAATTATTGTCTTTGTGTTAGATTTTTTTTAATATAATGATGATTAATTATTCTATGTTAATGCTAGGTAATATTTTTGTTAGTCCATTTATGGGCTAAGTTTTGTCGTCTATTAGATGACGCGAAATAATTATGTGACGGTTACGATATTCTAATTTTAGTGGTTACACTTAATGTTTTGTCGTGATCTTGATGAATTAATTTCTTGCCATTTGTTATTATTATTGTTGGTGATATATGTGTGCTTCGTTGGTGGTACCAGTTGTATGCATATGTGATTTTAATTGTTTGTCTATGAACAATTAACACTAGTTCATGCCTTCATGGTATGATAGTGAACAATATAATAATAATAGGAATTGATCTGTCAAGTGGGATTAGCGGTTGGTGGTACCAGGTTACCCCACATTAGGCAAAACTATTATTTAAAAAACCAAACAAACTGACTAGTTAGGAAAACTATAAACGGAAAGGGTGGTACTCACGGTTATAGTGGAACTCTTTAGTTAGGGGTTTTAGGTAGAGGATACGGACTTGCTAGCGGTTGGTGGTACCACGTGAACTTGTCTAGTGATTTGCTTGATGCCCGGTTATTGTATCAACTATTTTAAATGCAACCTGAACTGTTATGGATCTGATTCAAAGTAGATGATACTTTTAATTTTTATTGTCTTTATATTAAATATTTTCTGAGTTTCTTCTGAACAACCTGCCCCGGTAATACCGGATTCCATTGTCTTTTATTATTATTAGTTTAAGCATCATGACAACTCGGTCATAGAACCCCTCATCTTCTAGAATTACATTAAACTCACATTTTTCCTGAATAAATAGTCCATGTGTTCGATCCTGACTTACCATTTTCTATACTTCTACTGTGTTCGATCCTGACTTACCATTTTTCTATACTATACACGAACGGGTCCACTGCCCGAGAGTGTGCTCTAGTTGACTAATTGGTATATCTTGTTTATAAATTTAAGACTCGATTTTGCACATCAACACTTTTTCAATATTTAGTGACACTTTTTGTGTGCCACTAGAAGGTATTTTTTTTGTAGTGCAAACTGTATTTGTTTGTGTATATATCCTAGCACAAATATAAGATAAACGTTTTATATCACAATATATACGTTATAAAGAACTTTTTTTATTTTATTTTATGATACTGATATGATCATATTTCCTAAAGATATTGTGATGTAAATGGGTACAAAAATACAAACTATAAAGTTGATCAGCCTTCAATTAAGTAAGGATGAACATGGAGAATTTGGTGGCTACACCAACCTTTTAAACTCATAGTTCTACCAACCCTCAACAATTGTAACACAAGTGTTATGATTAAGGGAGAGAATGAAAGACAATCATATTACAATCAGTGACATCTTAACATCCTAATCATCAAATTTTTAACTTAATAAAAAATATAATATAACACAAATGTAGCATTCTAGCTATTGATATATTTGTTACACTTAATTGTTATCATTCCCACATCTATCTTCTCACAATTTTTATTTCTAATTTTTTTCTATCCCAAGTATTCTTAAATGAGCATCTTTCTAACCATTTGGGTTACAGTCCAATGTCCACCTGTCCTCTTAAAAATCGATTTGATGGGAATATCATCCAGGTTTGAATCCCTACAATTCAACCAGCTAAGGTTTCTGGGATCTCACGTTCTCACCGTCAGGCAGCGTTGCAGGGTCGCTAGCTTGAAAGGAAAAATTCATCTACGAGACTAACGGGTTCCTGAGCATTTTTTTTTTTATAAAATGAACATCTTTCTTTTTTTAATTAATAATTTATTTCAAGGTACGAAATTCCCCCCACACTTCTAATTAGGATAATTTGTAGGCTGAAATTGTAGGACTAGATATCATTTCTCTAATCAAATTTATCACCATCGTTCTCATTGTTTCTATATATGTACATACAAAATTCATGCAACTCTTTATCTGTTTTGAGTTTTTTGAATTTTAGTTTTTAAAACAATTATCTTCTTTGAATTGAATTCTTATCGTATTTCTATAGTTTTTTTTAAAAAAAATTTCTTCAGCTCTAATTTTATTCTTCAACTAAGCAATAACAACTTTTTAAAATCTTTATAGGAATTTTACTGTTGCTAATGAATATTGTAATTTGTTTGTACACCGAACCGGGGTCCTAGAACAGAGAGGATGAGGGGTTTTTGGTTGTATATTGGCGATTCCCTTATTGGTAAGGCCGAGCCTTTTGTACGCCAATTAGGTGTATTATGTGTGTTGTAGATGATGTAAATTATGTGTATTGTGTCTCCTTTTATAGGGTAAATGTATCGTGTCCTCCAAGTAGGGTTTTTCCCTTTTGGAATAGATTTGATGTCGTTCATAGAAGATTCATAGCTATCTCCTGCGTAACCAACTGCCTAAGAGATAAGTGCAGATCTTGTTATTGGGAGAATGTATATCCTTTCCATAATTATCGGCTCCAAGGTAGTCTGCGTGTAGGCTCCGTTCGGAGGCTGGGTGGGTAACACCAACAAGCCCCCCAGTTTAATATAAGGAGCTGCGAAGATCGTTGTATTAAACTCGAAAAGCTTCCAATTGCTCGCTAGAGGGTCGTGTTGTCTATAGATTTTTTATCCCTCCTTACTTACACTTCAACAACTTCGTATGTTAAGCCTATCACGAAGTTTGACCAAGCTTTGTCATTTAAGCCATTACAAGGTTTGGTCAATTGTCGAGATGCAAGTAAAAAGGGTTTCAGAAATTATTTTGTAGCCTTCGTTACATTGAGTGAAGTCCATTGGCTATTTCCAGCTGTTAACCCAAAATAGCAAGTCGTAGGAAGTGGCGGGGTAAATTTTGAAAATATGTGTTAGGTTTGCAATTAGTGGGGCGCGTGTCTCGAGGATTTAAATCTACCACTGATCAATATATCCCCCAAAATTCATTTCATTTCCTTCATTTGGTAATTTCAAAAATCTGCCTTTTCTTCTTCCTCTCTCTATCTTGTTTCTTGCTGCAGTGATTCGATAATAGAAGGTCATCGTCGCCGGTTATTTCGATTAAGGTAATACTCTTTTCCTTCAAACCCTAATTTGATCTTTCTTCCAAATGTCAAAGAGGGGTATCCGTAATACTTATTCTTTAGTAGAAGATGATATTTTAGATGACTTTGTTGCTAAGTTCTTCCTTGATCGCCGTCAGTCGTTCCAGTTGCCAAATCGGAATCAGACAATGATGGATCCTCCTACCGGATATGTAGGTGTGTATATTAAGATGTTCACACATGGGAGTGTTAGATACCCATTCTCTAAATTATCTTGATGTCTTGAGATACTATGGTTGTCACATATCCATGATGCATCCGCTCGGGTGTGCTCGTATTATGGCTTTTGAAATTGTGTGTCGAGCCCATGGTGGTACTCCCACTGTGTCACTATTTAGGAAATTGTGTAATGTATGTGCTGCTGGGGATTGGGTAACAATAGCGAATAGGCCAAAGGTAGATTTTATTGTTAAAGGTGGTGTTGACATCCATGATTGGAAGGATGAGTTTGTATATATGCAACGTAGTTTGATTCCTAACGACTATCAGTCTTTGGTTGATCGGGAAAACCTTGTGATTCGTAAAAAAGGGCGGTTTTGATGGTATTCCTCGTAAGAATTTGATATAGTCAGTTTAAAAATAGTAATTTTATTGTTTATGGTACGTAAAAAAGGATGGTATTCCCCGTAAGAAATTTGGCGATATACTTGGGGTGTTGCTTAGGGAGACTATGGTTGTGCATTTGTATCCAGAGGGGATTTTGTTGAAGGATAGGGTTGTAGATAGTATTGCTGAAGACGAGGAAGAGTTTGATGGTAGGTGTTTTTGTATTATGTTTTTGTGTTTTTCTTGTATTGAGGCTAAAATTTGTTGTTTGCGTATATGTCTTACTTGCAATTTGTGAGGAAGGGTGCCAAAGAGGTGTCTGAAATCCCTCGTGCTGAACCTTCTATTGCTGGTGGTGCTGCTGAAACTGTTGCTGACAGTGGGGAGGTTGCTAGTCGACTTCCTTCTCCAAAAAACACCATTGATGTTGAGGCCTTGCCTGATAATGCTTCCAAGAAGAGAAATGATGCTCCATCTGTTACTACCATCGCTGGGCGCCTTAAGAGGGCAAGGATTGCTGCTGCTGCTGATAAGCTGGGTGACAATGCTTCTAATCGTGATGCTGATGCTACTCCCAGGAGGGGAAAACTTGTGGGCAAGCCAACTCGTAGAAACCTTTGTGCAACCACCAGCGATTCTTCGAAAGGTAAATATCTCTTGCTTATGCTGGTTGTTAATGTCTTGTCAAGCTATTTTCTTTTCCTGTTGCTATGTAGTGATAATTTCTATTGTTGTTGTTGCAGTGCTGAATTTTATTAATTGGAGTGGATCTTTCGTTCTTCAATTCCCAAAAAGTCAATTGCTGAGGCTCGTGCTCAAGATCCACAAGAATTTCTGAAGTCTATGAATGAAGACTAGCTTGATGGTGCAACAGCTGATGTTGAGATATGGGGATGCTCTGAAAGATCTTGCTTTGGAGAAGGCTAGAAGTGAAGACCTCCAAAAATTTGCTCAAATGCTTGAGACCAAGCTTTCATCTTGTAACATCCCGAACTTTTCATGTTTGACTTGTTGACTTGTCCGTTAGTTAACGATAGGTTCCGTCAAGTTTATGTGCCTTAATTGGATTATGTGATTAAATGCTTATGTGTTTAATATGTGATGATTAAAGTAAGTCGAATGAAAGTAATTAAAAGTAAAGTTATGAAGGTCAAGTAATTGATAGGTTATTAAGTGTCCCGGTAGGTAAGTTAAGCTTAGAATACGATGTTTTGAAAGTTGAGGGACTTAAAGTAACAAAAGGAAAGTGATGGCCAGGGGTTTAAGGGTTAATTAGGTTTCCCTAATTCTCTAAAATCTGCATCTTACATGTGTGTGAGCCCCAAGCCGCTCCTCCCTCTCTTCCAAAGCAAATTCCCTCCAAAACCCTATGTTCCTTGTGATTATATATAGGTAATATAGGTGATTTCCCTTTGATTTGTGATCATATGAGTCAATTATATTGATCTTGTTCCTGGTCTTAGGGTTTGGGATGGGATAATTACGTTGATCTAGTATTTCCGGGTGGAGTGACTAATCACCAATGTTACAAGAATAACGGGATGCTTAAAGTTGATTAAGTTGATAAAGTTGATTAAGTTGATAAAGTTGATTAAGTTGATTAAGTTGATTAAGTTGATAAGTGATTAAAGATGTAAGACGTGAGAATAAGTTGATTAAGTTGATAATAAGATATGTGTGAAAGAAGTATATGTGCTTTACGTTGTGAGATCACAATGCGACGTGAGAATAAGTAAGATATGTGGATAAGTATGATATATTGTTGATAGGCACAAATAGGTGTAAATACTCTACATGTGCTAATATGTATATGTGTGACATGTTTATGTGTGTTATGCCAAGATATGAGATGTTGATAAAGTTGGAAATGTATGTTGATATGATATGAGATGTTGTTTAAGTTATAAGTATAAGTTGATATAATATGAAACGTGATGGAATGTGGGAATCAGTAAAGATTGGATTATCTTACGATGTTTGTGGAAATTATGTAATGTGATCATGTTTGATATATAAAATATGAAGAAGTTTAATGAAAGTAAAATGAAGAATGCTTTGTTAAAATGTGTGTATCTTACTTAGCTATTTTTATTAGCTAACACTTGCTTTTATGAAAATGTTGTGTCCTTCAGGATAAGCAGGTTTGAGCTAGAGAAAGATTTAGCTCGTGAGATGGGTAGAAGAATAAAGGAAGATTAGCATTAGTTTCCCTATGCTTAGACTTCACCTTTAGCCGTTGTTTGACTACTTTATTTATGATTTATGTTTCATGTAATAATGTGGCATTTATGTTGGCGCCATAACTTGGATTTCATTTACATTGTTTTGATGTTGCACTTAGTAACACCATTATTATGAAAGGTACCATCCGTTACGGATGGGGCAGTTTTCATGTGATCCTTTCCGCTACGTTTTAAACGCCGTTTGGCAAAGTTTTTTGAAAATCCAGGTTTTAAAATGACGGGTGTTACATGGTGGTATCAGAGCAATGGTTTAAGTGAACAAAAGACTGTCCAAAAGCCAAAGGTTTTGGACTTAAACCGATAAAGACTCGATAGGCTTAAGTAGTGAATGCTTTAGCTTTATGATATGATGCTTTTAGGACGGGTTGGGAAGAGTGAGAGTGTAGGTTTGAGGCATATTATGTTTTGTGAATTGTTTAGGCAAATATGAAGATAGCCTCTCGTTGTTTTGTTTTAGTCCGTCCATGATCGTCGTTATATGTAGTAGACAAGATGGTTAATACTTGCGCTAACACTAGTCGAAGAGATGGAGCAATCGCTAGTGTTTCTCCTTCGTATCAAGGTAGGATTGGCAAGGATGCCAACCAAGGGCAGCCCCGTAGGGAACAACCGGAATTCCGTGTGGAGTACATTCAACCTAGGAATGGCTGTGAAGTTGAAGATCATCCGATACTTGAAAGGAATTTTACACGTGCTGAAATGTTTGATGAGTTGAGAGCTATCCGAGCTCAATTAAGAAGGACTCAAAATGAACTAAGATAAGTGAGGGCTGAGAGAGAAGTCAACTCACATGAGGAAGAGCGTTCAACTTCTAATCGCTCCAACCATGCTGAGCCATCCATTCTAAGGTCACAAGATGCTCCAGTGAATGATCGGGTTGTTGTTCATGTTGAGAATGTTAATGCTGGAGGAAATGTGATTCCAGTTGGTTATGTTCCCCGACCTAAGGAGTTTAACTTTGAGAGTTTCAAGAGATGTGGTGCAAAGGACTTTTATGGTAACCTTGATGCAGTTGGTTGTATGGAATGGCTAGAAGATATTGAAGTTGTGTTTGCTTCTTGTGATTGTCCTGAAGTTAAGAAGGTGTTGAGTGCTTCAAGAATGTTGAAAGAGGGTGCTCGTGATTGGTGGAGGGGCACTACGGTTTCTATGACCCCTGTTGTGAGATCCGCTTTGACTTGGGATCATTTCAAGGAGAAGTTCATGGAAGAGTATATTTATACCCGTGAGAAAAGATTGCTCGAGAAGGAATTTCGTGCTCTTAAAGATGATGTTGGAGGCATGGCCAAATATGCTCGTTCGTTCATGTCAAAGATTAAGTTTGTGGGACACTTGGTTCCTCTTGAAGAAGACAAAGTTGATGCATATGTAGATGGTATTCCGGCTAGTTATCGGGGTATTTGTAGGCATCATACTACTCTCGTAGGTGCTATTAAAGAATCTAAGAAGTTGGATGATGATTACAAGTCCGAGAAGGTAATTGTGAAGACTGTTGATGACAAGAAGAGTGGATTCAAGAGAAGGTCGGATGAGTCGTCAGATTCGGGAAAGAAGTTTAAGAATGTTTCGACTTATGAGGGCAAGGATCATGGTAAAGCTAGACAGTGGTGTTCAGTTTGTAGAGCTCATCATAGTAGACCATGTTCGGAGAAAACTAGAAGATGTGATAGCTGTGGTAAGCAGGGACATGTTGCTTCCAGTTGCAAAGATAAGATTCGATGTTACAAGTGTGGTGGGACGGGACATTTGATTGCTGATTGTCCTCAATGGAAAGATGATGCGAAGAAGGATGACACTCAAAAAGCCAAGGCTCGTGCATATCAAATGACTACTATGGAAGATGAGCGTGATGACGAGGTATCTAACAAAGTAATTCTTTAGTAGTTTAACCGATTATATTTATGTTTATATGTGTATGTGAAATGTGTGTTTATTATGAGTTTGTAGTTAGTATAATGTTGCCATGATGGGTTGTAAAGGAAATGTTGGACATTATGATGTGTGATTATAGTTAAAGGTACACGTGTGAGGAATGATATAGTTACATTTATGGTCCAGAACATAATTGTAAATGTATCATGATTCAGGCGTGTTCATTTGACGGTATTCATATGGATTAATGTAAGACATGAAATGAAGGTGATAAAAAGGAGATGGTTGGAAATGTGGTTGAATTTTAAGTGGTAAATGTGAAAAAATGATGACTTATACGTGTGTAGAAAGTAGTGAGAAGAGAATGGAGGTGTTGATATCGTGAGATGATTCTGAGGACAGAATCCTATTAAGGAGGGGAGAATTGTAACATCCCGAACTTTTCATGTTTGACTTGTTGACTTGTCCGTTAGTTAACGATAGGTTTCGTCAAGTTTATGTGCCTTAATTGGATTATGTGATTAAATGCTTATGTGTTTAATATGTGATGATTAAAGTAAGTCCAATGAAAGTAATTAAAAGTAAAGTTATGAAACTCAAGTGCTTGTTAGGTTGATAAGTGTCCCGGTTAGTAAGTTAAGCTTAGAATGCGATGTTTGAGAAGTTGAGGGACTTAAAGTAACAAAAGGAAAGTGATGGCCAGGGGTTTAAGGGTTAATTAGGTTTCCCTAATTCTCTAAAATCTGCATCTTACGTGTGTGTGAGCCCCAAGCCGCCCCTCCCTCTCTTCCAAAGCAATTCTTCATCAAAACTCTTCATTTCTAGGTGATTTCCCTTTGATTTGTGATCATATGAGTCAATTATATTGATCTTGTTCCTGGTCTTAGGGTTTGGGATGGGATAATTACAAATTGTTACCGATTTCGAGTTATTCGGGTGATTAATGGAATGGGTAATGTTGGTGAATGATTAAGGAATCAATTGATGGATTAAAGTCATCAATTGTACCATAAAAGATGTTAATTTATGTCTCCAGGTCGATTTAAGGTGTAAAAGTCGTATAGGATTCGATTGGGAGTCCAAAAGGGTTGAAATCTAATCTGGTCTGCGATACCGCCGATACACACCACGATACCTTCGTGACCACTGTATGGTCTTTTGTTTGGGAACACGATACCTTCGATATACACCACGATATCCACCACGATGTTGTACATCAAAGTGTTTCAAAGTACGTTTAAGTGTCTAGTTGACTTATATTTCAATCATTATTGTACCATAGGTTGTCGGGAACACTTGTCAAGCACGATAAACTCGATTCTGATTGTTGAGTACTCCATTGAGGTAAGATACATGACTTTTCTCACGCTGGAGGCACAACAAAATGTGGTTTTCTATAATTAATCTCTTAATCGGATTATCTTATTTGTGTTGGGTTTTCCGGGTTATGCGGGAGGTTATATGGGAACATATGTATGTTGAAGTAGTTGATTATGTTATAATGACGTTTAAAGTGAAAGTTGTTGATTGCTTATGTAGTGTGATGACTTTAACGATGTTGCCATGAATTGATTATGTTATGTGTTGTTGATAATGTCGTTGATGTGCCTTACTGTTGATATGTAATGACTTGTTTGTGACACTTAAGTATGATATGTCTAGTTCACTAGATACACGTAAGTAATGCTATGAGTTGTGCACGTTAGTGAGATTAAACGTTGAAGTAGATGTGACATTAATTAGGTAATGAAAATACCTAAAGTTAAAGTAAAATGTGAAGTGTGGGAAATCGTTCTAGCCTTAGTGTTAGTGCGTAAAAAGTAAAGTAAAGATGAATAAAAGTGATTAGTTTAGGTGAAAGTGTAGCCTAAGCTAATAAAGATAAGAAGTCTCGAGCATAAGTTGTGTTAAGCTTAACCCGTGCTAGTTGAAAAGCTAGTGCGTATGTCGTCTCTTGAGTGGCTCCTTGCGGCATAGTTACGTTGATCTTGTATTTCCGGGTGGAGTGACTAACCATCAATGTTAAAAGCATGACGGAATACTATAAGTGGTCGCTTGGCTAGCTCCTTGTGGCATAGTTACGTTGATCTAGTATTTTTGGGTGGAGTGACTAACCACCAATGTTAAAAGCATAACGGGATGCTTAAAGTTGATTAAGTTGATAAGTTGATTAAGTTGATAAGTTGATTAAAGATGTAAGACGTGATAATAAGTTGATTAAGTTGATAATAAGATATGTGTGAAAGAAGTATATGTGCTTTACGTTGTGAGATCACAATGCGACGTGAGAATAAGTAAGATATGTGGATAAGTATGATATATTGTTGATAGGCACAAATAGGAGTAAATACTCTACATGTGCTAATATGTATATGTGTGACATGTTTATGTGTGTTATGCCAAGATATGAGATGTTGATAAAGTTGTAAATGTATGTTGATATGATATGAGATGTTGTTTAAGTTATAAGTATAAGTTGATATGATATGAAACGTGATGGAATGTGGGAATTAGTAAAGATGGGATTATCTTACGATGTTTGTGGAAATTATGTAATGTGATCATGTTTGATATATAAAATATGAAGAAGTTTCATGAAAGTAAAATGAAGAACGCTTTGTTAAAATGTGTGTATCTTACTTAGCTAATTTTATTAGCTAACACTTGCTTTTATGAAAATGTTGTGTCCTTCAGGATAAGCAGGTTTGAGCTAGAGAAAGATTTAGCTCGTGAGATAGGTAGAAGAATAAAGGAAGATTAGCATTAGTTTCCCTATGCTTAGACTTCACCTTTAGCCGTTGTTTGGCTACTTTATTTATGATTTGTGTTTCATGTAATAATGTGGCATTTATGTTGGCGCCATAACTTGGATTTCATTTACATTGTTTTGATGATGCACTTAGTAACACCATTATTATGAAAGGTACCATCCGTTACGGATGGGGCAGTTTTCATGTGATCCCTTCCGCTACGTTTTAAACGTCGTTTGGCAAAGTTTTTTGAAAATCCAGGTTTTAAAATGACGGGTGTTACACATCTTCTGATAAAAAAACCGTGGCTGATTTGAAGCATAAACTGAGTGAAGCTGAGACAACATTGAAGTTGCAGGATAGTGAGCTCTCTTCCAAGGTTGAGGAGAATGCCAAGCTGAAGGCTGAGCTGCAAGTCAAATCTAGTGAATCTGCTGAGCAATTGTCTTCTTTGAGTTCAAAAGTTGATCTGTTGAATACCCAGATAGAGTCTTTGAAGCTTGATCGTAAGAGGTTTAATTACTGAGTTTGTTTCGTATGCTTGCAAAACTTTGTTGGGCAGTCGTGAAGTTTGCGAGTCCATTGATGATGGTATTTCTGCTAATCGTGAGGAGGAGAGGATCAAGGTATTGTAGGAATTTGCTGCTGAAGGCCATGTTGATTTGAGCAGGCGTGCAGATTATAAACCTGGTGCTTCTGAGAAACTGTAGAGTGGGAACATGCTACGTTTCCTTTTATTAATGTTAGAGCTCCAATCCTGATGCTTCCATTGATGAACTTCTGCAACTCCATCCCTAGGTATATCTGTTTTATGCTTTTTGACGAACATGTTTGATGTGTAAGCGTATGTACGCTTTTTTAGACAATGTTTTTATTATGTATGTGTATGGAACTCCTGACCCTTTCTACCCACATCAACAACTTCGTATGTTAAGCCTATCACGAAGTTTGCCCAGACTTTGTAGTTAAGCCATTACAAGGTTTGGGCAGCTGCTGAATGTGAGTAAGCTGGGGTTTCAGAGTCCTTTGTGAAGACAAGTCTTTTGTGTCACTAGGTTGGATCCATGGTGATGTTTATAACCCATTTGTAGATGGGTGTATGAATTGTGTGACTGCAGTTTAATGAATGTATGCATGCTATAATATTGTATGTAGGTAGGTGCTTTTATTTGAGCAACCTTTAATGTGTTTGTTTTGTATGTGTGAGGTTGCGATCCTCTTCACTAAAACAAGAATATGTGTGCAAAATTTAAATGCTTTTATTAAAATGAAACTGGGGAGGGATTACATGCTTTTATTGCTGGTGGTTACATGTTTTTCCTTGTTAACCTTTTGGTATCTCGACTTGAGTTTAGGGTACTCCGAGGCATGTATGGATTACATCAAAAACACTGCGAAGTGAAAACCGGTGGCTCGGCCTTCGCTGGTTGGGTGTTTTTGTAACACCCGTTTTGTAAAAATATGGATTTCCAAAAATTTTCGCCTAACGACGTCAATAAAGCGGAAACAGTTTATTAAAGACCTCAACCAAGGAAAACAGTTGAGAAACATAAGTGGTGTTACTAATAGCATCAAATCAGTAATAAAAGAAATCCATAAGATTGCCCAACATAAAGCAATCATAACATAGTCATTACATAAGTTCCATAAAGAAAATCAATAACATAAGGTCTATGCGAAGCTATTGGGTAAACTAAAGCCAGCTTGATCATCTACCCATCTCTCGCCAAAGCTTTACACGTCATCTCATTGCCTAACCTGAGGGGTGTCAACACATTAAAAGAAACAAGTGTTAGCTATAAAGCTAAGTAAGATAACACCAGGTTTAAGCAAAACATTTCATCCATTTAAATCGTCACTTTAAAGCATTACGTCATTTTAATTAGGCATTCATACCACCGTATAACATATCCACATCACATATCACATCACATATAAGCATAGAGTTCATGACCCTAAGCGTGCCTAATCAATTTGATCACTTGATTCACCTCGTTAAGTTGTAACCGAAGTTACCGTTTTTAAGGAAAGACAATGTCGATCCATGAGTAGCCCGTTATGTTCATGACATTAGGTGGGTCATCAGGCCACCCGAAACTACTCGCCACATATGACTTGTTGCAAGGAACCACCCGAGCAACCATTTTAACATACCTATAACCACCGTCAGGCATGACGTACCTATTACCACCGTAAGGCACGATGTACCTATTACCACCGTAAGGCACGATGTACCTATTACCACCGTAAGGCACAATGTACCTATTACCACCGTAAGGCACAGTGTACCTATTACCACCGTAAGGCACAGTGTACCTATTACCACCGTAAGGCACAGTGTACCTATTACCACCGTAAGGCACAGTGTACCTATTACCACCGTAAGGCACAGTGTACCTATTACCACCGTAAGGCACAGTGTACCTATTACCACCGTAAGGCACAGTGTACCTATTACCACCGTAAGGCACAGTGTACCTATTACCACCGTAAGGCACAGTGTACCTATTACCACCGTAAGGCACAGTGTACCTATTACCACCGTAAGGCACAGTGTACCTATTACCACCGTAAGGCACAGTGTACCTATTACCACCGTAAGGCACAGTGTACCTATTACCACCGTAAGGCACAGTGTACCTATTACCACCGTAAGGCACAGTGTACCTATTACCACCGTAAGGCACAGTGTACCTATTACCACCGTAAGGCACAGTGTACCTATTACCACCGTAAGGCACAGTGTACCTATTACCACCGTAAGGCACAGTGTACCTATTACCACCGTAAGGCACAGTGTACCTATTACCACCGTAAGGCACAGTGTACCTATTACCACCGTAAGGCACAGTGTACCTATTACCACCGTAAGGCACAGTGTACCTATTACCACCGTAAGGCACAGTGTACCTATTACCACCGTAAGGCACAGTGTACCTATTACCACCGTAAGGCACAGTGTACCTATTACCACCGTAAGGCACAGTGTACCTATTACCACCGTAAGGCACAGTGTACCTATTACCACCGTAAGGCACAGTGTACCTATTACCACCGTAAGGCACAGTGTACCTATTACCACCGTAAGGCACAGTGTACCTATTACCACCGTAAGGCACAGTGTACCTATTACCACCGTAAGGCACAGTGTACCTATTACCACCGTAAGGCACAGTGTACCTATTACCACCGTAAGGCACAGTGTACCTATTACCACCGTAAGGCACAGTGTACCTATTACCACCGTAAGGCACAGTGTACCTATTACCACCGTAAGGCACAGTGTACCTATTACCACCGTAAGGCACAGTGTACCTATTACCACCGTAAGGCACAGTGTACCTATTACCACCGTAAGGCACAGTGTACCTATTACCACCGTAAGGCACAGTGTACCTATTACCACCGTAAGGCACAGTGTACCTATTACCACCGTAAGGCACAGTGTACCTATTACCACCGTAAGGCACAGTGTACCTATTACCACCGTAAGGCACAGTGTACCTATTACCACCGTAAGGCACAGTGTACCTATTACCACCGTAAGGCACAGTGTACCTATTACCACCGTAAGGCACAGTGTACCTATTACCACCGTAAGGCACAGTGTACCTATTACCACCGTAAGGCACAGTGTACCTATTACCACCGTAAGGCACAGTGTACCTATTACCACCGTAAGGCACAGTGTACCTATTACCACCGTAAGGCACAGTGTACCTATTACCACCGTAAGGCACAGTGTACCTATTACCACCGTAAGGCACAGTGTACCTATTACCACCGTAAGGCACAGTGTACCTATTACCACCGTAAGGCACAGTGTACCTATTACCACCGTAAGGCACAGTGTACCTATTACCACCGTAAGGCACAGTGTACCTATTACCACCGTAAGGCACAGTGTACCTATTACCACCGTAAGGCACAGTGTACCTATTACCACCGTAAGGCACAGTGTACCTATTACCACCGTAAGGCACAGTGTACCTATTACCACCGTAAGGCACAGTGTACCTATTACCACCGTAAGGCACAGTGTACCTATTACCACCGTAAGGCACAGTGTACCTATTACCACCGTAAGGCACAGTGTACCTATTACCACCGTAAGGCACAGTGTACCTATTACCACCGTAAGGCACAGTGTACCTATTACCACCGTAAGGCACAGTGTACCTATTACCACCGTAAGGCACAGTGTACCTATTACCACCGTAAGGCACAGTGTACCTATTACCACCGTAAGGCACAGTGTACCTATTACCACCGTAAGGCACAGTGTACCTATTACCACCGTAAGGCACAGTGTACTTACCTCGTAGTAGTGTACGCGAGCAAACAGAGAGCTAATAGTGCTTAATAGTAATCCCCGACACCTATCGTACATAACATATGAAATATAAGTCATTTGGGACCTTAAAACGACTCTCGTATGACCTTAGGACTGACTACGTAAAAGTCCAGCATTAAACCTTACGAATTTAGCCTAAAACGAATTTAGAAAACGAATTTGAGCATCAAACGAACTTAGCCTTCGTTTTTAGCTTCGAACGAAGATGATCTTCGTTTTGTCAAACGAAGTTAGATTCCAGAAAACGAATTTAACACATAAACGAACTTAGACTTCCATTTCATGCCAAACGAATTTAGACTTTTACTTAGCAAACGAGTTTAACTCACACTTTATCAAACGAAAATAGACTCCTAGTGAACGACTTTAGTTTCCCACGAAGTTAAACTTCGTTCACCAAACGAAGATGACCAACAGGGAACGAATTTAGCTATCAGAAACATAACTTCGCCCAGAATTCATAAAACGACTTGTTCTTCGATTTTTTCCAGAAACAAACGACTTGGGCTTCACCCAAAACATGATTTTGACATTGTTAAACATATTTTGATCATTCAAATCGATTACAAACTCGTTTGACACCGTTTAGATCATTAATTAGCCAAAGACACAACATGAACCCTAATTAGACAAAAACCCTTTTAAAATCAGATTTGATTCAAATAGAAACATCTTTAGATCTGAAATATAGCCAACGAATCATTGATTACCTGTAGCAAAAGATGGCCGATTGATTTCCAATATAAAACACTCAATTTATTGACCAAAAACTTGAAGATTTGCTAAAGAAATCAATTAAGGAATTGGAAAGGCTTAATGTGTGTTTAAGATTAGGGAAAATGGCTGAAACTAATCAGAGATTAGGCTACCCTAATCACAATTTTCGTTTTTAACTTTACACCTTTGGCAAAACTAGTCCCTGGGCTTCATATTGACTTTATTTCGCTTTAAAACACTTATTGGGGATACATATAACACACTAAAGCACTTCGCACACTACAAAGGCCTTTTACACATCATTTAGTCCACTTTATTGTCACTCATTAAAGATAATTAAATCTCACATATAGGGCACATAAACATATAAACACATATTTCCACACAAACGTATCACGGACTTATAATTTGACCTAACGACGTTAGTCAACATATACGTTTAAGTTTTGGGATGTTACAGTTTTTCTCGTGTCCTGTTGTGTAAGTGGCACGAGTTTTTTCACTCTTTTTGTAATCTTTGCAGTTAATGCCTCGGAAAGAGTCTTGAGTAGTTGTTTTGTTTATCTCTAGATTAGTTGACTTTTGTTATTGTAATTGTAATCGTTGGCGACTAGTGCCTTGCTAGTTGTCTTTTTAATAAAATTCTGCCGTTCTAAAAAAAAAACAAAAAAAAACAAAAAAAAACATGAATTTCAGCAATGTCTGTGTAATAGGTTGTGTTCCCCTCCGCTTATTCTTCAAGAGAATGCTTTCCTAGGTGATTGTGTATGTGGCTTCGATACCATTGTCTTTGATGTTGGGTGTGAAATCTTCTTTCTTTACTTGCCGGCGGATTCCTTTGACTAAATGTGACAACTTTCCAGTCTTGACTGCTTCATCTATTGCCTTCTTCAACTGATAGCATGAATTTGTGCCGTGTCCTATATCATTGTGGAACTCGCAGTATTTGCTTTTGTCTCTACGTCCTGTGTCAGGCATCTTGGGTGGTGCTGGAAATGTCTTTCCCACTGCTTCTGTTAGCAGTATCTCCCTTGGTGTCTTGGTTATTTCTGGGAGTGTCATTGGGTTGT
>CM067172.1:3269234-3308522 GCA_034093135.1 Erigeron breviscapus | reverse complement strand
TGTAATATCTTATGGAAGCAAGTGTTATTCAAGCTGCATCAACAATGTATTAGCATTCAGTCCAAGTCGAAGAGGAGGATTGAAGATAGAAGACCAAGATGTTAGTGGAAGATAGCTTGGGATTAGCAGTCAGCTTGGAAACACTTAGGCAGATTGGTGCCTTGACAAACGGCCCAATCTGTGTCTGACAATCAAGTGAAGATAACAACCTGGATTGAAGATAAGGACAAATGACGTGACTAGGAAGATTCCTAGGATCCAGGTTGGTGGTTGTTTTACATATGCGTGTCCATACTCCTATTGGTAGATGAAGAATGTGCGTCAGTACGTGGGGGACCACAAGTACCATGAAAGGCACGATTGATTATTCCTTCATCAACCACTGAATGAAGAACACAGTAGCTGCAACGGACACCTAATGAAGGAGCGCTTTCGCCTATAAAAAGCCTCATTCATGGATTGCATATGTGTGGCATTTCCTGAGAATCATTCTTCACACAAGTTTCTCTGCTCTTACACACAGCTTAGTCTGTACGAGATCAGCTTGGGCTGATTCTCTTGAGCTGAAACTTATTGATTGTTGTTTGTCATTTCATAGGGTTGTTTAGATATCTATAGGCTATCTTTATTCCGCAACAACCCTGTAATTCTTTGTATAGATTATTTCTTAATAAAGATTACATTTGAAAACCACAATCTGTGTTCAAGAATGTTTTTGGTTCTTTACTGCTTTACTGTTTTAATGATTCCTGCTCTTTACTTACTTGCTTAATATTCATTAACTGAATCTTAAAACGTTTTGTGTTTAAAAGTTTGTAAAGATTGAAGAAAGTTGTATTCACCCCCCTCTACAACTGTTCTGTGTTCAATATACTTTGGTATATTGATACACCGTGGGACGTATCATAAGCTATCCACGGAATTGTGAGAGAGTCTACTTTCTTATGGTAATGCTTTTAAAAGATGATTCTAATGTCAAATCACCTGAAGGGTTGATTTAGTGAGTGAAGGTCGAATTCCGTCGAACCTCCGATGCATCAAGCCTTGTCATGGGTCATGTTTATAGGTATCTAGGCTTGAGTCATGACCATAAGTAAGTGGGTACTTGTTTAGCTCATTATGTCATTTAATGATTATAGGTAGTCGGGAATACTTGCAAAGCTCGGTAACTTACGTATCATTTGTTGTGCGCTTCTACGAGGTAAGATACACAACTTTGTCACGCCGAGGGTTCAACAAAAACATAGTTTTCATATAATAACTTCCCCAATTGTTATCTTGTTTGCTTATGGGTATTCGGAATTATTCGGGAGGTGATATGGGCTATGTAGATGAATATTGAAGCCTGAAATGCTACCCCAATGATATGAGATGATATGTATTGTTATGAAATGATATGAGATGATATGTATTGTATGATATGCTATGAGATGATATGTATTGTTATGATATGCTATGAGATGATATGCTTTTCAGATGAGATGCCATGAAATGCTTTGAGATGTTATGAAATACGATATGTAATAATATATGATATGAGATAAATGATATACAATTGATAAACGATATGAGACGATAGATGATATGCAATGATACGCGATATGAGATGGGAAATGATATGTATATGTGCATGTGTAGATGTGAAATGTGATGATTACGTGGCTTGTTCATCTAGTTCACTAGACTTATAAGTTGCCATGACACGTGCACGTTTAAGGGCCCAAACGTTAAGATGAAACTATATGATGAATGTTTAGGAAATGTGCACACCTAAACTATATGAGATGTGAAATTGAGCTCGTAATTTAGATGAAAGTGTTAAGCTTAACCCGTACTTGCCCTTGCCCAGCTAGTGCGTAGATGTGGTTGCTTGGGTGGCTCCTTGCAACATGGTTTTAGATGTGAAGAGTAATTCGGGAAGGTTTGACCAGCCCCATTGTCTTGAACATACGGATTACTCCGGGATTGGCTTGCCATTCCTTAACGACATTGATGTACCGCCGAAAGGTTTGTTCATCTAGTCGGGTGTGAGGTTCCCTGTATGGTCCTATGACCTTACACCTTATATGAGATGCGTGACTTATGTCACAACTACAAAGATGTTTAAATGTTATATGTGAAGATGCAAAAGATGACTAGGCACATTTAGGATGACCCATCCTATATGAAAGATGTTTAATGCAAGATGTGTTATAATAGATGTGATGACTTGTGATGATATGTGCCTTAAAGATGAAATGTGACTTTTCTATAATGTTTAAATGGACAAATGTTTTATTAATGATGTGTTATCTTACTTAGCTAATTCGTTAGCTAACACTTGTTCTTTTTAAATGTGTTGTGCCCTCAGGTCCAACATTAGAGAGCAGGTAGATGTGAGAAGTGCGAGGCATGGGTAGATTGCAATGAGGATGACTATAGTTTACCCATAGTGGCTGCTCGCATTAGACATTTGATTTATGTTTAGACATTAATGATTCGTATTTACTATGTTGTCGGTTGTTTAATGTTGGGCAACCGACGGATTTCCATTTGAACTTATTTTGATGACATTGCTAGTAACACCAATTAATAAATGAACCAAACAGATTCTTTTGGTTTGGTCTTTTAAAGTTTACTTCCGCTTTCTTTGACGCCATTAGGCGAAAAATTTTGGAAATCCATATTTTTAAACGATAGGTGTTACAGTCCGTTTAACAAATAAATTTGCCAAATCACTATAAACTGGTTTATGTATGCATCAATATAGTATGATGTTGATGCGTGTATTTTAGTGCATATTTTGTTAAATCGTTTTGCTCGTAAAAATCACCCAAGTTATAAATTTATAAAACAAGGATATACTAATATCTATATTACACACACGGGCAGTGTACCCCGTCGCATATAGTATAGCTAGTAGTAAGTCCAGGATCGTCCAAGGGAATTAGTTTAGTTGTTAATAACAATATTAAATTTAGTCTAAAAAAGAAGTGTAAAATTGGGGGGTTGTGACCGAGTTGTCACGTTGTTTAACAAACTACAAGTGATCTTTTTGAAAGCTTTTAAATGATTGAAAAGTAAATTTTGGCTTAAGTGGATCAAAAGATAAATAGCCTAAAAATAGTTTTTTAACTATTTTTAACGAAAAGAGTTTGTTTGATATTTGTAACCAGAAATGTTTTCAACCCCCAGTTTATAATCAGACTATCACTATCCGATTATTAAACTAATGAGTGAAAAGTTTAACCTTGAAATGGAAGAGTACCAAGTAAGATTGGTAAGTGTAGAATGAGAACAATAATCGATACAAGCAATAAATTAAGGACAATTAACTTCTACTCAATGTTAGATCCCAACGGCTTCTCCACGTAACCTTTGTGATCTACCCAATTGTAATTTGAAAGTAATTCCAACAATTAAAACTAAATCTTCGTGAATCTTAACTAAAATTGATGAGACTTTTCGCACAATGATTTTTATCGAAACCGAATTTATTATTAACTTCTAAAAATAACTTCAACGAACAATCTTCTCACAATTGTTTACTGAATGAACTAAACTTTAACTTGAGAATAACTTAAGAGTTCAACGTAACCAACTTAATTTTACAAACTACAACTAATGAACAAAAGTAACAATGATTTTTGGTGAAGTTGTTGTGCCCAAGATATAACTAAATGGTGTGGAGAACCTTCTCCTGAGCACACTTTTGAATATTGTTTTGTTGAGCACACTTTTGAATATTGTTTTGTGACTGAACTTGGTGTGGAGACCTTAGGATTCTTCCCATGCACCTCTCAGGCACACTTCAATTCATCTGCCGCATGCTCTTTTTATATCCAAACTTTTCAACAATTGCATTGAATTTAGGAAACATAGGAAGCAATGCTCTGTAGTAAATAGTGAACTTCTTAGCCAAATATAGTATCAAAAACATGACCTTTGAAGTGAGTTCTCCAATTCATTGTTGCATATATTAATTTAATGGGGTCGAGGTGATTAAAGTCGCTTTCATGTTTTATCTTTATGCTCCAAACTTCCAAAACGTGAACATGGTGGCTAATTCGTCGAAAGTAATCAACATGAAACTTGTAGATCTTAATTTTCTGAATCCGTAGAAAGTTGAATCGTCTCGATCGGAGTTCGAATGAATAAAATATGGCCAAAACAGTGCAACAACGTTTCTATTGTCTTTTTTAGTGCATTTACCATCAATTTCCAATGCAACCTACAAAAACACTTATGCAAGTAATAAGTAACTAAAACACATTAATTTATATTCAAATGGGTCATATTTGTACATTAAATGCACAAAATGCTCACATAAATATGTATAATTTGAGCGTTATCAAATTCCCCCACACTTGAATTTTGCTTGTCCTCAAGCAAAATATCATTTAAAGCAGAGAATTTCCTTGACTTGACTTTCCACACATTCGATTTTTCATAAGATATAGAATTATTACTAATTCTATGTAGTTTAAATTTATAAAAATCAAGATATTTTTGTCATTCGGAATGATCAATCAGTATGATTATCTAGATAATACCTTAAGCTTAGGGCAAGAGAATGGATCATTAATAGCATCGTGTCCATGTTTGTGTTTACATTTTTATCGGTTTTTCTTTTCCAATACCCATTAAACTCATGTCTACTAATCATGCAATTTGAAATAGAATTTATATTTTACCTTCATTTTTCCTAGTTCCATATTTCCATTTATTATTGAATGCTCATACAAGAGACAGCTTATTTTTTGTAATGACACATGGGTCTCCCGACATCAGGGTGGTGAGTCTGTTCAAGCTATAGACACTTTACATTTCTGTTAGGACCAGTTTACTGGTAAACTGGCCAGTCTCCAGTTGCACCTGGAGACCCAGTGAAACTGGAGACCCAGAAGATTTGTCCAGAAATATATTGAAGTCCAGTTGCATCGTACAGTTAACGCAATTGAAGACTTCCTCCAGTTGAGAACTGACCAGTTGAAGAATCCTTCCAGTTGAAGTCGAAGACAACAAGTGGAAGATAGAGAATGAGAATGGCAGCGAAGCCCAGTTGACATTCTAGTCAGTTACAAACTGGAGACCCAGAAGATTTGTCCAGAAATATATTGAAGTCCAGTTGCATCGTACAGTTAACGCAATTGAAGACTTCCTCCAGTTGAAGTCGAAGACAACAAGTGGAAGATAGAGAATGGCAATGGCAGCGAATCCCAGTTGACATTCTAGTCAGTTACAAACTGGAGACCCAGAAGATTTGTCCAGAAATATATTGAAGTCCAGTTGCATCGTACAGTTAACGCAATTGAAGACTTCCTCCAGTTGAAGTCGAAGACAACAAGTGGAAGATAGAGAATGGCAATGGCAGCGAATCCCAGTTGACATTCTAGTCAGTTACAAACTGGAGACCCAGAAGATTTGTCCAGAAATATATTGAAGTCCAGTTGCATCGTACAGTTAACGCAATTGAAGACTTCCTCCAGTTGAAGTCGAAGACAACAAGTGGAAGATAGAGAATGGCAATGGCAGCGAATCCCAGTTGACATTCTAGTCAGTTACAAACTGGAGACCCAGAAGATTTGTCCAGAAATATATTGAAGTCCAGTTGCATCGTACAGTTAACGCAACTGAAGACTTCCTCCAGTTGAAGTCGAAGACAACAAGTGGAAGATAGAGAATGGCAATGGCAGCGAATCCCAGTTGACATTCTAGTCAGTTACAAACTGGAGACCCAGAAGATTTGTCCAGAAATATATTGAAGTCCAGTTGCATCGTACAGTTAACGCAACTGAAGACTTCCTCCAGTTGAAGTCGAAGACAACAAGTGGAAGATAGAGAATGGCAATGGCAGCGAATCCCAGTTGACATTCTAGTCAGTTACAAACTGGAGACCCAGAAGATTTGTCCAGAAATATATTGAAGTCCAGTTGCATCGTACAGTTAACGCAACTGAAGACTTCCTCCAGTTGAAGTCGAAGACAACAAGTGGAAGATAGAGAATGGCAATGGCAGCGAATCCCAGTTGACATTCTAGTCAGTTACAAACTGGAGACCCAGAAGATTTGTCCAGAAATATATTGAAGTCCAGTTGCATCGTACAGTTAACGCAACTGAAGACTTCCTCCAGTTGAAGTCGAAGACAACAAGTGGAAGATAGAGAATGACAATGGCAGCGAAGCCCAGTTGACATTCTAGTCAGTTACAAACTGGAGACCATCAGTGGAAAGCTCTTACAAAGCTTTACACTGATTACGAGGAATTGACTTTTGTGCTTTATGTACTTTTACTCGGATAATAAGATTTATCTTATTATTTAAGTACAAAAAGGTACATAAAGCTGGTTGAATAAAGTTGCTTTATACTGCAACTTTACACTGCATTTTATACGGCCAAAGTTAACATCCCAATGTTAACTTTGCCTATAAATACAAGTCATTGCACAACAAGAATAATAAGTGATAAAACTCTTCAAAAGTTGAACACTTCACACTTTGCAAACCTGCAATATTCTTGGTGAACTTGTGCAATATTCTTTCAATCGTAAAAAGGAACATTTCACAACTTTAAGTGTTTCGATTGTTTAGAGAAATTCCAAGTGTAGATCAATTGTAGTTCATAGGTTGTTAGGATATTTACATACTTGTATTATCTTGGTTCCGCAACAACCTTGTAATTTATTTAAAGTTAATAAATAAATTACACTTGAAAATTACATATTGTCTCACCAATTTATTTTATAAGTATTTTGTATTATTGCATTGTTCTTTACTTATTGTCACTTAAATAAGTAATCTATCTAGAACTTGGTATATACTCCTGTAACTGGTCGTCTCTAGTTCAGTGCTTATATTGCAAAGTAACTCCACCATCGACATTGAGGTGTCTTCAGGTAGTACCATCTATTGAGTTGGGACTTACAAGTGGTATCAGAGCAGAAGGCTAATAAACTTTCCTAGATCTGCTAAGATGAACACTACTGAAGGTGGAGATGGTTCTGGTCAAGGTGAAACCCTCTAAATAATAATGCACAGCCGTTTCAAAATGTTAATACAAACCCTCCTCCTCCTACTGCCCCAAATCACGTCCATGTACATTATTCCAACACTCCTGTTCCAAAATTTGATGGAAACAGTGAGACCTTTGGTACATGGAAGGCCAGAATGCTTTTGCATTTCGGTGGGATATATAGAGGTATATGTTGAAAATCCTTAAGGATGGACCATATATACCCATGTCTCTTGGGGTAAGTCCTCTTCTAGATCCAACTGGAAGAAAAGGTTCTAGAGAAAAGCTCGAAGACCATTGGTCTGATGAGGATCGTAGACTTGTAGATCTGGACACCAGACTCAAGAACATGATCCTTGGAGCTGTTCCTGAAGATCTAATTCCAACACTTGTGTTGTTCCCAGTGCAAAGTCAATGTGGGATGAATTAGTTATTCAGTTTGAAGGAGGTGATGACACTATTGTCACCAGGAAAGTTGCCTTGAACAAGAAGTATGAATCCTTCTTTGCTCTACCCAATGAAAGTCTAACTGGTACATACACCATATTTTCTAGCCTCATTAATCAGCTGAGAGGCTTGGGTGTAGAGAAGGATAAGGATATTCTTCTTGAGAAGTTTTGTGATATTCTTCCTTTCAAATGGGAAAACATGGTTCTTGTCTTAAGATAAGGTAAAACCTTGCACAGCCATACTCTTGCATCGCTCTATGGAGCCTTCAGATTCACTGAAGATAATAATGCTGCAAGACTGGTGGCTGAGCAAGATGCCATGAACCATGCCCAGAGTCCCAAGGTTGCTAGTGTAACTGAGCGACCTTGTGCTGCTTTAATGTCTGCAGAGAGTGTCCAGGCACACTCAATGAAGGAGATGTTAAACAGTTTCTTGAACTCTGGCCTGACCACTGAAATCAGTGATGGTGTGATGAAACTGACGATGATGATCTGGTAGCCATGATTGCTAAAACCTTTAACAGGTTTAAGCATAAATCTAAAAGATTTAATGGCCCAAACAATGCTTCCAGCTCCAGCTCTCTGGATAAAACCAATCTTACCTGCTATAAATGCGGTAAGAAAGGTCATTTTATGAAGGAATGCAGATCTAGTCAGATGAAAAACCAAACTGGCCCCCCTGTCCCTAATTTCAATCGGCCTGATGATAGCTACAAAGCTAAATATAAAAAGCTTAAGGCCTAGATTGCCCTCCTGTCCATGGAAAAAGAAAAGGATCAGTGCTTAATGGCACAAACTGAGGGAAAATGGGAGTACTCTGATGACTCATCAGCTGATGAAGAAGAGGAAAGGGACATGTGTTTCATGGCCTTGGAAGATCAACAGCAGCATGTGGCAAAAGAAGATGTCATCACTGGAAGATGGGTGGAAATCATTTTGAAGAAGGTATGTGATTATGACAATCAGGTTGACCCTGAACTGAAACTGGACCTTGCTGAATCATTAAGTGGTGATTTGGCTTTTGTGGAAACTGTTAGAGCAGATAGTGAAAGATATCTTGACACTATCTTAATTGAACTAAACAATGTTAAGCCACAACTGAATGATTTACAAGTGTCTAGTTGGCTCTCAAGGAGTCAGTTTTAAAATTGAGGCTTTGGAACTTGATAATCAAAAATTATTTTCTGATCTTGAAAAAGAACAAAAGATTATCAAGTCATGGGTAAAAGCATCTGGTAAGAACTATGATGCATTTTCTAGAACTATCGATGCCCAGAAGAATGCATGGAAATCTGGAGATCTGAAGATGGCAGCTCTCATACCAGATCTTCATGCATTGCCTCCAGCTCTCAGGGTTGAAACTCCTTATGATCAACCTGAAGCTGTTGAAACTGAACCCATTGAGACCACCCCCATTGAGGTTAAACCTGGAGCCAAACAGGCTAGTGCTCCAGTTAAAAAGGCCACTGGTAACAAGCCTTTACCTCAAAAGTCTAAGGTGCCCAAGACCCAAAAGACTAAAACTCCAGCTGAACCAAGGTCCAAGGTTCAGCTGCCTGATGAAAACAATATTTTGTTTAAACTGGAAAGTCAACTCCAACTTTTGTCTCGACAGGTTCAGAGTTGTACTGCCGGATTAAAAATCTGGAAGGAGGTTCATCACCTTCAGTTTTAAAACAAAATATTAAAACCCCCTTCAAAACTAAAACAAAGAATGTTCCATCTGGAACTAAAACTGATAAGAAAAAGGGGAGCAGGTATCAAATACCAATCGTTTTTACTCCTGCACCTGGATCTGGTGAAAAAGGTCCAGATGTAGTCTTCAGTTTACCTCCACAACAATCAACTGTGACTTCTGTAGAGAAGTCCAGTGAACCCATCAAGAAAAGATGGGATCACAAAAATAACTGATGATTTTTGTGGGTGTGCAGGGCGATCGAAAGAAGAATATCTGGTATCTGGACAACGCTGTTGGCCGGACTATGACCGGATGTAAGCCCCTGCTTGAAGAGTTCACGGTCCAAGATGGACCGACAGTGACGTTTGGTAATGATCAAATGGAAAGACTGAAGGATATGGTGTGCTCAATAATGGACAAGTCGAATTCAAAAGAGTTGCATTTGTGAATGGTTTGAAATACAACCTGATCAGTGTCAGCCAACTTTGTAATGATGGCTTCAGAGTTTTGTTCGATATTGCTCAAGGCACCATATTTAACAAGGATTGGAAAGTGGTGATGGTTGCACCAAGAAAAGGTAATGTGTACATCATGGATATGGAACCAGCTCCTAAAGAGCAGTGCTTCTATACCAAGCTGATGAGGACACCAACTGGCTGTGGCATAAAAGATTATCCCATCTTAATTTCAAAAATATTAACAAGTTGTCTCGCAAACAACTGGTTGATGGGATACCACAGATTTCTTTTATAAAGAAAAGCCATGTCCAGGGTGTGAGATGGGCAAGCAGAAAAGGGCCAGTTTCAATTTGTGAAAAGTGATTTAGGAGCATATGGAACAGTTAAGAGATTTATATCTCTTGAACGGGATGATTTAGGAGCCATTTGAAAATGAAATTGAAATTTAGGAATTAGGGTTCTTGATTTATGAAGCAGAGAGAGAAATGAAGCAATTTTAGATGATTGGGAAGTAATGAAAGAATGTGAAGGAAAGTAAATGTGTTCGGAGTAAATAAGGGTATTTATAAGGAATTCAAGATCCCAATGTAATACCAAAAATTATATTTTATCAACAAAATCAATTTTGTAGATATTTTTACAAAATAAGTTTGAATTTTGAATAAAAACATAATTAATTGTGTCAGCATTAAATGCTACGACGGCTTATCTTACCCACGCGCCCACTAACATTAATTTTTCCCAATACAAACAGTGTTCATTTACCAAAATGACTTTAAACACGTCAGATGACGATACCAAGTGGTTTAAAACACTCGAGTACCATCACGTGTCACAATATTGACCAAGTATTTCTAACGTTATAAAAAATAAGACAAGACTGAATCTGGTCACTGGAGGATTAGTCCAGTGCCAGTTTCCAACTGGAGAGTTCTCCAGTTGCCATTTTCAAACAAAACGAATTTTTGTCAGAAAATTATTTTTGAGTCTTTCCCCCTAAAATGATGATCCAGAAATCTATTAGTGCCAGGATAGTATCACAAAGGCGTTCGATAGCCTGGCGAGCAAAGATTACCTGGACCTACTCAACTGGAGAACTTCATCAGTGTCACTGACGCGTTCAATAACAAAGAAATCTCCAGTTTTAAGGATTTAACATTCCCAGTTCGCTGATGAGATGTTTAAAGGTTTTCTCATCAAGAGGTTTTGTAAAAACATCAGCGCGCTGTTTGTCAGTGGGGATGAAATGAATTTCAATGTCTCCTTTCATAACATGATCACGAATAAAATGATACCTGATGTCAATATGCTTTGTCTTGGAGTGCATCACTGGGTTGTGAGATATAGTAATTGCACTGGTGTTGTCACAAAAGATTGGGGTCCTTGTATACTTTTGACCATAATCTAGTAACTGGTTCTTGATCCAGAGAATATGGGCACAGCAACTGGCCACAGAAATGTACTCTGCCTCAGCAGTGGACATAGAGACTGAAGTCTGCTTCTTGCTAGTCCAACTTACCAGTTTTCCTCCAAGGAAATGACAACCACCAGTTGTTTATTTTCTATCTATCTTACAACCTGCATGATCTGAATCTGAATAACCCATTAGATCTAATCCTGAGCCTTTGGGGTACCAAAGACCAAGATTAGAACACCCTTTCAGGTATCTAAAGATACGCTTAACAGCGTGCAAGTGTGATTCTTTTGGGTTAGCCTGAAACCTGGCACATAGACATGTTGCAAACATTATATCTGGTCTACTGGCAGTTAAATACATCAGTGAACCAACCATACCACGATAGTCAGTTATGTTCACTGGTTTGCCAGTTGGGTCAGAGTCCAAATTTAATGGTGCTGCAATAGGTGTGTTTTTCGATGGGATTGATCATATTTGTATTTTCTTAACAAATCTCTGACATATTTTCCTTGGTTTATGAAAATTCCATTTTCAGTTTGCTTAATCTGAAGACCTAAGAAAAATGTTAATTCTCCCATTAAACTCATCTCATACTCACATGACATGATTTTAGAAAACTTTTTACACATTGCATCATCAGTTGAACCAAATATAATGTCATCAACATAAATTTGTACCAATAAGATATTACCTCTTTTTTTCAAGATAAATAAGGTATTATATATTGCACCTCTTTGAAAGCCATTTTTAAGAAGATGTTTAGTTAAAGTATCATACCAGGCTCTTGGGGCTTGTCTTAAACCATACAAAGCTTTGTTCAGTCTATAAACCCAATGAGGATGCTTCTCATCGATGAAGCCTGGAGTCTGCTTAACATACACAACTTCTTCTAATGTTCCATTAAGGAACGCACTTTTGACATCCATCTGGAAGACCTTGAACTGCAGATGGGCTGCATAAGCCAGAAATATTCTGATCGCTTCAAGTCTTGCAACTGGAGCAAAAGTTTCATCAAAGTCAACTCCTTCTGCTTGAAAATAATCCTGGGAAACTAATCTGACCTTGTTTCTTACAACATGGCCATCTTCATCCATCTTGTTTCGGTAGACCCATCTTGTACCAAGGTTCTTTCTTTAACCCTGGTGGACAAGGAACAAGCTCCCAAACATTGTTCCTTTCAAACTGGACGAGCTCTTCCTGCATAGCTTCCACCCAGCTTGGGTCTGCCATAGCCTCGTCAATCTTCTTTGGTTCAATTAGTGATAAGAAGGTGACGTTTAAGCATTGCTCACTGGTGGCTCTTCTTGTCTGAACCCCACTATTTGGATCTCCCACAATCTGTTCAATTGGATGTGCTCGAGTCCATCTAGTGTATTGACTAGGCTGGTGTAAAACAATATCAGTGCAAGTCACCTGGCGATCTTCTTCAGTTGCAGTAGCTTTTGGAGGAGGATCGGTCCAAACTACTTCTACATCCTCATCAGAGTCAATGAGATCACGATTTGCATCATGAAATTCTTCATTCAAAGGCATTTCTTGAAGAACTGGAGAAGTTGGAGTTTGAACTGGTGCTGATATTGGAGTGGCACGTATATCAGATCCAATCACCAATTCTTGTGGTAAGTTGAAATTGATGGAGGGATAGAATGATGTGTCACTGGTGCTTTTCTTCTTCTTAACTGGTTCCAATTTGTTGTAACTGGAAACATCTTTTGGTGAAATAACTGACTGATGAACTTGGTCAGTTTCACCAAAATTGATTGGAACGACTGGAGTAATATCAAGGCTTGGTCTCTTGTTGATTGCTTCAGTTGATTCGTCGAATGTGACATGAATTGTCTCATGAACCTTTTGGAGTCTATAATTATAAACTCTAAAGGCCTTTCGAATATCTGAATAACCTAAAAATACCCCTTCATCAGCTTTTGCATCAAACTTTCCAAGCTGACTGGAATCGTTTAAGATATAAATTGGACAACCAAATACATGAAGTATCCAATATTTGGTTTACAATTCCTGAGTACTTCATAGGCAGTCTTCTTATGTCTCTTGATGTAGACTGACCGGTTTTGGGTGTGACAAGCAGTTGCAACTGCTTCAGCCCAGAAACTGGTGGGAAGACCTGATTCAGATAGCATACTTCTTGCTGCTTCTATCAGTGTGCGATTCTTTCTTTCCACAACTCCATTCTGCTCTGGAGAGTGTGCTGATGAGAAGTTTTGAGAGATGCCAGTGTCATTGCAAAATGTTTCAAGTACCCTATTTTGAAATTCAGTACCATTATCACTTCGCAACTGACAGACTTTTCGAGTATACTTGAGTTCAATTCTTTTGATGAGAGAGATGATTTCAGCAGGTGCATCACTTTTGGATCTGAGGAATACCACCCAACAGTATCCTGGTGAATTCATCGACCACAACTAGAGTGTACTTCTTTCCAGCTCTAGTTTGAACATTCACTGGACCAAAAAGATCCATATGAAGCATGTGAAGGGGTTCAGTGATGCTAAAGTTTTGCCTAGTTTTGAAACTGGCCCTTTTCTGCTTGCCCATCTCACACCCTGGACATGGCTTTTCTTTATTGAAAGAAATTTGAGGTATCCCATCAACCAGTTGTTTGCGAGACAACTTGTTGATATTCTTAAAATTAAGATGGGATAATCTTTTATGCCATAGCCAGTTGGTGTCCTCATCAGCCTTGGTATAGAAACATTGTTCTTTTGGAGCTGGTTCCATATCCATGATGTACACATTTCCTTTTCTTGGTGTAACCATCACCACTTTCCAATCCTTGTTAAATATGGTGCCTTGAGCAATATCGAACAAAACTCTGAAGCCATCAATCCAAAGTTGGCTGACACTGATCAGGTTGTATTTCAAACCATTCACAAATGCAACTCTTTTGAATTCGACTTGTCCATTATTGAGCACACCATATCCTTCAGTCTTTCCAGATTAATCATTACCAAACGTCACTGTCGGTCCATCTTGGACAGTGAACTCTTCAAGCAGGGGCTTACATCCGGTCATAGTCCGGCCAGCAGCGCTGTCAAGATACCAGATATTCTTCTTTCGATCGCCCTGCACACCCACAAAAATCATCAGTTATTTTTGTGAACCCATCTTTTCTTGATGGGTTCACTGGACTTCTCTACAGAAGTCACAGTTGATTGTTGTGGTGTTGAACTGGATGCTGCATCTGGAGTAAAAATGATTGGTATTCGATACCTACTCCCCTTTTTCTTATCAGATTTTGTTCCAGATGGAACATTCTTTTGTTTTGGTTTTGAGGAGGGTTTAATATTTTGTTTTAAAAATGGAGGTGATGAACCTCCTTCCAGATTTTTAATCCGGGCAGTACAACTCGGAACCTGTCGAGACAAAAGTTGGAGTTGACTTTCCAGTTTAAACAAAATATTTTCATCAGGCAGCTGAACCTTGGACCTTGGTTCAACTGGAGTTTTAGTCTGTCGGGTCTTGGGCTCCTTAGACTTTTGAGGTAAAGGCTTGTTACCAGTGGCCTTTTTGACTGGAGCTTTAGCCTGTTTGGCTCCAGTTTTAACCTCAATGGGAGTGGTCTCAATTGGTTCAGTTTCAACAGCTTCAGGTTGATCATAAGGTGTTTCAACCTTGAGAGCTGGAAGCAATGCATGAAGATCTGGTATGAGAGCTGCCATCTCCAGATCTCCAGATTTCCATGCATTCTTCTGGGCATCGATAGTTTTAGAAAATGCATCATAGTTTTTACCAGATGCTTTTACCCATGACTTGATAATCTTTTGTTCTTTTTCAAGATCAGAAATAATTTTTGATTATCAAGTTCCAAAGCCTCAATTTTTAAAACTGACTCCTTGAGAGCCAACTGGACACTTTGTAAATCATTCAGTTGTGGTTTAACATTGTTCAGTTCAATTAAGATAGTGTCAAGATATCTTTCACTATCAGCTCTTACAGTTTCCACAAATGCTAAATCACCACTTAATGATTCAGCCAGGTCCAGTTTCAGTTCAGGGACAATCTGGTGATCATAATCACAACCCTTTTCAAGATGATGTCCACCCATCTTCCAGTGATGACATCTTCTTTTGCCACATGCTGCTGTTGATCTTCCAAGCCCATGAAACACATGTCCCTTTCCTCTTCTTCATCAGCTGATGAGTCATCAGAGTACTCCCATTTTCCCTCAGTTTGTGCCATTAAGCACTGATCCTTTTCCTTTTTCCATGGACAAGAGGGCAATCTGGGCCTTAAGCTTCTTATATTTAGCTTTGTAGCTATCATCAGGCCGATTGAAATTAGGGACAAGGGGACCAGTTTGGTTGTTCATCTGACTAGATCTGCATTCCTTCATAAAATGACCTTTCTTACCGCATTTATACAGGTAAGATTGGTTTTATCCAGAGAGCTGGAGCTGGAAGCATTGTTTGGGCCATTAAAATCTTTTAGATTTATGCTTAAACCTGTTAAAGGTTTTAGCAATCATGGCTACCAGATCATCATCGTCAGTTTCTTCACAACCATCACTGATTTCAGTGGTCAGGCCAGAGTTCAAGAAACTGTTTAACATCTCCTTCATTGAGTGTGCCTGGACACTCTCTGCAGACATTAAAGCAGCACAAGGTCGCTCAGGTACACTAGCAACCTTGGGACTCTGGGCATGGTTCATGGCATCCTGCTCAGCCACCAGTCTTGCAGCATTATTATCTTCATTGAATCTGAAGGCTCCATAGAGCGATGCAAGAGTATGGCTGTGCAAGGTTTTACCTTGTCTTAAGACAAGAACCATGTTTTCCCATTTGGAAGGGAGAATATCACAAAACTTCTCAAGAAGAATATCCTTATCCTTCTCTACACCCAAGCCTCTCAGCTTATTAATGAGGCTAGAAAATCTGGTGTATGTACCATTTAGACTTTCATTGGGCAAGGCAAAGAAGGATTCATACTTCTTGTTCAAGGCAACTCTTTCTGGTGACAATAGTGTCATCACCTCCTTCAAACTGAATAACTAATTCATCCCACATTTACTTGGCACTGGGGAACAACACAAGTGTTGGAATTAGATCTTCAGGGACAGCTCCAAGGATCATGTTCTTGAGTCTGGTGGGGGGGGGGGTGGGGGTGGGGTGGGGGACAGCCCCAAGGATCATGTTCTTGAGTCTGGTGTCCAGATCTACAAGTCTACGATCCTCATCAGACCAATAGTCTTCGGGCTTTTCTCTTGAACCTCTTCTTCCAGTTGGATCTAGAAGAGGACTAACCCCAAGAGACATGGGTATATATGGTCCATCCTTAAGGATTTTCAACATATACCTTTCAATCCCACCAAAATGCAAAAGCATTCTGGCCTTCCATGTACCAAAGGTCTCACTGTTTCCATCAAATTTTGGAACATGAGTGTTGGAATAATGTACATGGACGTGATTTGGGGCAGTAGGAGGAGGAGGGTTTGTATTAACATTTTGAAAAGGTTGTGCATTAGTATTCGATGGGTTTTCACCTGAACCAGAACCATCTCCACCTTCAGTAGTGTTCATCTTTGCAGATCTAGGCAAGTTTATTAGCCTTCTGCTCTGATACCACTTGTAAGTCCCAACTCAATAGATGGTACTACCTGAAGACACCTCAATGTCAATGGTGGAGTTACTTTGCAATATAAGCACTGAACTGGAGACGACCAGTTACAGGAGTATATACCAAGTTCTAGATAGATTACTTATTTAAATGACAATAAGTAAAGAACAATGCAATAATACAAATAACTTGTAAAGTAAATTGGTAAGACAATATGTAATTTTCAAGTGTAATTTATTTATTAACTTTAAATAAATTACAAGGTTGTTGCGGAACCAAGATAATACAATAATGTAAATATCCTAACAACCTATGAACTACAATTGATCTACACTTGGAATTTCTCTAAACAATCGAAAAACTTAAAGTTGTGAAATGTTCCTTTTTACGATTGAGAGAATATTGCACAAGTTCACCAAGAATATTGCAGGTATGCAAAGTGTGAATTCTATTCGAAGTGTGTTCGAAGAGTTATATTCTTGGTTGTGCAATGACTTGTATTTATAGGCAAAGTTAACATTGGGATGTTAACTTTGGCCGTACAAATGTGGTTGAGAGCATTTAAGGAATAGCATTTAATTCCTTAAAATGCAGTGTAAATTTGCAGCATAAAGCAACTTTATTCAACCAGCTTTATGTACCTTTTATTACTTAATAATAAGATGAATCTTATTATCCGGGTAAAAGCACATAAAGCATAAAAGTCAATTCCTCGTAATCAGTGTAAAGCTTTTTAAGAGCTTTCCACTGATGGTCTCCAGTTTGTAACTGACTAGAATGTCAACTGGGCTTCGCTGCCATTGTCATTCTCTATCTTCCATTTGTTGTCTTCGACTTCAACTGGAATGATTCTTCAACTGGTCAGTTCTCAACTGGAGGAAGTCTTCAGTTGCGTTGACTGTACGGTGCAACTGGACTTCAATATATTTCTGGACAAATCTCCTGGGTCTCCAGTTTCACTGGGTCTCCAGGTGCAACTGGAGACTGGCCAGTTTACCAGTAAAACTGTCCTACACCAGAGGGCCACTGGTTAAAACTGACAATCCTGGTGCAATGCAGTATGGGTTCAGTGAATGGGTTGAAATGGTGAATGTGTTGGATGCGAAGGCACAAAAGAATAGGTTTGAGAAAGCATGGGTGAACTTCTTAAAGGGCAAGATTCAACACAAAGAAAATCGGAGCTAAAGTTGAATATTGATCCTGAAGACTCTCAGCCTATCTCTTCAGTGACCAAGAGAAGAAGAACTGGCGAAGGGCCATCCCATTAAGTTCTCTTTTCAGTTATCTACTTGTAATTTTATTTACATTCTGTAACTTGTATAAATTTCATTTCCTTGTATAAATGAAGTTACCAGTTTGTAACCACAAGGTGATAATAGATTAGATCTAACAAACTTAAAAAAAAAACCAAGGCATTTATTGATCTATAAAAATGCCTTGGAAAACTTAGATAGATTTAATCGAACAAGTCTCTCCAGTTCACACTTGTACAGATACAAGAACTGAAAAGACTTGGCTATATTTCTAGACAAATAGGGGGAAGTTAGGACCAGTTACTGGTAAACTGGCCAGTCTCCAGTTGCCCCTGGAGACCCAGTGAAACTGGAGACCCAGAAGATTTGTCCAGAAATATATTGAAGTCCAGTTGCATCGGTACAGTCAACGCAACTGAAGACTTCCTCCAGTTGAGAACTGACCAGTTGAAGAAACCTTCCAGTTGAAGTCGAAGACAACAAGTGGAAGATAGAGAATGACAATGGCAGCGAAGCCCAGTTGACATTCTAGTCAGTTACAAACTGGAGACCATTAGTGGAAAGCTCTTACAAAGCTTTACACTGATTACGAGGAATTGACTTTTATGCTTTATGTGCTTTTACCCGGATAATAAGATTTATCTTATTATTTAAGTACAAAAAGGTACATAAAGCTGGTTGATAAAGTTGCTTTATACTGCAACTTTACACTGCATTTTAAGGAATTAAATGCTATTCCTTAAATGCTCTCAACCACATTTGTACGGCTAAAGTTAACATCCCAATGTTAACTTTGCCTATAAATACAAGTCATTGCACAACAAGAATAAGAAGTGATAAAACTCTTCAAAAGTTGAACACTTCACACTTTGCAAACCTGCAATATTCTTGGTGAACTTGTGCAATATTCTCTCAATCGTAAAAAGGAACATTTCACAACTTTAAGTGTTTCGATTGTTTAGAGAAATTCCAAGTGTATATCAATTGTAGTTCATAGGTTGTTAGGATATTTACATACTTGTATTATCTTGGTTCCGCAACAACCTTGTAATTTATTTAAAGTTAATAAATAAATTACACTTGAAAATTACATATTGTCTCACCAATTTATTTTACAAGTATTTTGTATTATTGCATTGTTCTTTACTTATTGTCACTTAAATAAGTAATCTATCTAGAACTTGGTATATACTCCTGTAACTGGTCGTCTCCAGTTCAGTGCTTATATTGCAAAGTAACTCCACCATCGACATTGAGGTGTCTTCAGGTAGTACCATCTATTGAGTTGGGACTTACAATTTCTTAGCCAAGGAACTACCTGGAGCTAAGTAACTTAGTAATGCCAATAATGTCACCCCCCAAGACCTTCACTAACCACTGCTCTACCTTTACCAATCCTTAGCCAAGGAACTACCCCGAGCTAAGGTAACTTAGTCAATAGAGTTAGTTAACGTGTCTTGCTATTATTAGTATGAACGCTTTACATTTCCTTAGCCAAGGAACTACCCGGAGCTAAGGTAACGTTCGTACTTTTATTTTCATTTTCATCCCTTATTATCTTATTTATTTTTCATTTTTTAGTTGAATTTAAATTTTTTCAATATTTTTTTTTAAACCAGCTTCATGTTTATTGTAAGAGTAAAATGTCACAAACATTAAAACAAGATAACTAAAAATGACCATTCCCTCTTCTTATGCTAAGTTTGCCAACTTTTCGAAATTCATATTGAATATCTAATGATTTGGATTATACTAGACCGTCATTACTGGTTTATCATTGCGACACATCCATTTAGAATTTTTCAGTCAAGGAATCATTTTTACAACTTTTAAATATTAGTCAGAAGTGACCAGTTTCCAATGAGGACAAACATTAAAATTAATGTGTATTTCTTAAAAAACATTTTAACTACCTAAAAATTTTAAAAAAACTCTAACACACTTTATAATATCTTACAAACTTGAAATTAAATATTACCCCACACTTAAGATATACATTGTCCTCAATGTATTAATCATGGAAAATAATGAGTGTAAAAGGGGATAGAAAATCTTAGCGAGATTAATTATTACGCATGATGTTGCTTCTGAAGTATGTCTGTGAACTACTTCCGTGCATGAATTCCTGAAATATCTCAAACACAGCAATAGAAAAGATAAAATCGGTCTTTTAACGTCAGATTCCGAGACGATGTTTTTGTATTATTAAATAATCTAAAAATTTATAATTTGACTTATGTTTGTACGGGTGACGGAATTTTGGTATTAGATACCTAAGTTTTACCCACACAAATCATAATTATCATTTTAAAATCATAAAATAATACAAAATTCAAACTTACTCTCTCTTTTTTTTAGAACGGTAGTATAAAACTTACTCTCTTTCTTCCTTTTCCTTTTAACCGTTGGACATCAACGGCCTTTTTTTTTATTTATCTTTAACCTTTTACCCATCTATAAATACTTATTCCTACTACTTCACATATCACACTTCTTTCCTTATTTATCACAACAACATTTATCAACATCCCCTTCATTTCGAAACCCTTCGATCGATTCGCAACACTCCCAGTCTTAATCATTGTCTATCTAATGCTCATCAGTTGGTTCTACGCCGTGACGCAACTTCCTTTGGATAATGCATACCCTTGGTTGGTTGGGTTCGTTTTCGGTGTGGCTCCTCTTTTATTTGTGGCTACGTGGGTGAACTTATATGGGTTTTAATGTATTTTAGTTGTTGTATTTCCTTAGAATAATGTAACGAATCCGTTCATGTTGTACCAATGATGAAATACAACTTTCCATTTTATTTTCGTTTCGTTCATTATTCTACTAACTTATTCATTAACCATTTGTACTTAAAACACAAAGCATGTAGGAAACACACATAAATGGTGGGTCTTTTAACGTCAGATCCCCAAGACCAATATTTTGAATTTTATTAATTAGTCCTAAATAAATAATCTTAATTTGTGCCCTTTTCCACCGGTTACACTAATTCAGTAAATCAAAAAAAAAAAATGGTACGAACTTAATAATACCGAACACAAATTCAAAATTTATTACTTATGACCATTTTATAAAAATCAAAGGTTTTGAAAGATAAAGTTCCAACATCTATTAGATAATGGAATTGTAGTACTAACTCGAATTGAAATTTACACACATTGTGAATATTTTTTTTATTGTTGGTTTTTTGATTTTTTTGGTTTTTCAATAGCAAAATAATGAGACACTAATATTTGCGGCAATCCACGTTTTTGTGAATCCTCGGAAAGTCGTACAAGTTCCTCACACATTCTTCCAAAAGCGTAGCCTCGTTTGTTCAATCGTTCATTTACATAACAATCAACAGGGCCGTCTCTACATAGTCGTTGGAACTTGTAATTAGAATACGTTTGGTTGTTCAAGCATGTCCTTTCGTGGGCAAATTTTCCGCATTTGTACCATCGTCGAAGTTTTTGTGTTCTTCTTTTAGCAGCTGATTTTGAAAAACCAACGCCACAACGCCTTCTATTACTTTCTTGCCGACATTCCTTCCTTACTTCATCACACTTATTCTTAATTATTAAAACTAATTCTCTTGGCAAACGATTTTTATTGTATTTACAAATCAACGCGTATATCACTAGGAAATGATTATACTCGTACTTTTCTCGCATCTTGAAAGATAGGAAAGTAAAAACGAAGAATGGGGTGAGAGGACTAGTTCTTTTAGGTCTGCTGGTAGAAAAGACCACGCCTCCTAGAATAATTGTCTAGTTTTTCGCATCCAGCCTATGGTTACCCATCCTAAGCCAATGGTTTTTAAGATCAACTGGTTCCTTAAGGTTATACCCTTGAAGTATCAGTTCTCCCAAGAGGGCTTTAAACGTCGCACTCCCCATTTTTCTCCCTGTTATATGTTAGGTCCAGATTTAGTCAAGATTTACTGGACTCGCTCCAGACTCGACTACTGGAGCCTTACTGAAGATCTGTCCAGAAATGTGTTCTACTGGACTCGCTCCAGACTCGACTACTGGAGCCTTACTGAAGATCTGTCCATAAACGTGTTCTACTGGACCTACTCCAGACTTGGAATCTGGAGTCCCTCTGAAGATTTGTCCAGAAATAATGAAGACCAGTGAGCAAATACTTGTATAGGAAATCTGGAGTATTCTCCAGATTAGCTCACTGGACTTCACCCCAGTCCAGATCTACTCTACTGAAGACATTCTGACTGAAGTCTGAAGAAAGAAGACTGACAAATGGCGGAGTCCACTGGAAAGTCTTACCAGATCTGTACACTGGAGGATTGTCATTGTTCTAGACCCTACAAGTCTGAACACTGATATCGAGGATTGACTTTTCCCTTTACACTTTCCTAAGAACAATCCACTTGTTCTTTACCAAAGTATACGTGTGTAAAGGTGGTTGGATAAAATGATACAAAGTCATTTGATGTGACTTTATCCTTATTCCTTATCCAATACATTTAATGTTCTTGTCGGATCATTAAATGTATGCAACCATATTTGTACGGTGAATTTTGTTGCCTATAAATACAAAGTCATTTCCTTGAGAAAAATACTTTTAAGCATACATTTTGCATGAAAGTGAATTTGTCTAAATACTCTCGATCTTAAACTGGGATACTTCACAACTTTAAGTATCTCGATCCAAAAGAGTTATTTGACAAATATAGATAATTTGTAACTCATAGGTTGTTAGGATACATACTTATTTGTATTATCTTGATTCCGCACAACCTTGTGTTTTATTTAACATCATAAATAAAATACACCATTGAAAAATACATAATGTTCCACTTTACTTGTTTATTGTTTTAAGTCTTGTATTACTTTGTTTATATACTCTTGCATTTATTTACAAGTAATACTAGTCCAATCTAGTGATTATTAGACTTGTTGTATTTACCTTTCCTGGTTAACCATCGAATTTAAGGGACTCACATTTGGTATCAGAGCAGAAGGCTAAACATTGCCTAGATCTGTTTCTTGATGGCTAACCAAGAAAATACACAAGGTTTTAGTCTTGGTCCCGATCCTAATGTAAATATTCATGATCAAAATGAACCACAAATGTTAATAACACTAATCCACCTCCTCCTCCTAATCCTGCTTCTCCACACGTGCATGTGCACTACTCAAATAATCCTGTTCCTAAATTCAGTGGGAACAGTGATGAATTTGGTACGTGGAAGGCTAGGATGGTTTTGCATGTCACTGGTATTGATAGGAACATGATGAAAATTTTAAACGAAGGTCCTTATGTCCCTACATCACCTCTCAATCCCCTTCTTGATCCTTCTGGATCTAGAAGAGGAAGGGAAAAGAGGGAGGAACATTGGTCAGAAGAGGAAAGGAGATTGGTGAATCTAGACACCCTTCTCAAAAACATGATCCTCGGGGCCGTTCCAGAAACCCTAATTCCCACACTAGTTCTTTTCCTAGTGCTTAAAACCATGTGGGATGAACTTTTAAACCAACATGAAGGAGGAGATGACACCATTGTCACCAGAAAGGTCTCCTTAAACAAGAGGTATGAGTCATTTTTTGCTCAGCCTAACGAGTCTCTCTGGTACTTACACCAGATTTATGAGTATCATAAACCAATTGAGAGGTCTTGGGGTTGAGAAGGACAAGGATATACTTCTGGAGAAATTCTGTGACATTCTACCCACCAAATGGTCTCACATGATCCTAGTCTTACGACAAGGTAAAACTCTGCACACACACACTCTCTCAACTCTATATGGAGCTTTCAGGTACACTGAAGAAAATCAAGCTCAGAGAGTGGTGGCAGAACAAGATGCTTTTAACCATGCCTCCAGTAGTCCTAATGTGGTTAGTCATACTGAACCACAAGGTACAGCACTGATATCTTCTGAGAATGTATTTTCTATGAAGAAGATGGTGTCTGAACTCATGGATTCTGGAGATCCAGTCAAATCTCTCCAGACTGTTGTGATGAAACTGATGATGATGACCTTATTGCAATGATTGCTAAAATGTTTAACCGTTTCAAAGCAAGAGCAAATAGGCCATCTGGACAATTTGCATCCAGTTCTTCCACTGATAAGACCAATTTGACATGCTTTAAGTGTGGCAAAAAGGGTCATTTCATGAAAGAGTGCAGGTCCAACCAGTTTTTATCCAAGCCTGGTCCATTCTCTTCAAATAATAAGCCTGATGATAGCTATAAACTGAAATATAAAAAGCTTAAGGCCCAGATTGCTCTCATGGCACAACAAATTGAAAACATAATAAGTGCATGATTGCAACAACTGAAGAGAAGTGGGTTCCTTCTGATGAATCATCTGCTGATGAAGAAGAAGAAAGAGATTGCTGTTACATGGCTCTAGCAGACGATGAGCACCTGGTGAAGGAAGATGTCACATCTGGACGATGGGTAGACATTGTTATTAAGAAGGATAGTGATTATGATTGTGCAACTGACCAAGAACTAAAACTGGACATAGCTGAAGCCTTAATTCTGATTTGATTTTTGTAGAAACTGTTAGATCTGATTGTGTAAATGGTCTAGAAACAGATTCTTCTGAAATAACTGCTTAAAATCAAAGTTAAAAGAACTTCAAGACATTGAACTGGCATTTCAAGCCCAGGTTCTGGTAACTGAACAATTGATTCAAGAAAACAAGATCTTGAGATCATTTTAGAGAAAGAAAAACTGGTAAATAAATCATGGCTAGAAACCAAAAAGCCATATGATGCTGGAGTAAAACAATTTCCTGCTCAAAAACGTGCATACTTAGATGGAAATACTCATGTAGCATCATTAATACCAGTAATCGATCGATTACCAGAGGAGTTCAGGCTCACCACTGTTTATGATGAGCCTGTAACTCCCAAGACCAATTTTTACCCAGTTCAATCCCCAGAGGTTAAGACTGGAGCGCTCCAGATGACTGCTCCAGTTAAAGAGGTCTATCGGAATAAACCTTTGCCTCAGACCAATCCCTACCTAAGCCTAGGACTGGAAAGGCTAAGGTGTCATCTGAAGAAAATATTTTGTCCAGGTTAGAGAGCCAGATTCAAATTCTGACTCGTCAATCTCAAAGTTTTAATGCAAGATTAAACTTTATTGGGGGTACTTCATCTGGCCCTAGACAAAATACAAAACCTTTTGCTAAGAAAGTTAAATCTATTTCTCCAGTTGAGAAAAAAAAAGGTTTCAAAACTATCAACCCCAGTGGTCTTTTCAACTAAGACCACTGTTGAAGAAAGTGAACTGAACCAGATTGCCCAGGGACCTATAAGGGAGGGTCCAGTGAACCCATCAGTCGATGGGTTCCCAAATCTAACTGATAAGTATCTGGTGTTGTGCAGGGCGATCGAAAGAAATATATCTGGTATCTTGACAGTGCTGCTGGCAGGACGATGACCGGATGTAAGACCCTGCTGGAGGAGTTCACTATTTCTGATGGACCCTCCATTACTTTTGGAAATGATGGTTGTGGAAAGACTGAGGGATATGGTGTTCTGAACAATGGACAAGTCAAGTTCAGACGAGTTGCATTTGTGAATGGTTTGAAATATAACTTGATCAGTGTAAGGCAACTGTGTGACGATGGCTATCAAGTCTTATTCAATATTGCTCAGGGTATCGTATTCAACAAGGACTGGAAGGTAGTGTTGATTGCTCCCAGAAAAGGGAATGTGTACATGATGGATATGGAAAGCTCTCCTTCAGAGCAGTGTTTCTATACTCAAGCTGATGAAGACACAAACTGGTTATGGCATAAAAGGTTATCCATTTAAATTTCAAGAATATTAATAAGTTGTCCAGAAAACAACTTGCAGATGGGATACCTTCAGTTTCCTTCAAAAAGGAAAGGCATGTCCAGGATGTGAGATGGGTAAGCAAAAACGTACCAGTTTCAAGACCAGACAGAATTTCAGCATTTCTGAACCTCTTCATATGCTTCATATGGACCTCTTTGGTCCAGTGAACGTTCAGACTCGTGCTGGTAAAAGATACACCCTGGTGATCGTAGATGAATTCTCCAGATATTGTTGGGTGATCTTTCTTAGGTCTAAAAGTGAAGCTGCTGCTGAAATCATCAGTCTTATCAAGCAAATTGAGCTCAAGTACAGTCGAAAAGTGTGTCAGTTAAGAAGTGACAATGGAACAGAATTCCAGAATACATCTCTGGAGTCATTCTGTACTGACACTGGCATCTCCCAGAATTTCTCATCAGCCCGCTCTCCAGAACAAAATGGAGTGGTGGAAAGGAAGAATCGAACGCTGATAGAAGCTGCCAGGAGTATGCTTGCTGAATCTGGTCTGTCTACCAGTTTCTGGGCGAAGCAATTGCAACTGCTTGCCACACCCAGAATCGATCAGTGTACATCAAAAGACACAAAAAGACAGCCTATGAAGTCTTAAGAAATAGAAAACCAACATTGGTTATTTTCACGTTTTTGGATGTCCAGTTTACATCCTGAATGACTCCAGTCAGTTAGGCAAATTTGATGCCAAAGCTGATGAAGGGTATTTCTTAGGCTATTCAGCCATTCGCAAGGCCTTCAGAGTCTACAACAAGAGACTGGAGAAGGTCCATGAGTCAATTCATGTAACATTCGATGAATCAAATGCTGCAATCAACAAGAAGCCAGCCCTTGACACTCCCCAGTAACTCCAATTGTCTTTTGTGAATCTGATCCTATAAACGACAAAAATGAAGATTCAAAAGACACAGTTTCCAGTCATCCTGATCTGGAACCTGTTCAGAAAAAGAAACTCTCCATTAGTACTCCATTCTATCCTTCTATTATTTTCAAACTACCCTCTGAAATTAATATTGGATCAGATGTTCGTACTACTCCCCCAGTATCAGTGTCAGTTGAGAATAGACCAGAAATGTCTTCTTATGAATAATTCCAAACTGAACCAGTACTTCAGGAAATGCCTTCAAATGAAGAATTTCATGATGCAAATCGTGATTTAAATGACTCAGATGAAGATACTGAAGTAGTCTGGCAAGATCCTCCTCCAGAAGCAACTCCAGAGGAGACTCAACTGAATTCTTGCACTGATATTGTTGTCAGTAACAATCCTGGTCAGTACTCCAGATGGACAAAAGCTCATCCTATTGATCAGATCATAGGTGACTCCAGTAGAGGAGTTCAGACCAGAAGAGCCTCCAGTAATCAATGCTTATACGTTAGTTTTCTATCTTTGATGGAACCAAAGAAGATTGACGAGGCTATGGAAGATCCAAGCTGGGTGACTGCTATGCAAGAAGAGCTTCACCAGTTTGAAAGGAACAAGGTCTGGTATCTGGTTCCTTTCCCAGTTGGAAAGAAAGAACCAATTGGAACAAGATGGGTCTTCAGAAACAAAGTAGATGAAGATGGCCACGTAATCAGAAACAAGGCCAGACTGGTAGCACAAGGCTACTGCCAGTCAGATGTCGACTTTGATGAATCATTTGCTCCAGTGGCTAGACTTGAAGCGATCAGAATATTCTTAGCATTCGCTGCTATCATCAGTTCAAGGTCTACCAGATGGATGTAAAGAGTGCTTTCTTGAATGGAAAGCTTGAAGAAGAAGTTTATGTCAGACAACCTCCAGGTTTCGTTGATGAAAAGCATCCACATTGGGTATATCGTCTGGACAAAGCGCTATATGGCCTCAGACAAGCCCCACGTGCCTGGTATGACACTCTGACTAAACATTTGTTGAAAATGGTTTCAAACGAGGTGCAATTGACAATACCTTATTTATTCTTCATGAAAAAGGTAATCTGTTAATGGTACAAATTTATGTTGATGATATTATTTTTGGGTCTACTGATGAAAACATGTGCAAGAAATTTTCAAAAATAATGTCAACTGAATATGAGATGAGTTTGATGGGTGAACTAACATATTTTCTTGGACTCCAGATTAAACAAAACAAAGATGGCATTTTTATTAATCAGGAGAAATATGTTAGAGATCTTTTAAAGAAATTTGATATGAACTCTTCACCATCTAAACCAACTCCAATTTCTGCACCACTGACACTGGACTCCGATCCAGATGAAAAACCAGTGAACACCACTGTCTATAGAGGCATGGTTGGTTCACTGATGTATTTAACTGCAGTAGACCAGATATTATGTTTTCAACATGTTTATGTGCCAGATATCAGTCTAATCCAAAGGAATCTCATATGCTTGCTGTAAAGCGCATACTGAAGTACCTTAAAGGTGTCCCCAGTCTAGGTCTTTGGTATCCCAAAGGCTCAGGCATGGATCTAATGGGTTATTCAGATTCAGATCATGCAGGTTGTAAGATAGATAGGAAATCCACAACTGGTGGATGTCATTTCCTAGGTGGCAACTGGTCAGCTGGACCAGTAAGAAGCAACTTCAGTTTCATTGTCCACTGCTGAAGCTGAATACGTGTCTGCAGCCAGTTGTTGTGCTCAGATACTCTGGATGAAGAACCAGTTGCTTGATTATGGTATTAAATATTCAAAGACCCCAATCTTTTGTGATAATACCAGTGCCATTGCTATCTCAAACAATCCAGTCATGCACTCCAGAACGAAGCACATTGATCTCAGGTATCACTTCATTCATGATCATATTATGAAAAACAACATTGAACTCCATTTTATTCCCACTGACAAACAACTCGCTGACATTTTTACCAAACCTCTGGATGTCAAAACTTTGAATATCTTGTTGGTGAGTTGGGAATGTTAAATCCTTAAATCTGGTGACTGTTCAGATATTGAACGCCTTTGTGTACTATCTTTGCATTATTAGATTTCTGGAACAACATTCCAGGGAAAGACTTGAAAGATATTTTTCTTAAAAATGTTTTAAGTTCAGGGGGAATTTATTAATTTATTTTCTCACTGGACAAACTCTTCAGAAAATATTACTGGTGCTTTGTAAATGTGTCCCTCTCACTGGTAACTGGACAGATTGAAGTGCGTGTTTGAGGTGACTTATGTTTCCTTGTAAATGTGTCCCTCTCATTTGTCTGAATTAGTTGACGTGCAAGTTTGAGGTTACCAGTCTTTCAAAAATGGTTTTCACTGGTACTTTACTGGAGTGTCCCTCCAGTGTACCATCAGTACATGTTCACTGGACTAATCCACCAGTGATACTGGAGTGTCCAGTCAACCTCCAGATGCACTGAAATATGTCATAATATTTTCTAAATACTTGGTCATTGTGTGTGCCACGTAAGCAAATCTTTTTGAAGATATTTTTATCCTACGTGGCATATAACTTTTTCAACGTAATGATGGTATTTTTACTTTGGGAAAACAAAAAGTGCAACTTGTTACTGTTTGTGGGCTGTAAACCGTCATGCATTTATGTATGATGTGATGTAATTAATGCGGATCTCAGAACCCGATCAAAAACTTTATTTGATAATTTCAAATAACCGTTTGAGTTCCACATTGTCTCTCCTATAAATACCCACTTTCAATTTCAATTATTTACTCCCAAATCTTTCAAATTCCTTCATTTACTTCTTCATTCATTTTCCAATCATCATCATCTCTCTTATTTACTCCATTTACATTCAATTCCTTCATCAATTCTTCATCATAACCTATATATATATTCAATTTCATCTTCATCTATTCTTTAAAAATGGCACCTAGACAATCAAGATCACCTAAAAATCTGCTTGCCTCTGAATATAATCCTTCGGAAAATGTTGATAGGGCACCTCATATCTCTCTTGAGGCAAATGCCATAAGAATCAATATGAACAACTGGATGGCAAGACTCTCTCTGTCCAGTGTTCATGATGCCCAATCGATTATTGGGAGATTAAACTCATTCTTTCTCTCTTGCCCATTATATGGTGCGTTAACATTAAATCCAGGAAGGATGTACCACGAGTACCTGTGTGAATTCTGGTACACTGCAACATTTGATGATGAAACTTCATCTATCATTTATACTCTCAAGGGAGGTACCAGATCCCTTGGTTTCACTGCAAGTCTGCTCAGGTCTGTTCTACAGTTAAACTATCTTGACCTGAATGAGTTGCCTATTGAGCTTCCCACTGGTATAAATACAAGGGAAGTATGCAGATTGATGGGGCACACGGATATCTTGGATGAGCATGGCCAGCTATCCAGGAAAGGGACTATCTACATGAGCAAGCTGTCAGACTCATGGAGATATTTCTTCACACATATTGTTGAGTGTCTGGGAGGCAGTTCTGGAGGGTTAGACCAGATCAATCAAACCCACCTCCAGATTGCCTACTGCTTGTGGTTTGGGCTTAGGGTGGACTTTGCCCAGATTCTTTTTGATGACATGGTTGAGCGACTTAGGGTGAAAGGAAGAAAACCATTTGTTCCTTATATTCGTTTCCTTTCTCTAATGTTTAAAAATGCTCTTGGAGACCAGTATGATATGGATACTACTCACTTTTCTGTGAGTGAGTATATGAGAGATCTGGTCAATCTCAGGTCTTCACTGGACGAGGTAGATATTCCTCAGTCCATGCTTTCCTTACAAAGGGAAGAAGCTGAAATGGGTCCAGATAGAGGTCAAGCTGTTGAAGGACCATCTGGTGATGATGTACAGATCATTGAGGCTGTACAGCCCATTAGACAAGTTGCTCCAGAAGGTCAAGGTACAGAAAGTTGTTGAACCTTCCAGACGACCTAGAACTAATAGGCGTCTGATGAGAGCTGGACTCCAGGTGAATCCAGAAAGACATCCTGGTGATGTTATGAATCTAGATGGATCGCCAATTTATGAACAAGAGGTTGTTGAGCAGGTTGTTGAGGAAGTTGAAGAAGATGTTCAGATTGATGAACATGTTTCTGGTGAGCAAGAGGCTCCACTGGACTTGAATGTAGAGGCTGGTGAACAAGTGAATGTAGAGACTGGTGAACAGTCTGGTGAACAGACAGTTGGGATTGCTCCAGAATGGGATGATGTTGACTCCCCAATGTCTGAAGGCTTTGATGTTAACATGAATTTTCTGGGTGAAGATGTACAAGAAGAAGAAAATCTACCAGAAATGCCAACACCACTAGAAATGCCACCACCACAATAAAACATGCCACCACCACCTTCAATTCCAGAACACACTCAATACTTCACTCCAGCAACCACTCAACCTTCATAATCTCAACCTCCACCTCGTGCGCCGGAGTCACCAGTTGCAACATCTGAAGCTGCAACTGAAGAGGACTGGGCACAAGTTCCTCTAATGACCAGATTAACCTCCACTCTTGAACCTCCCAGTGGTCTCTCCACTTCATCTTCTGCCGAGGTCCAAGGCCTTTTAAGTAAGGTGGCGGACCTGGAGAGATCACTCCAGACTTCATCTCAGGTTATTTCAGACTTCAAATCATTATTATCAAATAACCTGGCATCTGAGATGAATCTGTTCGCTGGGAATGAGAAGCTTGTTTTGAGAAGCTTGATGAACTGGTACTGGCCACAAACAACAACACTGAAAATTTCAAAGTGGCAGTCCAGGGTTTAGAGACAAGGTTGGTTAATTCTGTTCAGACTGCAGTCACTGGTGAACTGGCAGGTCTGAAAGAAGATGTTCAGAAGTTGGTTTCAAAGGTCAGTTCTCTGGAGACTAGACCCACACTAGACCAGGGTGCAGTTGTTAGCACAATAAGTGATGAATGTACAAGGAAGTTCAGAAACAATATGCTGAAAGAATTATGTGAAGAAGTTTCTGAGACTGTTCTTCGTACATTCAAGATGGGGTGTTACCCCAAGTAGATAGGTTACTGGATGAGAAGTTGCCAAAACCCTTGCCTAAAGCAGTTTCAAATGTTCAAAAGGAAGTGCAGGCACTTAAGAAAGTTGTGTCTGAAACAACTCCAGTAGAAGGTATAACTTTTGGTCCACTGGACAGACTTATGCTTGAACAGTTATGGAATGATCTCAAGTCAAGAACTGGAGATCGTTCCAAGGGGGAAAAGTCGTCTGGTGACCAAACTCGAGCATATGGCACTGAAGCCGGGCTAACTGAAGAAGCTACTGGTACTTAAGCCAGTGAGCCCCAGTTTGAGTCCTTCCCAGATATTCCATCAACTCTGAAGTCAGTTAAGGGAAAACAACAAATGGAATCTGGAGAGGAAGAGCAAACTGTTGAAGATGCTGATGATGAAACATCTAAGAAACTTGAACAAGAATGCATCATGATAGAGATTTTCAAAAGAAATCAAAAAGATGAACTGCTGGCCCATCAAAGGGAGATGGCAACAATGGGGACTCTGGACTCTTACAATGCTGGAAGGTTAGGCATAAATGTTGATGTATATAAAAAGATGAAAGATGACCCCAGAGTTCATCAATGTTTAAGTTTACTGGATGATGTTCATGTACGCTCTTTCTACGCTGAAGAAGAACAAGTCTATGATTCGATAATTTATGGCGTGAGTGTACCAGAACTCATCAGACAAAGAAAGGATGAACTGGTAAGTCTCCAGAAAAAGATCAGAAAGAATGCTGGTGCTCTGGAGATAGAGTACAGGAAGAGACTTACTGGTTTACCAAAATTGACTGCCAGACAAATCAAAGCAATCAAAGACGCTGATGTAAGTAAATTCATTCCCCTGGACACTTCTCGAAAAATTGATCGATCTGCTATAGAGCAAACGAGAATGTCCAAGGATACTGAAGCTTTGATCCAGCTAGCCAAAGTGAAAGACAAGTACAATGAGATGTTAAACTTCAGGGCTGATGCCAGAAGGATCACTGGTGCTGAGATCAAATTGGCTGAAAATAATGAAGGCATGTCTAAGTTTGAAGTAAAGTTGACCAGGGAGGGTAACTTTACTGATGAGAGGAAAAGTACTTCAGTTCAAGCTTTTGGATGGAGTGAACTGAAGGAAATCGCTTTAACGTTCAGGGGGAAGACAAATGTGTCGACTGATGTTAAAGCACTTCTGAAAAGAATTGAAAAGGTATGGAGAAGAAAGCAACAGATGGAAGTTGCAATGGGCATAAGAACGCCAGAATCAATACCATCTTCTCCATCACCAAAGAGAAAGGCTACTGAAGATGCTCCAGGACAGACATCAAAAAGAAGGGCCTGACTCTTATTATTTACTTATTGTAAATTATTGTTTTATGAAAATTGTATACTATTTATCAGTTGATGTATGTAATAATAGTTGCAATTTTTGATTCATATAAGTAAATGATCAGATTTAGTCTAAGTTAGAACTTAAAAGATGAAACTGAAAACACTCATGATCTATAAAGTGTTTTCCAGTAACTTAGATTTTTTAGACAAATCGAAACTTGTGTTTTTTCAAGCATACAAAATTGTATAGATTCAAGCTTGAAAACACTTGCATTATTTCTAAACAAATAGGGGGAATTTGTTAGGTCCAGATTTAGTCAAGATTTACTGGACTCGCTCCAGACTCGACTACTGGAGCCTTACTGAAGATCTGTCCAGAAACGTGTTCTACTGGACTCGCTCCAGACTCGACTACTGGAGCCTTACTGAAGATCTGTCCAGAAACGTGTTCTACTGGACTCGCTCCAGACTCGACTACTGGAGCCTTACTGAAGATCTGTCCAGAAACGTGTTCTACTGGACTCGCTCCAGACTCGACTACTGGAGCCTTACTGAAGATCTGTCCAGAAACGTGTTCTACTGGACTCGCTCCAGACTCGACTACTGGAGCCTTACTGAAGATCTGTCCAGAAACGTGTTCTACTGGACTCGCTCCAGACTCGACTACTGGAGCCTTACTGAAGATCTGTCCAGAAACGTGTTCTACTGGACTCGCTCCAGACTCGACTACTGGAGCCTTACTGAAGATCTGTCCAGAAACGTGTTCTACTGGACTCGCTCCAGACTCGACTACTGGAGCCTTACTGAAGATCTGTCCAGAAACGTGTTCTACTGGACTCGCTCCAGACTCGACTACTGGAGCCTTACTGAAGATCTGTCCAGAAACGTGTTCTACTGGACTCGCTCCAGACTCGACTACTGGAGCCTTACTGAAGATCTGTCCAGAAACGTGTTCTACTGGACTCGCTCCAGACTCGACTACTGGAGCCTTACTGAAGATCTGTCCAGAAACGTGTTCTACTGGACTCGCTCCAGACTCGACTACTGGAGCCTTACTGAAGATCTGTCCAGAAACGTGTTCTACTGGACTCGCTCCAGACTCGACTACTGGAGCCTTACTGAAGATCTGTCCAGAAACGTGTTCTACTGGACTCGCTCCAGACTCGACTACTGGAGCCTTACTGAAGATCTGTCCAGAAACGTGTTCTACTGGACTCGCTCCAGACTCGACTACTGGAGCCTTACTGAAGATCTGTCCAGAAACGTGTTCTACTGGACTCGCTCCAGACTCGACTACTGGAGCCTTACTGAAGATCTGTCCAGAAACGTGTTCTACTGGACTCGCTCCAGACTCGACTACTGGAGCCTTACTGAAGATCTGTCCAGAAACGTGTTCTACTGGACTCGCTCCAGACTCGACTACTGGAGCCTTACTGAAGATCTGTCCAGAAACGTGTTCTACTGGACTCGCTCCAGACTCGACTACTGGAGCCTTACTGAAGATCTGTCCAGAAACGTGTTCTACTGGACTCGCTCCAGACTCGACTACTGGAGCCTTACTGAAGATCTGTCCAGAAACGTGTTCTACTGGACTCGCTCCAGACTCGACTACTGGAGCCTTACTGAAGATCTGTCCAGAAACGTGTTCTACTGGACTCGCTCCAGACTCGACTACTGGAGCCTTACTGAAGATCTGTCCAGAAACGTGTTCTACTGGACTCGCTCCAGACTCGACTACTGGAGCCTTACTGAAGATCTGTCCAGAAACGTGTTCTACTGGACTCGCTCCAGACTCGACTACTGGAGCCTTACTGAAGATCTGTCCAGAAACGTGTTCTACTGGACTCGCTCCAGACTCGACTACTGGAGCCTTACTGAAGATCTGTCCAGAAACGTGTTCTACTGGACTCGCTCCAGACTCGACTACTGGAGCCTTACTGAAGATCTGTCCAGAAACGTGTTCTACTGGACTCGCTCCAGACTCGACTACTGGAGCCTTACTGAAGATCTGTCCAGAAACGTGTTCTACTGGACTCGCTCCAGACTCGACTACTGGAGCCTTACTGAAGATCTGTCCAGAAACGTGTTCTACTGGACTCGCTCCAGACTCGACTACTGGAGCCTTACTGAAGATCTGTCCAGAAACGTGTTCTACTGGACTCGCTCCAGACTCGACTACTGGAGCCTTACTGAAGATCTGTCCAGAAACGTGTTCTACTGGACTCGCTCCAGACTCGACTACTGGAGCCTTACTGAAGATCTGTCCAGAAACGTGTTCTACTGGACTCGCTCCAGACTCGACTACTGGAGCCTTACTGAAGATCTGTCCAGAAACGTGTTCTACTGGACTCGCTCCAGACTCGACTACTGGAGCCTTACTGAAGATCTGTCCAGAAACGTGTTCTACTGGACTTACTCCAGACTCGACTACTGGAGCCACTGAAGATTGTACGGCACAAAATTCACTGGTGAATTTTGTTTCCTATAAATACAAAGTCATTTCCTTGAGAAAAATACTTTTAAGCATACACTTTGCATGAAAGTGAATTTGTCCAAATACTCTCGATCTTAAACTGGATACTTCACAACTTTAAGTATCTCGATCCAAAAGACAAATATAGATCATTTGTAACTCATAGGTTGTTAGGATACATACTTATTTGTATTATCTTGATTCCGCACAACCTTGTGTTTTATTAAACATCATAAATAAAATACACAATTGAAAAATACATAATGTTCCACTTTACTTGCTTTAAGTCTTGTATTACTTTGTTTATATACTCTTGCATTTATTTACAAGTAATACTAGTCCAATCTAGTGATTATTAGACTTGTTGTATTTTACACTTTCCTGGTTAACCATCGAATTTAAGGGACTCACATTATAGTGTTCTTCCTTCACTAGGTACCATGGGTAGTGGGAATTGGAAAAATTTGCGGTACAACAGGTTGATTTCCAACCAATTTCATCAAACGGTGACATGGCCTAGGTATCCCAGTCACGAGCATACAGAAGTTGGCATTCTGGATATATCCAATTCGACACCATATAAATTTAACGTCTTTAGACGCTCATAACGTGCGAATAATCTTTTCGGCCTTTTAGATTGTGGAATTTTGAATGGTGTCTGTTGCGTTTGTTGGTTCGAAATTTGTTGCTTCAAACCTTCTTTTCCTTTTTCAATTCTATCATCGAGGTTGCGTATCCATTTCCACGAGGCTTCTACATGTTCATTAAAACCAGGTTCGAATACTGTTCTTTCTCCAGTTGGTAACCATCTTTGTGATGTTGAAACGTCACCAGAATGCACTACATCAGAAGGGAAACCTGGAGTTTGTGGAGTCGTTTGTTGCTAGGTATTTGGTTCGATAGATGGTTGTTCAGGAAAATGACGCATGTAACTGTTAAGTGCTAACTGATCCAAAATGTTTGTTAAATCGCTATTATCCTTGTTCGACTGCCAGAATTCATTGTTATCCATGATTGGTTTGTTTGTCAATGTCGGTAGTGGAAATGCGAAGAAATTAAGGGAGAGAAAACGCAAGAAGTTCAGAAGGAGGTGAGAAGACTAGTTCTTTAAGGTCTTCTAGTAGAAAAGACCAACAAAGAAAAAGATAAAGAAAGGAAAACCGGGTTGCCTCCCGCAAGCGCTTGTTTTTGTTAGAGTCACTAGCTTGACTCCAACGCTATTTTCTAAGTATTACCGATCCTCCCCCATACTTGAGTTCAAGTGGGGATGAAAAAGATGATTTGCAAACACTTTCTTTGACCAAAAGTAGCAAAGGATGTAGTTGTGATTTGGTGGGTGTAACACATGATAGACCATACCTTTCAATTTCTTAATTTGAAAATGTAAATCGAAGCAATCATTTTTCTTTAAATTGAGAATCGGTAAAGAGTTTAAAATGTTTTTCTTTTGAAACGAATATTCTAACGATTCCGATTTTATTTCAATTTTATTCCACAAAAAGTTTTTCTCCAACATGTTTCCGAAATCATTTTGTGTAATGGGTAATTGCACATATTCCAAATTCTTCTTTAAATCCGATGAGATTTCTGACAATCTCACATTTGAAATATCAGGTGGTTTAAAATGTATTGGTGAGAAAATTGTAAACCTAACCTTTGTCATGATCCAATGGTTATATTTTATCTTCTCAAGATTCGAGCGTTTGTCAATAAGGAAAGTAGCCAATGCTTCCTCTAACTTCCTTTTTCTGCTCACAACTTCATCATATACCTTGACAGTAGTTAATAGAGTTGTTATGACAATAATAACTTGGATCTGAATAGACAATAATGATAAAATAACGAAAGGTAAAAGAAACTCCCCATGAAGTTTATGAAATTCCAATGTTGGTGGTTCTTCTAACGATCTTTTTATCATTAAATCATCTTTCTCCTCCAGCTTTTCATCTGACTCGTCCGACAAAGGTTCATCAAACCATTGCTCGAACTCATCAATACTCATCTCCAAGATTTCATCAAACTTCTTAGATGTGATTTCTTGATGATTATTTTCAGTTTCTCCCAAATCACTATCAAGTAATTTTTTCAATTGTCTATACAACTCCTCATCATCCTCAGAATATTCCTCAGTTGGCTCTGCTTCAAATGCAATCTCCTCTACCATTTTGCCATCTGAAAAATCATCTTCAACCGGTTCGAGTATAAGCATATTATAATTAATGATGGCAATTGGTTGAGATTTTATTTCACTTCCTTCATCTTCACTATCATCATGAGTGAAGTCATAATCCATAGGATTTGGTACAAGTTCATCTTCTTTGTCTGTGGAATCATCATCACTGATAAAGCCGATTCTTTGCAAAGTCTTTACCAATTCTTCTCGATTAACTATAAATTCTTCATCTTCACTCTCTTCATCAATATCTTTCGACATCACATTCTGAAGTGAAGTTGTACTTTGCTCTTCTTGAGTACACTTTTCATTCCATGAGTCATGTTGATAGGAATCTAATGACGATGTATTTGGATTTTCGGGACATGGTTCAAGATTTGGTGACGGGTCATTTTTCATTGACTCATTCAAACTTAAAAACTCTTTATTTTTTAATATTTGAAGTGAATCCTCATAAGTGTTAGACAAAAAGCTTCCACGTGACTCTAGAATATCCTGTGAATTTTTGTAAAGACCACAGTAAAAGTTTTTGAAAATATCTTGTTTGCGTAGACTATGGTAATTACAATGTACAAGGAGTTCTTTCATCTTTAACCATGCTTCTTCTAAGCTCTCATCTTTCCCTTGTGGGAAAGCCATCACATTACGTGTACGTATTGTTGGTATGCCATTGTTATGATTATTTTGAAAAATAATTTTTAATAAAAGCTTTGAAACTTATCTTCTACCTAACAATTAAAAGTGATCTACTTAAGCTAATACTTATTTTATTATAACTAATTTATTACTACTATTTTTTGTTAGGACCAGTTTACTGATAAACTGGCCAGTCTCCAGTTGAATCTGGAGACCTGAAGAAATTGTCCAGAAATATGTGAAGTCCAGTTGCAACGTACAGTTAACGCAACTGAAGACTTCCTCCAGTTGAGATCTGACCAGATATGAAGACATTCCAATTGAAGTCGAAGACAACAAATGAAAGATAGAGAATGACAATGGCAGCGAAGCCCAGTTGACATTCTATTCAGATAGAAACTGGAGAATATCAGTTTAAAGCCTTTACAAAGCTTTACACTGATTACGAGGAAGACCTTTATGCTTTATGTGCTATTAACCGGACAATTGCAATTGTCTATGTTTAAAGTACAAAAGTACATAAAGCAGGTTGAATAAAGTGACTTTATGTCATACTTTATACAACATTTAATTGGAAGTCGTATTGCTTCCTTAAATGCTCTCAACTATATTTGTACGATAAAGTTGGAATCCCAATGACAACTTTATCTATAATATACTTGTAATTAGCTATATAATAGATAACTAATCAAACAGTTATCTCGTGAGGATTCCGCACTCACGACATAACCATAGACGATCTCGAGAGCGATCCATAGCTATCGAGGGACTCACAATTTTGACTATCAGCTTACAAAGAATCAAACGAAAATATGACTAACAGCTTGTGACCCTTTGAATCTTTTGGGTTCTTTTCAATCTGATATGAAATTTTAACCAAGAAACTAGATTTGTACAACTGCCTTTGTATATATAGAGAATAAATCAAAGATATTACATGCTACATCACTATTCTCCAAGCATTTCAATAGCTTCTTGCTTAACCTCAAATGATGGAGCAATTCTCACATCTAATTGCCTATCTAACCCTTCATCTATAAGGAACTGCTCATACCCATTACCTTCTTCACTAAAGTTTCTGCAGAATCTGTATAAGGTAAATAGGTGCATAGATGGTACCTGTTTTAGTTCAGCAGTCCT